>QLNU02015003.1:70888599-70910245 GCA_006491805.2 Dysdera silvatica | reverse complement strand
TATATATACATACATAAAATTCCATTTTTCGACCCAACATTGATTTGCAAATAGGCTGATAATAACATAAGGATTTCAAAAATGTATCAGAGGTGCGGTGGATTAAATTCACCCTGTATTTAAACCCTTATATATGATCCACCAATGCTTTCAGTTATTAATTCATTACAAATTTATTTATTAATTCATTTACGACGCATAATCCACAATTTTCACACGCAAAAGAGTGAGATAATAATAACATAAGACGAAATATCAATAATGGGTGTACGGGGCTCCGCGCAAAGATGCAAAATTAACGGAACGTACGTAAACGTCCGGCGTTTCTTTTGATTGAAATCGTGGAGAGTAGGCTCTCCTTGGGGCCTTCCTCTACAACCAACTTCTTTGCATCATAACACTTCAATCAATCAATCAATCAAATAAATCAAATATATAAATAAAGTAAGTTAGTTACGGAAGATCCATGACTTCCTAAATCTCTCCATACAACATCTTTTACATCCGTGATTAAATGTTAACACTTAACACTCATCTTGAGTGTTAACATTTAACATCCGTGATTAAATGTTAACACTCAAGATGACTGCTAGTTTATCACTCTCCATACTGTAATTTACGATGCTCATTTCTTTAATTCTCTCTTTCTTTCTGGTATCAAAATACTATTATTTTTACTACACTATAACCTCGGATTGGTTAGAAATTACATATAACGTTATGAAAACAGCCAACCAGCAAAAAAACAAACAAAACAAAACAAAAAAAACAACAACAAACAAACAAACCCGCACTTACATTGCTGCCCTTTGCTAAGGACTTACAACTCTCACCAGAAGGAAAACACACAAAATTGATATATGTGGACAGAAACTGCTAGCAATTATCAGTATTAAACAAAGAATGCCGAAACTTAAAAGGCTTTGGGTCTGCGGCTGCACGATTTTATAACTTAAGTTGTATGATGGTTTATGGGGTATTCTTCTGCTAAGGAGAGAACCCCTACTCAATTTTTAATTGGTTTAGGTACGGGAGGAAAAATAGTTTTAAACCTCTAAAGAAAGACCATGACCTTGATTATATTCAGTGCTTACACAATTAAGGTCTTTGTATTCTAGCTATATACCAGATGCCATTTAGTGCAAGCTATCGGCTTTACTATGAATGTATCCTACAGATATTCCGGCGAAAGTTGTTCGTTACTTTTATCGATGGTCATTTCACAATAACGTATTCAGTGGCCTATTGCGCTTCTGTTACTAATTAAATACACAAGTGTATCTGTTTCGCTAATCCCAAATTTTTTACTGGCCTAAGATATACTGTATTTGATTTCTCTTCCGCCCATAGATTGGAGTAATTAATACATGGAGACATTTACTTAGGAATCCTAATAGGCGCTCTTTAAATATCCTATCCTTGTAGGATTTTTATACAGTTACAACTTGAATAAGAAAAGCTTGATAAAATTTCAGCATAACTTGTTGTTCTTTTATTTTCGGATAAGTTTTAGGATTGCCCAAATATACTGTCATAAAAGGAAGGAGGTGAAGATAGCCCAGTTTCGATGTAAAGAAAAATAAAGCTTTTGACGAAATTGGAATAAAAAATATTCCTCAATCTCAATGTCCTAACCAATTCTCAAATGAAACCATTAATTTAGCAATAGACGTGTTCCATTGCTATTTATTTACTTCGACAAAATGCAAGAAAATGTGAACCATAAAAGAGTCTGGAAATGAAAGGTTTCTTATTAAAATGTAGCTTTTTACTCTGCAATCTCCACAAAAGATTTCTGGCCGTTGTACGATGGTGAAAGAGCATTGTGAGCAATGAAAAAACACGATTCTTACATCAGGTACTGAGCAAACGTGATTGATCATCGCTTGCTGATGAAATTCTTTGGTATTTCTTGTTATTTTTGCGCTAAAGCTATGTTCTACAGCAAACGAAAAACTACCTACACTATACGAATGTGCTTCAAGTATATAAATTATATTCTGAAAGAAATCCGTTGCAAAACTTAGAGATATAAGAGAAGTGAAGAATATGTTAGAGTGTGGCTTTATGCATTATTAAATGTTGCAGCTTTTTTTTTCTATTTGGGCTATGTTACGCACTCCGAACATTAAAATTATATTGCCATCTAACCAATAGTTGGTATACCAATATTTTATTGGTAAATCAGGATTATCACGAATAATTACATTCGCAGACTTAAAATCGATTAATCGATCTTAAACTGCGATTGCTAACGACGAAGAAATTAAATCCTTTTTACAATTAAATATCACTTCTTGAATTTAAACTACATTTTTAAATATTCAAAAATATTATTAATATCAATGTACTTTGTATTTTTTCATTGTTTGTAAAGGAACTTTTGTCACAATAAACATTTCTTACTTTTTATTCTCTTGAATATTTAGCATGGACGCCTTTGTTAGTTATAAAAATTTCATAGTGATTTCTCGTTTTGTTTATGAAGCAAAATATATTTTCATCTTCTAACTTGCTTCGTTTGGAGGTTAGCTAAATTTAATTATCCCACTTCATTTTGTATTATATATAATTCTTTATATTATGCTTTGATTTTAGCTGCAATGTCGTTCGATTGGAGTTTTCGTTTAGTTTGCGAGCAAGTTCCTTTGTATTTTCAAGGCAATTCAATCAATCTGCCATCTACCTTCATTCGGTAGTTATAAAAAGTCAACTGTTCTTAACAGAACAAGGTGGACATCAGTGTGTTATCGATTATATATTGGGGCAAACCGAAAAGCTCCATTTATCTATGATCTGTAAGTCAATACATGACGAGAGCGCCCAAATGAATCCAATTATAATAGGAAAGAGATATCGGCGTTATATCCGTAACTGTCAAAACAACAATACCTTTAGTTTCCTTATGGCTGTAATCATTATTGTAGATAATAGGGAGCCGTTCTAAAAATGGCATTAGTCATTGCTTAAGATACGACAAGAATTATGACTATCCACATAGAATTAAGATATTGTACCTGTGTATATAATCCTCCTTACAAAGTACTCTTGTTTGTACAATAATATTTGTTTGGGCGGGGAGGGCAGACATCGGCGAATGTAAATACAATAAACAACAATTCAGCGAACCACAGAAATAAAGAACAAAATTTTTTTGGATTAGAAATGGATTTGCATACACGATAACATTAAAAATGGGATCTTGATTAAAAAAGACAATTTTAAGGGTAAATTTTTGTTACCGCGAATGCTAAAATTATAGAATAGGATGTAGGTATTGTGTAAAGAGAATATGTAGCTTATATATAATGCTGATGAAGCGATGACGTCAGAAAAGGAACCGGGAAAAATGTACCGTTTCTAAATATTAAATAATGACGACGGCCAATCTACCGTATATGGTTTAGCTGATTTAAGGTTCTGAGGACATGTCCATTTCAGAAGTAGACGCAAATGAAATAAATGATTAATCAAGCTAATTTTTCAGTGCAACGCCAGTGCATTTAAATTTGTTTTCCTTTATTTGCTAGTTTTAGAAGCTATGCGACTATTAAGGTGGTTCGGAAAACCAAAATTCCTAATTCGTTTATGAATTTTTTTTCCTCTTACGAATAAATTATATGTTCTTAGTTCAAACCAAATTTTATATGCCCTTTGAAACATATTTTCCGACTTCATTATAGGTAATTTTTCTTTACATATGAAAGTCTTCCTTTGACGAATTCAAAGTCTTAAAAACGAAGCAGGAGAGAGAGAGTAGTGTAGAAAAGGGGGATCGGAGATTGAAATCCTGCATTAGATATAAAAACACATTATTTTTTTCATATTTTATCACGTAATTTTCTTTTACGCCATTTGAGCCCTCACAATTTTTTAAGTGCTGCGCTATTGAAACGAAGATTGGCTTTAAGAATTATTGATAGAAGTAATAAAAACATTATTTTTTATATTAAAAAATGAAAAATCTATTTTGATTTTCAAATGCAGTGCATTCAAAATTAACACCAATTATGCGAGTACTTGTATATCTCGTACCTTTTTGTTTTCAAGAACAATGATAAGTCTGATTATCATCTACTTTTTCCAAACTCTTATTATTATTATTCTTAATGCGATAATTCCACCATAATTTAGAAAATTATACACGAGTATTATTTCTGTGATAGAGATTGCAGTACAGTACCTATATCAAAATAGTAACATACTGTTTGCGTCAATGGCGGAATTGGTCGCGGTGAAAATGGAGGTAGAAATTGGACAGAGAGTGTATGTTTAGCAATACTAGTAAGTTTTACAGAAAAATTTATAGCTTTTAGCACAAAAGGGATTTTTGAACAAAATTCCTTTTGTTGGGATATTATCCTTAAATGTAGAAATTTTACCCCAAACATGGCATAGCAGGCTATGGATGCACTTATAACTATTTTTAAAAATCCCATTGAGGTCCCAAGCTGAAATTTTGAGGAGATTTTAGAAATATGGAGTAAGTCATGTAATTTTTTTGAAATATTATTCACATTGATTTTTAAAATTTAAAATTCTTTAAATTAATCTGAAAATTGAAAAGTAACCCATTATGTAACATGCCCATGCAAGTCTAAAGAGAATGATGTTTTTCTTCTTAAAAAATCGCAATTTTGCCATGAGAATTTTAGGTTTAAATGCAGTTAGGGCAGGCCAAAATTCCCCATTTTTGGCAGCTTCGAAGCATTGTAACTAAAAAACGGGGTGAGATAAAAATTCAAATTTTAGATTTAAACTAAGTTTAGGCCATTCAATAAACACATACAATTTTTAAAAAAAAATGAAAAATATTAGGTAAAAAATATATTCAAAATTGTCTCACTTAACGTGTGAATGATCCATGTGCTTCTATTGCTATTACTGCATTTAGCAACGGATTTCTTTTATATTTTCCCTAAAAAAAGAGTACATGGAAATTATAGAGAAACTCTCGTGTTTTCAAGTTGGAGACTTCATTGAATTTATTTGTGCTTAACGATCATTTCATTAAAACCAGAAGCAATTTAAAGGAAAGGGAAAACTTTCCTTAATCAATTTCGGTACAATTTTTCTCAGATTAATCCATTAAATACGATTAGTAAAATAATGGATTGAGCTTTTTAATTAATACATTAAATTAATTACTGAACTTTTAATGAATGCATCTAATTACTGGATTTTAATAAAGGCATTTAATTACTGAAATTTTAATAAATACATCCAATTAGTGAAATTTTAATAAAGGCATCTAATTTTTGCAATTTTAATAAACACAGGTAATTTCTGAAACTTTAATAAAGGTATTTAATTTTGATCTTCTTAAATTTTGAAAATCATTTCTTTCACCAAATTCTATCAATCATAGATCTCACAGGCAGAGCCGCTTCTAGGTGTTTTGCCGCCCTAGTCTGAGAATTGAAAAATGCCGCCCCAAACCTTTTACTACCATCACTCTTTCACCTATATCTCCCTCAACCCATACCCTCTCCTATACTCTCTCATCAATGTAAATGTTCTATTATGCTTTTAATCATTAAACCCGTTAATTATATTTATATTTTAGACTTATATTAGTTATTTTGTAATATTAGAATATTGTGAATAGTAAAACAATTGCTACATGTTATAATTGTTTAATTTCAACATTTTATATTTTTGAAAACTGAAATATTAAAGGAGTAATATTTCAAAACACAACGTTGTATTATCAGAGCTAGAAGGCTTAAATGCATTAAATATAGAAGAACTTGTGTGGAAAATTAAACAATGAAACACATTAAAATGTTTATATTCTTCCAAGTAAAGGCTTATTAAGTAATTGTTCCGTATGCTTTTGGTAATAATTCGATATTTTAATTTTTCCTCTTTTTCAATTTTTTTTGGCGCCCTTGACCTTTGGCCTATTTTAGCGCCCTTGACGGTCGCTTACTCTGCCTAATGGTAGAAACCATCCTGCTCAACGGAAAATCGTCAACTACATATCATGTACAGTAAACTCTCCCAATAAACCCCTTCTAGTTATCGAATATTTCAGTTTAGCGACAGTCTTTCTGTGGCAAATATCTCATACAGTTACACATATTCTGATTAACGTCTTTTTCTGTTTACTGGCGTTTTTGCGTCCCTAGGAAATCTTTAATAGGAGAGTTTCTGTATACTTGGAATTATATTTGAAATGGTGCAGTAGAAATGTATTCTGAAATTCAAATATCGCAAATCTCTATGTACTGAAGTTTTCACGTATACCCGCGACTGTTATATAGGAAAACTGTTTTTATATATAAAATTTTTTTTAAGACAAATCTGAATTTTTCGTTCGTTAAAAGTTCTAAAATGTCACGGTTTTTCACTTGAAACAAATGTTCTTGAAGACGTATTCTACTGATTAAAAAATTACAAGAACACTTTAATGATGAATTTTCATCGAAATTTGTTGTGTAATAAAATACTAGAAAGTTTGTTGCACAAAGGATAGTTGTAATTTTTTGTTTTTAATACAGCTGATTTTCATTGGGCATTTTATAGATATTTCACTCGTTTTCCCGCATAATATTTTTTGCATTATGACTCAATTGTAAATGATTAATTTCTCAATACTTGGCCGTATGTCACTTTTCTTCAGCCTTCATTATTTCCTTCTGTGTGTTACACTGTCTTTCTGGGTGTCGTTGTTTTAAATTTCTTCCTTTCATCCACAAGTTTCAAAATACCATCTACTATCCAGGATTTTCTTTTGTTGTTTAATATGCATCCAATACCACTATTAGCAAAACGCTTACTTGCAGGTTTAGCACCTTCTGTTTTCGCCTTTAGTTTCCCTTTCAGTGCTACATTTCACATTTTACTTTTAATCTTTGAAGAATAATTAAATTTGTATTTTTCAGCGTGGCAAAAATAATTCTTTGAATTTACAAATTGCGTATAATTTCGTAATAAGCTTACTTTGCTCCATCTTAATCAAATAAATCCACGTTTAAAACATGCCAAAACTAAATTTGTGCGGTAATTTAGAAGGAAGTATATGACATACATTTTGGTGAGATAACTAATCGTAATAATTTGAGGCTACGTGTAAAGATTGATACTCTGTGGCCCAGTGCAGTGCCAACTGCAGTGCCAACTCTTTCACTTGACATGCTGTGAAGATGGGTTCTACATCCAATGGTGCAAAAGGAGAAGAATGGGAAGGTTTAACGACTAACTCCTTATTGTAGTTTGACGGTTAGTTTTCTAGGCCTCAAGAGGTTTGGACCTTACGGAAAAAAATGAAGGATCGCTGCACCCTAGAGTAATGGTAAGGCATTTGTTTATCATGTTCCTAATCCTGGCTCGACTCCCAATGATATCGTGTGATACGTGATTGCTTTCTGCTCATCGTAGTCCGGGTTTTGGTTCCCCTTGAGAGTAGAGGTTCTGGATCCTCGAAACACTGCATGTTCCGAGGAAGGATGGACCGTATTTCTATCCTTTCGCCGTAAGACACAATAATGATAGATAATTCATTGAGTGTCCGACGTAACCATACACATACACAAGTACATAAATTCTAAAATTATGTACATAAATTTGAGAAGCGAAATTTTATTTAAAATGAGACAGGAAATAAGTGTAGGTTATTGCTAATATCAGAAATAAGGAAATTAAAATATGTGTGCTTTCAGGCTCAAAAGTTTTATCAAGATTTTGTAAAGATTCCATATCGATGCTAATCGAAATCCGGTTAACTATTTATGACAGAGGTAGATAATGATAAATCGTTTAAATCGATTATTTTGTATCGAAGTTGTTATTAATTTTTCACGTGTTCTTGTCCTTAGAAACAAATCACTTGTTTAGTAAATGCTTTTACTTTAATAATTATAAATGCACATATTCATTACTGAATAGAGTTAAGGCAGCATACAAAGCCATATATTAAAAATTGAATTTGAATTGCAAAAACCATTATATGAAATAGAAATTTTAGTACACAGACCCCAATTTTCGAAACTTTTATTCTTTAACGTATAAAAGAACTAGATAAATGCACTTAATTATTTGTAAGAAGTTCTTGAAAAACGGCAGAGAATATACGGATTTACGTAGGTAGGACTAGAGGTGGCCCAGCCCTTCCCAGAAAAAATATAGCCAGAAAAATAAAAGTTAACTGAAATGTAGGCCGTGCATGGATTTGAGATAGTCCATAGCTAGTCATGCGTAGAAAAGGGGAAGAATGGTCTCAAGCCCCCATTATCCATCAAAATCCATTATTTACTCTAAAGTAACACCACATAACCTTCTTTAACACTAGGTCAAATTGACCGCTTGCGAAATTTAAACTCAAATATCTTTTAAACCTTTCGTGTTTTAAAGCTGAAAATTCTTGACTTTTCCTAAAATATATTCATAATCAATTAACAAGAATAATATGATGTATAAAGTAATAATAATAAATATTATTGATATATATATATCAAAAAATTAAACTAATTAATAATGTATAAGAATTATGCGAACATCGTAGAATTATTCAGGGGTTGGTTTTTTTGGCTGATTGAATTTCAATATGTGAAACGAGATAATTTGGCTTGATTATCAGACAATCAATCAATCGATCAGTCAATCCATTAATCAGTTTATTTACATGCATGAATGAATTAGATACATTAGAAAAGTTATTAATCAATCATTAATGTTAATTATTAATTATTAGCGTTATTAATGAAATAAATGAACATTATTCTATCAATTCGTGAAATCGAGAGGAACGTAAAATAAAACAGATGGCCTTGAAAAACACTTGCCTTCCGCAGTACCAAATATAAACAATGTATGAAATAATCGCAACCGATGAGAAATGTTAATTGCAAACGACGTCAAATAACAACCTTGAAAAGTTGAACATAGCTTTCGTTTGCTTATCATTTAGGCATTCATTTTAATTTCTGTTCCAATTTAACTTAAAATTGATAATAGCTGAAATTTTACTTATGCATCTTTTTCTTCTTTTTTTTTTTTCTAATTTTATGATCATAAATTTAAAAGTCCTTTCATTTTTCATGATACAATCCCGGCTCGGGGGCGGGGGTGATCGCCACACCACCCCCTTGTATCCACAACTGACGTTAGATTATTTCTAGTTGGTGTTATGATTTTAAAGAATATATTTTTTCCTTAAATTATAGTTTTCTGGAAAGAAAACATGTGCTAAAATTTTTATTTAATTGTAAAAATTAACCTAATTATTGAAAATATTAAATGAATAATACTAGGATTTAACCTAAATATGTTAGTATTGTTGAAACAAAAACAAATTGTATTTATATATAGTTTTTTAAAGAATATTCAAGGGCTGTCAGCCGCGGTTCTAGTGTTTTAAAACAACTTGAATCTCCCCACCGTAGTGTTTGAACGGTTATGCTACTCTCTGTAGCCCATCTTAGAACTCGAGATTAGGAACGCGATTGCACATTTTAGATAATAATAATATGAAGCAAGATTTTCTTCAAATTTGGGTCGACAGATAATATTGAAAATAAAAATAGACTAACATCAAGAAACAGAAATCATTGCGTCTCAGAATAAAAATCTGTTGGGAATGAAGTAACAAACTCGTCAAGCAAGAATCGGGTAAATGGACATCACCTTATTATTTAAGGATGAAGCGGGTATAGAAAACAACGAAGTCCAACCGAACAGTATAAGATCTATGTCGTTTTATATTTGTCGAAATCGACCAATTTACACAATTTATCTTGCTGATTTTTCCCCGAGACAAAACTCCTTAAAACCCCTTAATCATAATAAATTTTTGACTCATTTTCCAAGCAGAGGCATTGACAAATCCACACGTCACTTAAATTCTGCTGAAGCAAAAAGAAGTGTTCCATTTTCCGTGTGATTGATTATTCTTGTTAACAATATCAGTCAACGCTGCACACATCAAGGAGTTAGTTTTCCTTTCCTTTCTGGCATGAAAAGAAATATCACATCATAAATTCTGAAAGTGCAACGGTCTATTATTTGGCCCGAGGGTGAAATCTTCAGTTCCTTCGAAGCTCTTCATAACTTGCCAGATTAGCGAAAGTTGAGCACTTTCTAGGCGTTTTCTTCGTTTAGCGATTTGATGAAGGAGATACATTTGTTTGGTAGCATAGATCTTTTCCGCATCTTTGCACGCATACGATAATTTAGCTTCATTTATTATCGGATAAGTATATTGCATGTCAAATTGCTTGTTCTTGTCATCGTTAATTACATCCTGCCTTTTTTCAGAGCATTCCACAGATGGCAGTGAAAAAGAATATTATGGCGTTTTGCCTGAAAACAAATGAGATTTAGGCATGTTTTTACAATCAAAAACAACAAAACTTCTTAAACTATCATGTAAGCATTGATAAATAAATCAGTATCAGGAACTTAATAAAGAAAATATTTGCTTCGGCTTTTTATATTGGTTTTGTCAAAAGTTTAAAAAAATGCTAAGTGAAGCAGTAATTGCAAAAAACCAAAACCAAAACATTGATTTATCACAGTGAGATACAACCATAGAAAAAAATTAATAATATGAGAGAAATGTGGTGAATTGTGGAAAAGGGTATTGAAAATCAGCCTTTGTTGTAACAAATATTATCATTCATTCATTCATTCATTCAGCTTAATTTCTTTATATTAATTGCCTATTCATTTAACTTCTATACTATCGTATTGAGCCATTATGCCACTGAAAATTGGTATATTCTAAATATTTCATCTACATTTCGTTTGCAAATGGGGGCAAATAATATACGTACACGACATATAAAGGTTCGCTTTTTGGTGCCATGTCAAAACCGTGAGATAATGCAAGTGCTCTGGTCGAGGTTATTTCTTCTGATGGATGGTATCCATTTGGTGAGTACCGCATTCTGCCATGTTCATTTCGAGATGTTCAAGAAATTGACCATTTGACATATAGATTCCCCAAAGGTAAAAAGAATGAGAAAAGTTTTCGATATCGCAGATGTCATCGGCATTTGTCAATTGATTCCATAAAGATAACATATTACACACACGGTCACGAATAAAAAAAACTAAGATTCATTTTGCAGACATCTATCATTTTCGAAGACGAGCATTACGCGTATTATGAGAAGCAAGGTCGGGATATTCAGATTTTCCCGTATTCAGCAAATCAATTGAATTTATGAAACATTATAAAAATGCAGCAAATAATATTTTATCCTTATATATATAAAGTAGGTTTATTAAAATAAACTATCCTCAAATTTTATTGAGTAATTTTGTTGGTAAGGAAGTTGATAATTTTTGTGACATATTTAAATGTCATAATGAGCAGGACCATCCTCAAAGCAATTTGTTTAACAAAAATACAGGTTTTAATTTCAAATTGCCATTTTTCCGTCTCAAAATCATTATTATTAGTATTTACAGATGAAATTTAGTTTAGCTTATAATTATAAACTCAATTTTAATTAAAAGCTTGCCCAGAAATAAATTATTATTTTTGTATTTCATATATATATATATATGCGGTAGATTAACCTCATTAGGCAATGTTAATATGCAAAGTTTTATTAATATAAATGTGTATATCTTCCTTTATAGGTCTAATGATGAGGTTTATTAATTTATTTTTAAAAGCTATATTTAATGAGGCTAAAGTATGGTTCTGGTGCAAGACTCTAAATTGAATGCAGCCTTCAAACCCCTCAACTAATTTATGAGTGTTAATCACATATTTAAATTTTTTATTTTGTGCCATTATATACTCCGTAACATGACTTATAAAATGGGACTTTGCCCCTTTGTCTTTTTATGTAGTTAATAATTTTCAAATTTGAGAAGTTTTTAATTAACTTTTTAATTAACTGTTCACACTCCTGTAAAATTCATGTATGAGTATACATTGTATTTTGGCCTCCGACTTTGCCTTTAGTTTATTATTTCTTATATTTTCTTTTTATCATTAATTAATTAATTTTTCTTTTTCTTTTTATTATTATTTTATTTACATTTTTGTTACAGATAAAATACATGATTATTTCATTATGTTGCAAATCAAAAGCACATTGTAAATAAAATAATATGTAAATGTGTGTAATTAATGTAATATGTCTATAATTCTCTGATTAATTGCCATCTATTATATTGTAACTGAGTTTGGGGTAATTTGGGTATTCTTAGCAATGATATTATAAATAATTTGCAAAATAAATCAATCAAACTGATTAATAGAGACAATAGAATAGACTTAAAGAATTTTTTAATAAATTCTAATATATTGCAAATTGAACAGATTCATAAATACTGTATACTAATTAAAATGTTTGAAAGGATGAGAGAAATAAACATACAGATCTTATAAAAATTCAATTAAACGAAAAAGAAGTAGATATCGAAACTATAACGAATTAATATTACCCAAAATAAGAACAGAATTGGGAAGATGCAACATAAATTACATAGGACCTAAATATTAGAATGGAATACCAGATAAACTAAAGCGGTTAAATAATATAGTAAAATTTAAAAAAAAAGCTTAAAAGATACTTGATACTCAGTAATGTCTAACAATTTATCGATAATTAAAAAAAAAATCAATTAAAGACAAATTATAAAAACAACTCATATAAGAAGTGCATTACATATGCGTGATCTTTAGTAACGAGTGAGGTGTGTTGAAATATGTGGAAATAGCCTGATGGCCGAATTTATTGTTTGGGTGAATTGTTATATTGAATCAGTCGAAAGGCCCTCAAGCCTGTTACATTCATTATAAATATTTACTTCGGACCTTTTTTTTTTTGTGTGGTCATGTATTGTCACAACGACTGTTCCAAGAAGAATAAATAAAGTATTATTATATTTAATGTTCATAGTTATATACTATAACGATAAATGGGTTTTTGTCGTTAACAATTTATGATACTACATAGATATGCGTCGGAAGATGCGATATCCGGAACGATGGATTCGTTTACCTGTTGCCGCAGGGTCCTCGATTGCCCATCGGAACAACATTATCGTCCGGTTTTGTGTCTTCGCGTACGTGAGTTCTGTCCCGTTATTATTGGATCGGATGAGAATTCTATGGGGTGACGCTGTGAACCAAACGTGGGAATACAATGATAAATTTATTGGATTTGTTTGATTACAGTTCGGCTATACATCGCTTCCTAGTTCGTGGCGGAGCGCAAATACCGTTCCCGTACATCGGGGAGCACCTTCGCCTTCGCGGTCTCGAGCTGATCTCCCAGTTTTCAGTTTCGTCGTCCCCACTTTCTGTAGTGTGACCTGGGTCACTCAAGGTCGCGCTTGTCGCCTACCGACTTCTCTCACCCCATACCTGGACATAGAGCCATTCATATGACATATACGTAAATATATTAATAATTTCCTAATATGTAAATGTTTTGGCAATGATTGAATTTATGAAATAAGTTTTGACTCTAATGCTTACAATATATGATAAATAAACTAAAAATATGACACACGAAAACTATTGATCATGATATACATTAAATCTTGATTTTTAAAATTATGTTCGAACCCGCGTATATGCAGCTCGTATATATGCAAAGATCGCGTACATGCATAAAATATCGCGGCGCGAACTTCAAATTTTCTCCTATCTTTTTAATGTTATCCAAATCCGCTTAATTGTGATTTTATACGTGAAAGTATTTTTGAAGCCAAACGAATGTTTTATTATAGAATTTAAACCGGATATATGCAAACAAATTTTATGAACAAGTTTTCATCCACAATAAATAGCTGGCAACCCTTATTTTTAAGGAGTGGCTTTCCCCACCGGAAATGGATCCCAACTCTTGTTGAAGTTTCACTTACCAACTTATTTATGGCTTAGTTTACGCTTTACTTCTCTTTCTGTGTTTAGAATCACTGTCAAAATTTGCTTTTGTAACGGCGCCAGTGCCGGTCTGACGCAGCAAATGACTTGTCTCGTATTTTAATGGTCTACAAAATACTTAGTCTATTTGCAAGTCCATTTTTCTTTTTCTTTTTCACTTTTCTGTTTAAATTCATTATGAACACGACAGATGAAAAGAAACGACGTATCTGATTAAATTTTTACCAAAAAATTTTATTATGAATTTTGGTAAGAAAAACGTTAATGTTTTAACACTAATACATTACATGCGTTTATGTAAGTACTTTATATTATAAATATTGAAATAATGTGTATGATTTATAAAATTAGAAACAAGAATATCTAATTTAATAATAAAATTCGATAAAAATTTAATGAGCAAATTATTTCCACGCTATAGTTCAGAGAATACCTCTTTTATGTAAAACCCGCTTATATGCGAAACTCGCTTATATGCATAGGATTTTATTGTCCCGTACCTTTGCGTATATGAGGTTTCGACTGTATGCTATAAACATAACAAATATTTTAAATTTGCAAAATTAAAAATCATATATCGACCTCTATATCCTAGGACAGGGGTGGGCATGCATGAGGTCAATGAGAGCCGCATTCCAATTTATCGTACATTATAAAGAGCCATGCCATAGTTACATAGTATTAAATACACAAATTTAATTAATATGGTTACATATTGTACCAAAGTCTTAAGTGCTATGTAAATTATACATATAAGAAAATATAATTAAGAGAAAGAAAATACAAAATAATTATTTAAAATTTTTATAATAACTCCTAGATGGACCTATCGATGCAACCGAAGGTCTACTTTTGAAGCAATTACGTATGGCTTTTACTGTTCATTAACCGATTGACTTCCCTAGTTAGTCAATTTAACAAGATTCATAAAAAAACTTCTGGAAAAAAAAAGGATTTAAATTTTCGACGGGAACTGCATTTGCCCCTGGCGTAGGATAAGAAAGCATATGGATAAGCCCGACTGGTAAAATCTATAGATCCTATTCCTTACAAAGAAGGAATAGGCCCTACAATATCTAAACTTAGAAACTTGACGAAATAAGAACCGATATTTAATAAAATCGAGCTCCTTCCGTCAGCTGTATATATATATTACAATAGTTATGGCTAATTTACTCTATTCAACAGAATATTTTCTGAGCTTCAAGCGTAAAACGACAGCGAAGAAACTGTCTCGCCAAGCAGATTTAAACCTTTTTATTTCTTGAAAAGTATAGTTACATTTGGCCCAATAGTTCTGGCAGTTGAAATTTTCCATCTTGCTCAAAAATCGATCCGTTCGTCTGCAGTTCGTCTTGTAAATGCATGAACCTTTGCCAAAGATTCTTCGAAACATAGATTCTTTGTTTCATCCTTCATTAACTTCAAGAGCAAGAAGAGAGATGGGAAAGACACTAATCTAATATCTTCTCTCTCCAAGTTCTCTCTCTCTCTCTAAATTTGCAAGCTTCATAAATTTTGCCCGTCTGGCGGAATTGCTATATCAATCATGCTTCTGATGCCTCAAATGCCCCAATTTGTTGGAAGGAAAACGGCGCCAAGTGAAATTTAAACGACGTAATTTAATTTTCCGAGTTGAGAAGAAAGCCTAAGGAACGTCATTGGATCTTAAATAACACCTCGCCGCTCGCAATGATATTCCGATGACATACAGATTGGCCATCACCTAAGTAAAGGCATGTTGTTTTTATTTCGAAAAATTCAGCGGATCAAATGGTATCTATAAAAAAATAATTTTTCCATATGATTTGAAAAAAAAATCAATCAAATTCATGTGGTTTTGTTTTATAATGGTTTAATTTCTCAGATATTTATGGAAAGATTTTTAAGCTTTGAACGTCTTTATAGATCGTTTAGTAGTTTCCATGCACATAAATTATTGTCCTCGTTTATGTTACATGGCCTTCTGGATGCGCAATTGAGATACCGGTTTAATTGATATGATCTGAAAACAAGTAATATATTTATATTTATCAATATGTTCGTGTTGAATAAAATCGTATATGTTATAATCATATTCTTTCGTTATCAATATACATTGAAATGCCAGAAAAACTGGTACAGGCGTGCGTATGCAAATAACGGAGCTTTGCAACCAATCAGCGTAACGCGATGCGGTCGGCAGCGCCTATATAAGACAAGAGATGTCTGGCAAAGCTGTTAGATCGGTTCTTGCCGCTACAATGGCAGGTTATCAAGATTTAAGTGATTTTGAACGTGGCGTTATAGTCGGCACAAGAGAGATGGGACATAGCATCTCCGAGATAGCGACAAAATTTGGATTTTCGCGTACGACCATTTCACGGGTATACCGTGAATATCAGGAATCCGGTAAAACATCAAATCTCCGACAGCGGTGCGGCCGGAAAAAGACCTTGAAAGAACGGGACATTCGACGACTGACGAGAATCGTTAAACGAGATAGACGTGCAACACTTCCTCAAATTGCCGCGGATTTCAATGCTGGGGCATCAACAAGTGTCAGCGTGCGAACTGTTCAACGAACCATCATTGATATGGACTTTCAGAGCCAAAGGCCCACTCGTGTACCATTGTTGACTGCACGGCACAAAGCTTTACGCCTCGTCTGGGTCCGCCAACACCGCCATTGGACTGTTGATGACTGGAAACACGTTGCCTGGTCTGACGAGTCTCGTTTCCAATTGCATCAGGCGGATGGACGTGTACGGGTATGGAGACAACCTCATGAATCCATGGACCCTACATGTCAACAGGGGACTGTTCAAGCTGGTGGAGCTTCTGTGATGGTATGGGGCGTGTGCAGTTGGCGTGATATGGGACCCCTGATACGTCTAGAGACAACTCTGACAGGTGACAGGTACGTAAGCATCATGTCCGATCACCTACACCCATTCATGTCCATTGTGCATTCCGACGGACTTGGACAATTTCAGCATGATAATGCGACACCCCATATATATCGAGAGTTGCTACCGAGTGGCTCCAGGAACACTCTTCTGACTTTAGACAATTTCATTCATGGGCACCCATATGAGTATTTCTAGGGGGTGTGAGAAGTTTCAAGAATATTTCTAGGCTGAGAAAATTATTACTTCTCAAAGCTGTCGATTTTAATGAATATACAAGATACCAAAAGGCTACAAAAATAATTGATACTGCTTGACAATTAGTAGTAAGCTAAAAAGTACCTTATTTTTAAAATGTGACTGAAATTTTTTTAAAGTAAATGCATATCAGAATTGGGGAAATCAAATTTTTGAACGGCTAGGGGGGATCGAGAACCTCCCTGCTTCCCTATATGTGCCCATGCTTCCATCGGCCACTTACATCGCCATACATGAACATTATCGAGCATATCTGGGATGCCTTGCAACGTGCTGTTCAGAAGAGATCTCCAACACCTCGCACTCCTATGGATTTGTGGACTGCCCTGCAGGATTCCTGGTGTGAATTGTCTCCAGGATACCTTCAGACATTAGTCGAGTCCATGCCACGTCGTGTTGCGGCACTTTGGCATGCGCACGGAGGGGGGCTGCACGATATTAGGTAGGTGTGCCAATTTTTCTGGCACTTCAGTGTATAACTGAATAACGCTGATGCAATATTAACTTTTATCCACTGTTAATAATGGAGATATCGTACGTTATTTACGAACAAAGTATTCTGTCATTTAGCATCTGTCAATCAACACATTCGGTCGTAAGCATCTGTCGTTTAAGCACAAAGTATTCCAACATTCAAAAACGTTGGTTTGCAGTAAGTTCGTTCTATGAAAGGTTAGATTTGTATTTGGTCGGTATGCTTTAGAGGTATAAAAAGTAAAATTGGCATTTATGAAAAAACGTTGTCTCATCATTTTCAAATGTAGCCGTACTTAGAATATGTGACATTAATTTCGCTTATGTTGTCACTGTTGCAAATGTGATCAGGAACGTAGCTATATAATCCTAGGCCCTTGGTAGAACCGTACACAATGGGCCCCCAGTCACCACCCTTATGTGTTATTTCAGCCGATTTTACGTCCTTTCTCGCTTCAATCTCTGGCGTGAGCCTTCCCCTCCATCCCACAGCTACAGCCCTGAATGTGCTGCATTCCATAACCACATGTTACATAGTTCAGTTTTATTCATTAGAATAATTTCTCCCATTAGCGGCTTTCAAGGGACGGAGGAAATACGCCGTTAAACAGAAAACGTTAATTGGAATGTATATAATTCCATAAGCAGAGAATAGCGTAGCAATTAAAAACTCATGGGGAATCAAACGGTTATAAGGGGGGCGGGGAGTAAGCGCCTTTAAAGAAGATTTTGTGATGCGGACTATGAGAAAATGATGTGTTTTGATATCCAATGGGGGATTTGAACCCCTTGAGGCCTTACTTTTCCTAAGCGATTGTCCATGAAGCATACGGTAGGAAAACAAAATATTATGTACTATGGTCAAACAGAAATAACCTTTACTTAGGCGAGCTTGAGAGAGAGCTTAATGTAATTTAATTTAGAAATTTTGATCATAGAATTTGTTTTCTACATTTACGTTGGCATATTGAAATACAGAAGTGTCCTCGCATAATAAAAATTATTATTACGAGGGTCAGCCAAAAGGTTAGTTTCACTCCTCCGTAAAAATCACAAAGTTCCAACGAAATGTCTTTTATCGAGGTAAAAGAGACATTTCGTTAAAACTTTTTGCCTACACTGCAGACATGTATCTGCGGCAGGTACAATAGTGGCTCCGATGTGTCAGCTATAGTTCCTAATTAGTTGTAAACATGCCTCAACAGCTGTAGGTAGCGTCCAAATTGAAAGTGCCTGCAGTGATTTGTTTTTTGTGGGCAGGAGGGAACGCTGAAATTTATCAATACAGGTGCACGAACTATGTGGTAATTACGCAATATCGTGCACTGTATGCCTGCATGACAATGAGGGACCTCATGCGGTGACCCTAATGAGGGAAGTTCAGAAAAGTTTCAGTGGGATTTACCTTATAGCCCAGTTCTAGCACCATCTGTCTTATACGTCTTTGGTCTCATGAAAGCAGAACTTGCAAAGAGACGATATCACTCGGTTGAGGAGTTGAAAGTTCGACCCTAATATTAGTTTCCACACGTTGGACGGCGATTCTTTGCACAGGGCATAAAAAAAATTCGTGTCATGCCTCGACGAGTATTTAAATAAAATAGGAGATTATGTAGAAAAGTAGCTTTTGTATTCTACTTTCATGTAAGTAAAACATTATTCCATAATGACGAACCTGTTTTTTTGAAGAGTGACTAAGTATATAAAATATTTTATATGTATGTATAAAATATATTTGGCATAAATTCTTTTCATATTCAACTGTAGAATAAAATTTAGCGTATAATATAATATGAAGGAATGAAAAAAAAAATAAGTGTACAGTAATTTAAATTACAATTAATTCCACTATGACTTTCAAAGTACGCATTTGCGTAAAAATTCGCCTTTTTAATTTTTCTAGTACTTTGTAATTATCAGCACAAACTTATTGGAAATAATGCAACATCGAAAGAGAATAATAATATAGAAAAAATACAACCATTTTAAGGCGATATATAATTAAAAATAATTCGATCTTGAACGTCAGTATAGATAGATAGTTAGGTTCCTGACAAATATTTCCATTGCTTTTCTGAATTGATAAATCAAGAGAAATTTGCGTTAAGCGCAGATTTGGTAAATATTGCACACAGGGGAAGAGAACATTTCGAGCAAAATTTAACTGCAAATTGGAAGTGCTTATTCTGAACGCCATAGATGCGGAAAGTGAACAGGTTCCTACATGCGTTTAGGCTCAGAAATTTTAACGAGATTTGGTAAATTGGCAGACTTAAATTTGCAACGAGCATGCGTAGCGAAACGTTCACCTGCAATATTTACGTAGCTGTGAATGGTGAAGCTTCGAATATTTGATCTGTAGTAAAACGGGATTTCTGTGCCTAAGCAATTATTTTGCATTGTTTTCTACTAAGTTTTACTTTAAATTTTCGATGTTATTCTATTTTTTTAAAAATATAATTTGCATTTAAAGAATTAATAAGTATGAGGAAGTTGATAAAATATAATTTGTTTAAAAGAATTTATATTATTAAGTAAATTTAAAACTTTCTTTTTTCATTTTCGTTTGGTCTCTCGACCTTTAGGCGTCTAATAGTCAAACTGTTATTGGTGAAAATTTCTGTTGCTTACTCAGGCACAATATTAGGCAACTGACCTCAACCTACCCCTAGAGCGCAGGTGGTTTTGAGCGGGGTCATTCTTTGGAAAGTTAGAACCTAATATTAGTGATCGGACGGGAGCTTGTGTTTCCACCAATGGATAGCCTTGGGCCCAAATTATTTAGACCATGCCCTGAACGCATACGATAAGAGTACTTGTGTTTTCCGAAGGTCGAAAATAAAATTCATTGTATGAATAGTCATAGTCTTATTATAATAATTTTAATACTTGAAATTTCGCGTATACCTTTTTGTAATAAATTGTACCTTATACAATGATATGATCGTTAATTGATAAACGGATAACTGTAAATTAACTTAAAGTTGAGTAAGAAAAAGACATACATAATAAATACATAATAATGTAAAGAATGATAGATATAACAGGACTTTGCAAATTGATTTATTATTATTGCACATTTCAGAATGTGTGCTAGTGTAGACTACACTACAAGCATATTTTTTCTAACACCCGGACGTTTCGTCATTGGACATAAATGACAATCCAGCATATGAAACTTTATTTTAAGTAAAACGTATTTGCAAATACCCATTATATATGAAATACCAAACTAATGCACGTAAGAGGATATTCATTCCATTTTATGAAACATTAATTATATTATATGAACGGAAGATGTAACCTTCACTAATTTATTGACTCAATGATAGATGGAGAACATAAGGGCCAGAACATCTGACAAAGGTTAGAAAAAAGCTGCATTCAATGCAATGAATTGATAATGTTCGAAATAAAGGTGGTTACGTAAATAGGTTATTTATCAACTCGCCGAAGACACCATTGTAACTGATAACATAATAAATATACGAAACAAAACTCGAACAGCATTTTTTGCTTAAGAATGAATTGAACATAATAAAATATAATGAGAAGTATAACCGCACTGTAAAAGGTTTTATTCTGTCCTGCTGTTGTAAAAGTCAATCAAATGTGGGGATTTATTTTGCTATTATTTTTCGCTGACCATGACTTTCTAAAATTCTTTGATCGTAATTATTTTTCGACATATTTTTAGAGTAAAACCGTTGACAGGTTCACACGGAACCTCCTCTCTATTGATGCCTGAGATGTAGTTCTGTTGACTTGTGATTGAACACTTTTGTCAACAGTATCAGCGAACGCAGCTCACATCAAGGTGAATTTTACCGTCTTTATTTTGGACGTTAAATGAAATACTGTATCATAAAGACTATAAGTGCAGCGGTATTTTATCTGGCCTTAAGGTGAAAGTTTAACGTCTTCGATCCTCTTCATAAGTTGCCAGATTAGTGGACGATGCGTTCTTTTCTAGGTTGTTTTCTTTGGTACTTTCCTTTGGCCATTTGATGAAAGAGGTGTATCATTATTCTGTGGCATATCTCTATACCTCTTCTTTTCACGTAAGGAATGTTTTATCTTTTAAGCGAACCTTGGTTGAAAACATGCCTCCAACATTCTTTTTTACTTTTGGATGCAAATATTGCACGTTTAATCGCCTGTTTTTGCATAA
>QLNU02015003.1:70878433-70888499 GCA_006491805.2 Dysdera silvatica | reverse complement strand
TTCGGTTTAGGAACAAGTTAGATCATTTAGAATGTGAAACATTAAAAAATTTTTACTGCAGAGATAAAATAAATTTAGAAAAAAATTGAAAAAAAAAGAAAATCTATTTCAACCTCCGTTTATATCAGAGAAATGGGGAAAATGAAAAAAATATAAACCAGCTGTTTTCAAAAGGTTGTGAAATCTGTTAATTATTTTTTAACAACTTGTAGAATTCTATGCGTTGTTAAAACTGAGCAACATTGAGAAAAACTACCAATAAAAAAAATTTCGTTTGAACTAAACGATTCCGTTTTGAAAAACGAACATCAAATTTTTAAATTCTATTCGTATTTTCTACTTTTAAAAAAATTTTCAAGATTTGTTTAAAGCGCGAATTTGCTTCAAGAGAAATAACGCAGTTTTCTGACACGCAGCTGCTTACTTCCTTATTTCAATATTTTATAAAGCAAAATACAAAAATATCGATAACAAAAACGTGAAGATTTCCATTTATAAAAAGTGCTTTGTTTTGTGACTACAAATCTTGAAGTATATTCAATTCGAAAAAATATTTGCAGTTATTTCAAAAGTAAAAACTTTTCTTTTGTGCCTACCTTTGTGACTTCAGAGTTTGTCTTCAAAATAGGTATTGGAAACTACTATATATTCTAGTGGAAAAAAAAAAAAACGAAGACAGAAAACTGAAGAAGCTTCCGCACCCTTCTGTGTATACAACTTATTTTAGATCTTCAAATCTATAGCATGAAAGCATTTCATGATTTTAAACCTTATTTTACTCTAGACAAGTGGCGTAGGAAGAAAGTTAATAAGGGAGGAGTTACTTAAAGAGCTACAACTCATATATTCCTATGTTAAATATACAAAATTTCATTGCGATGGGGGTTACAACCTCCAAACCCCTCTGGCTAAGCCTATGCTCTAGACCCCCAATAAATGACATGAGTAGAAAAGCAAGTAATACAGTATACATATTCTACACACATACATGTTTTGCATTAAAAATATAAATATGACCTCTTATTAAATCTTGACAAAGTAATTCCTTACGGTATTTAAGCTTAACTTTTGGATATTTTCAACTATGCAAATTAATTCAATGCTTAGATATTGAAAAGTAGCTAAGTGTTCCTGAGCTCTGGTCACGGTCATATTTTTCCTTATGAGTTATTTCAGCCGATTTTACACCTCTCCTCGCTTGCGCCCCTGCCGTGGGCTTTCCACAACACCTCCTGGCAACAGACCCTGTTTAGATATAACTATTGATAGGGACGAAATTGCAAAAAACCTAATCTTAATCTAATAAAGGTCGATTGGTGACGTAACACTACTCAGTATAAATAGATTTAAGAAAAACAACATTTTAGACGTAGGAGAAAAAATTTTAACACATTATTCGACGTACGTTTCGGACGGACAATGGTCAACCCTCGTCAGGAATTCGTGTGATCTAAAACTAAACAGAAATGAAGGGTTGCCGTATCGGAGCTGAAGTGTTGCCGTGTTTATCGGCCCATTTGCGCGATGCTAGTGCCATCTGTTGGTGACAAAAGGAATCTAGTGGAAATTGAAGAGAGATTTGATGTTTGGAGGATGGAAATTAAGTTTTTTCACGCCTGGCTGAAACTCTGAGTCATCTTGTGATCATTAACGATATTTGCAGAGTTGAGAAGGCTTCCAAAAATTCCAATTCGGCTGGCTATCTCGGTTAACAGATGATTGACGTGTCTTGGAAATTGAATTCGTGTTTTTTTATCCCAGCAGTGAACTGCGATGGAGAATTTATTAAAATCAGCCTTTGATACGTAACGTTAGTGTTCTTTAATTCTGTACAGTAAAGCTCGTTTGGTCTGGCCGATGTAGGATAAATTACATTGGCAAAATATTTGGTACATTCCCCAGCTTTGTAGTGTAGGAAGTTTATCTTTAAGTTTAGAGGGCTGAATTTTATTGAAAGTTCTAACCACGTGGATGTTGAACACTCCGGTACCGTCATACTTCCGTTTTTTTTTTTACAAAAATTAGCTGATCTATTGAAAAAATTCTTAGACATGCAAACTTTAAGGTTATTTTCTCCCCTTTCAATAAAATTCAGTCCTCTAAACTTAAAGATAAACTTCCGACACCACAACGCTGGGGAGTGTACCAGATATTTTGCCAATGTAATTTAGCCTACATCGGCCAGACCAAACGAGCTTTATTGCACGGAATTAAAGAATTACGCATTAAAGAATTAAATTAAAGAATTACGTATCAAAGGCTGATTTTAATAAATTCTCCATCGCAGTTCATTGCTGGGAGAAAAAACACAAATTCAATTTCCAAGTGGCGTCAATTATCCGTCAATCGAAATCGCAACACGAACTGAATTTTTTGAAAGCCTTCTTTATAAATCTCAACTCTGCAAATGTCGTTAATGATCACAAGACGACTCTGAATTTCAGCCAAGCGTTAAAAAAATTTCGGTCCTCCAAACATCAAATCTCTCTTCAATTTTTACTAGATTCCTTTTGTCACCAATAGATGGCGCTAACATCATGCAAATAGACCAGTAAACACGACAACATTTCAACTCTGATACGGCAACGCTTCATTTCTGTTTAATTTTAGATCACTCGAATTCCTGACGAGGGACGGCCATTGCCCGTCCGAAACGTACGTCGAATAATGTGTTAAAATTTTTTCTCTTACACCTAAAACGTTGTTCTTCTTAAATCCACTTAAGCTATTGGTTTAATTTTAATATCCTAATGCACTCTCTGTCATTAAAATCGCCCCATCCACAAATGCATTTCGTATTGCCAGTGGGATTGCTTCAATGGACGGGGTAGTTAGAAAATATTTCTCATTGCAACACATGAATTGTAATTTAATGTTTGGTATACAAATACGAATAAGATAAGACAATTTTTGTACACTGTAGATTATAAAAATCATGCCAGAAATACAGCCCATAATTATGTAAATTTTGCAACATGTTTATTAAACTAAAATACATCAAAATTTTATTCTGACGGTGATAAAGAGATTGATCATTTATATGATTATTTTTATTAATTTCTAGTTCCAAGCAGCAATGTAAATGAAATGGAGCGCCATCTAGTTTTGTGTTTTGACATTAATTTGGTTTTGTCAATAGCATTCCGAAGTCTTTAAATTAACATTTATCATCCATTTACTCCCAGTTTTCCTCTGTTCTCTTATTAATTCCGTTCATTCCGCAACAGCTTTCTTTCGGATATCAGAAGTTCCCCTTAATTTTGTCCAGCAAATTAAAGCTTATGTAGAGCCGATTGTAAAAGTATGCGAACACCGATCGATACTCACGCCCTTGTAGTAGAAATGTCAAATCGAAAGTACCACTAGATTCAGAATTATCTCTACTTAAAATCAATATGAATCTTAATTGCATAAGAAGCCATCTTCATATTTGTTTTAATATTACTTCCAAAATTTTAAACGGCAGCACCTATATTTTATGCAATGAAAAGATTGGACACAACGTAATTACGCTAAATATAAATTTTGGTGCAGTTTTGACAACAATCAGCGGAGATATATTGGTTTTCACCAGTCAATTCCAGAACTCTGTTTTCTTACTTCGACCGTAATTATACACAAACACATATTACACTGATAATTATTAATACAAAATCGCTCGCTAATGATTCAATTTTCACAATTAGCTTTTGCTATTATACTGCATAATAAATTTTAGATTTCATTTTATTCATGGATTTCACAGTCATTAGTCACTGCCAGAGATGGGCTTAATCGGTCATTGGCTAAATCAGTGAACTATTCTGCCCTTCTCCAACTAAGAGAGAAAGAGAGAGAGACAAAATTGCAGCATTGATTAGATGACCGATTATTAATTATGAGTTTAGTTAATTTATTATTTATAAATTAGCGATTTTTATTAAGTATTAATATGTCATTAATTTGCAATTTTTTATTATTTATAAGAATTAATAAATCGTTGATTAGTGATTTTATTAGTTATTAATTATTAATAACTTATTAATTAGCCATTATTCATTGTTAATTAGTGACCAATTTTAAACATCTTTAGTCACTACTTGATTCGGGATATCTGTATTTTAAATTGGTGAAATATATACAACGTTATCGCTTGCACAAATTATCAGCCCAATACAAAAGTACCCAAAAAACTGAAACAGCTGAAATACAAGGAAATAAGTCAGTTATGTCAACCACGCATATTTCAGTAAATATTGCTTATTCACTGAACTTTGAACTTTGTTTTATGTATGGAATTTTTCTGAAAGTTCAAATGTAAAATGTCTTTAACGGAAATGTCTCGAAGTATAGATTTAAAATTTGTTTTCCGAAATTTTTAACTAGATTGGTTCAATGGTTAAAATTTTCCTTCTTGCCCAAAGATTGATTTTCTCTCTTTGTAGTTCGCTTTGTTGATGACAGAATTTTGGGAAATATCAACTCTTTTGGTTAATCGTCAACGAACTTCAAAAGCAAATAGAAAGGTAGAAAATTCACTAAGATCTTTGTTTTCTAAGTTGTCATCATTCGTCAAATTCGCAAGCTTCCTAAAATTTGCTAGATTTGGCATCGGTCATTGAAGCTTCTTCATCAACATCTGTTGAAGGGAGAAGAAGCCTTGATGTGCGTCACATGTTACCAATCTTTAAATGTTTTTTTACATATGTTATCCAGTTGTAGAAATTTTAACTAACAGCTTTCATTAGTTTTTAATCTTCGAGTCATTTTATATGATTTTTTAATTATGGTATCACTTTTTTTTATCTGATATAGTTTTTTTTCAATCTGATTTGATGCTTTGCATTTAGTACTTCAATGCGCATTTTGCCATTGTATATGTGACGCTCAGAAGCGTTCCAAGTTGAATTCGCAGGAGGTAAAAAAAAAAAAAAGGTAAAAGAAAATAGTGAGAAATTTTGAGCCGAAAGAAAGGGATCCCTGGACTGATACTGGAAGGGGAAAGGCCGTAGGGTTAGCTTTTTGATGACTTTACTCTTTATCCGGCCATGCGAACTAAATATGGAAATAACTGACGCCATATTTGTGGTCCTAATAATGTAATCGTTCTGAATGTTTGATAAATGAATTATCGGTGCAGTCATCCCATGGAATGATCCGACCCCTTATTCGTGATCTGTCCACTTATCTGCGCCAAAGTCTACTGCATTGGAATGATGAACCCACGCATCCGGGCTACGACAGTGCATGGAGCTGTGAGCCGAAGGATTCACGCTATACCGCACTCTCGTATATACGCTTCACTTAACATAATTCCAATATCGGTGGACGTACCACAGTATAAAATCTATAATTCGCCTTTTAATTTAAGCCGTGCCTACCTCCTCAATATATTTGGTGCAGGATGGCCCTTGTTGTCCTTTTCCCATAAAAATTCAACTAATTATTCATAAAATTCGCCTTTACTGTAAAATTTCTAGATGAACTATATTATTGGCCCCTTGCTTGCCGTATTTTCGTTGATGGAAACCGTGGCAAAGTCACATTTAAATGATATAATTTAATTTATCCAGTGGAGAAGAAATGAACACACATTCCTTAATTAAATAACGAAATATTGCTCAGAAGCATAAGCGTATCCAGGGTGAGTTTGGGGATTGTAACGTCGCATCGCAATGAGATTTTGTATATTTAAAGAAAGGAATATATAAGTTGTAACTCTGTAATCTCCTCCTATTGAGTCTATACCCCTCTTTATGAACTTTTTGCGCCTATGCTCAGAAGTAGATTTTGATGACATATAAATCGGTTATAGCTTGAGAAAATGCTATCCTCTCAGATTAGTACTTCTTATAGTTTATAAAATCTAGGAGATAAAGCGGAAAAATCTGGAAGGAATTTTGTAAAATGATTTAAAAACTTTCGTTCGAACTCGATTTCGCGTTCTTCAGTTCCTCAGTGGTTCTATGGGTCTTGGTTTGACTCATGAGTAAGCTTGATTGTAAACGTATTGTGGGAAAGTGTTAGTCGTCTACAGTTTTGTCGTTATGATAGAACGACTGTCAATTTTCTGCCTACATCTGGTACTTCGAAACAAAACGTTAAAAAATGAAAAATGGCGGACATTGGCCAAAAAAATACCTTTCTTGATACAGTATATGATTAATCAAAATTCAAAGTTAGAAAGGTTTTAACCTGGAATGTTTAGGAGAAAACACTTCATGTTTATTCTTATGACCGAGGGAACCAACTCCCGAACTACAGTGAGGTTGGTCGATAATCGTTGGCTTTTTTGGCAGTGTTGAGAGTCATTATAACTTCAGCATTACAGGGTCTATACACACAACACACACAAGCGTCTAATTAAACACAGAAACGACTGCATGTGAAAGTGATTATCCTTTGAGGTTAACTGCAAAATAAACTTTGTTTATACAATATTTTTCGATGCTTGAAAAGTTTCGTCATCTTTTAAAACAGATAACTTTTTCCTTTATGTGAGATAATGTCTGCCAATTATATACAGCACTGTCCCTCGTTAACGACTTTCAAGGAACGGAAAAAGACGTTGTTAAAGGGACGAGGACGTTAATCGGAATGTGTGTAAGCCCATAAAGCATTTATCGAGACCCCAAAATATAGTGCCATTAAACAGAAGCCGTAATTCTTTATGAAGACTCTATTAAGAGAAAGAATACGGCAATAAGCAACTATAAAGCTATAACATTATACAGTGAAACCTTAATCAATATTTTTTAGGGGGATGGAGGGATAAAATGATATATGCGGGAATAACATAGTTCCTGGAAATCATTCAAAATTTCAGGGAAATATAATTTAACAATTATTATTTACTGAAATATACGTATGTTACAATAGAGTATATTTTACAATTACTAACACTACTTTTTGCTGAAAAATCTATGATTGATATTGGTTTCTGAAAACTTTACGCTTTAATTGAAAAATACTAATTTTCAAGACCTAGAATATTTTAACACAGATTCTGTCCTTTGAGTATTTCCCTCCATGGAAAGACTCTCCTTTGAGAGCCGAAGTTCGATCAGGAAGCACATTTAAGAAAAGTTCCGTCTCATCTGCCTTGCAAATATCACATGATTCGTAGCCAATTAATAAGGATGGAAATTTTTTCAGCCACACAACCGTACTTTCGCTATTCATTGCAACAATTTCTCCGGGTAACTTATTGTGTACTAGGCCCAATTAATGCAAGCCCTTGATTCTTGTTATTCAGCTATTAGACGCAGCGAAATTTTTTTATGTCCAGCTGCGTGCCAATTGTCTTTCCCTTTTCTTAAAGACTGGTTTCATCAACTGGAATATTAAAAGCCCCCGCCTGATGGTACCACAACAAAAGTACACTTTACTGCTTGACGAATGTCAGCTTTCTACCAGTTTTCCACTTCTTATTGGCGTTACCACATTTTCGACCTATTCACGTATTTCGTCCTCCTTTGCGATTATAAAATTTACCGTACTTACAGCTAAGTCAAGATGCTTCATAATATTGACATGTTCCTATCCCCCACTCAAGTTTCTTCTTTACTTCCTCTACTATTTTTAATCTCTCACGCAAAGTTTTCACTTGCTTTTTACGTTGGGATATGATTCAAGAAAAATAAAATTATACAGGTACTGTACGTTAAAAGCGAACAGGGATAAGAAGACACGCAAGTGCTAATCAAACCAACAACAAATGGGAACGAAAATATGTTAAATGCACGTGAGCACTTGCAATGAAATTAAATTCCAAAGTGACCCAGCATCAACAAGGATAGGGACTTCTTATTCATTGAAATGTCAGAGCACCCTTTGCAAACAAGTAAGCTTTTATAGCACGTCGTACGAACAGTATCGCAAACTTGTTGTTATCTTAAATTCGTGAGTTGGGTACTTCTGCACACAACATGATAGCGCTGCATCAGTTTTACTCCCCGTTTCCACAGAGTCCCCAGTTTAGAACAAAAGAATTGTCTGTCGTAACGGGAGTTGCTTTCCCGGTGTGTTGGCATTTAAAATCCTTTGCTAAGTACAAAAATCTCAGACGTTTTTAGAGAAAAAAAAGATCCACGTGTGGGAAAATATTTCGCCAGGATCGCGATTTATGAAATGATCGATGTGGTAAAACGATAAATCAAGAAACGATAGAACCGGGATATATTTGTGTTATTTGTAAAGGGAAAATTCCGTAACCAAAAATGGCGAACGATACATGGGGGAAAACCATAGAAACGAGAACGATGAATGGAGGTTTCACTATTTGTATAACAATAACTTTGCAATAGTGAAAATAACTAAATAATAATACCATGAATTACATAAATATACACAGAAAATTAATCTATTGTTGTACCTTATGTTATCTGTTTGCTTATTTACTATATTTTAATAAAGTGCGCTTGCATAGAAGAAAATAATTCTCATCACGTATCCAAGGATATGTTTTATCATTATATACGGATAAGGCAATATACGAAGCCTTCTTTTAAAATTTTCACCATTTCCTTGCTTCAAAAATATTTAGAATATGTGAAATCGAAGGTTAAGGAATATACATTCTTATTTATGAAACGAAAGTGCCAAATGTATTTTATTTGTATGGAAAGTTGGAAAGATTATCAAGAGCAGTATAGCCAACAGCCAATACCAATAATAATAATAATAATAATAATAATAATAATATAATGACATGACTGAAAGAACCATTTTTTTCTATTAAAAAACATATAATGCTTATTATGAGTTTAGTGAGCACACTAATCCAAATCTATTGAACATTGCCATTCGTTTAAGGATGAAATTTTCATAATTGAAAACGGAAATACGATTGCACAGAACCAGACATATTTCTTTCGTCTTGCCTTTGCAAAAGGCGATTGTGCTTAAGAAATTTATTTTGCTGTTATTTTACCCGAAACGAAACGTTTTGAAACTCTTTAATCTTAACAATTCCTTAAGTTATGTTCTAAGTGAAAGCATTGACATATCCTCACGAAAGTTCGTTGACGTGCATGACGCGTTCCAGTGTGCCATGAAATTGATTACATTTGACAACAGTATCCAACAACGCTGCAAACATTAAGGAGCTGGTGGTCTTCTTTTCTCTTCCCGGCGCGCAAGGAAATACTGCATCATAAATTCTGAAACTGCAGCAGTGCATAATCTGGCCTAAAGGTAGGAAAACCTTTAAGTCCTTCTAAGGTTTTCATAAGTTGCCAGATTATAGAAAATTGAGTTTTTTTTCCGGGAGTATTCTCGGTTTAGTGGTTTATTTTCGTGATTTGATGCGATGGATCTAGTTGTGACCAATTTATATGAAAGTGACGTATCTATTCGGGGGTGAGGGGATATGGATATTTTCGCTCTTATATTCGCAAAAGGACTATTTCATGATCAAGGTGACTCTTCCCTGAAAACCTGATTCTCGTTTTCTTACTTATTTTCGGATTAAAACCATGCTCATCAAATTGCATAACTTTGCATAGATATCACCAATGGTATCATGTGTGTTTTTAAAGCATTTCACAGGTAGTGATGAAGAAGAGCATTATGCTACTCTTTCTTGAAAAGGTGCTTTTACGTGCAGTTTTACACAATTAAAGGTAAAAAAAAGTTAATAAGTTATTCTTCAGGTATTGAGGTATAAATCAGTAGTAATAAAACAATTAAAGTAGTTTTTTAGGATTTCGTATCGGTCTTGAGTAGATTTTCAATTTTTTTTTATTTTTAGTTTATTTACTTTTATTATGAATTCTTGTTTGCTTTGAATTTACATTAACATAAGATATATTAGATGAAATGAATGGACACATGTCTTAATCAGTTTCTATATCTTATCTTTGATATTTAAAAAAAGTAATAAATGATCAAATAATACAAAAATAATTTTTTGACATAGTAATAAAATTATACATATAACTTGAAAATATTCTTCGCCATCGTCATTATCGATATTAAAATAATACAATTTTTGATACAATCCCATGATCTCTGATGAAATAAATTAATTTTAATCGCAAGAAGTGTGCATGTGTCTCATACTTCAACGTTTATAACTTTGGTCATC
>QLNU02015003.1:70852645-70878333 GCA_006491805.2 Dysdera silvatica | reverse complement strand
AATATTTTGTTATGGACACATGACAAAATTGAGAATTTCATTGAAACACGGGACGCACGGGACATGCCAATAAAACGGTGGTCCCATTCAAAACAGGACGTATAGTTGGCCTATATATAATAGACATTAGGACATATCTGTATTCTTGATAATGAACAAATAATGTTCATAGTAAAGATGGAAACGTAAATGTAACGTTTATTAATCCAACATGAAAAAACAAAAATAAAAATACACCTATGATTACGTAATACCAAAATAAACACAATAAGTAACATCGAATGAACAGTACACCATTCTACTTTAATATAAATTGAAAAAAATATAAAATAATCCTGAAAATATAGACAAAGTATTCGCAAATTTATAATTAAAACAAAATAATCCCGAACATTTGTAATAAAAAGTGTATGAAAATTTATAATTAAAATACAAAATAATCCTGAAAATTTATAATTAAAATACAAAATAATCCTGAAAATTTATAATAAAAAAAATGTATGAAAATTTATAATTAAAATATAAAATAATCCTGAAAATGATATAAACTGAATCCTAAAATAAGATTAAAAGTTTGACGGTACAATTCAAGCTGTATTTTGATCTGTTTTACGGTTGCAGAAGTCTACCATCTTTAAGAAACTTCCCCGCTAGTATTTGTTTTAAAATAACAACTTTTTAAGTCTCTTTAACCTAAACTATTTTTGAGATATTTTCCTGGAACATTGACAGATCCATATTAAACTACCTGTGTTGATACGCAAGTGATGTAACAATTACCTTGTCATCAATCAATTTTGCTAAGAGTATCAGCCAATCTAGTAATCGTCAAACAGTGTTTCCGCCTTTTTTGGGTGTGCAATGAAATAATAAATTTCAAATTTAATAAAATAAAAAGATATGATATTTTAAGATATTTTCTTGGTTTGGTGCTTTCATTTGGAAGTTTGATCAGAGAGGTCTATCTCTACTTTTTGAAATAGATCTCTTCCGCTTCTTCACCCACAAAGGTATTATCATTGAAACAAGATTTAGTTGAAAACGTGGTTCCTTCATTCTTATTTAGCTCTAAATGAAAACACTGCTCTTTTTATTTCTTCCTTTAAGGGGTCTCACGACCCTTAAAAGTTTAAAAATTCAATTTTGGGTTTTATTTTTTTAAAGAAAGAACAAACATTTTTTGAACATTTTGATAATAAATTTGTTCAAATATTCCAATTTTTTATAGAGATATGAATTTTTACGTGATACGCGATACTTAAATGTCCTATTAAAAGGGACGTTTTAAATGGCGACTATCATCGACTTACGCTCTAAAAAGTGCATATTGTTTTAATTAATAGCAGTTGTTTCAATTTTAATGTTGTTTTTGCTCTAAATGATCCACTGTCAAAACCATACGCCAGAGTTCTACCTAAACGAAGTAAACAACTTGCATAAGCTAAATGATTAAGCTATTACCCATACCCAGTTCTCGTTTGTTTACATTTCAGTTTCTAGATTCTCGGAGGCATGTGCTTTTTTTTCTCTGCTTGTTTTCTGTTATAATTTAGGCTGCTTCTTGGGTTTTTTTTCGTTATGGATTAGTCTTTTTTAAAACGACCATCTGGTAAACGTCCAAAAAAGAGAAAATTTAAAGGAAATGCATATAAAAAGTAAAAAAACAACATACCTTCTTTTGAAAAAACCTCTTATAGTGCTTCAAGTAAGAAGATCACTTTTCAACCTTTCGAAAACGGCAATGCTGATTTTACTGGGTATAGATTAATGGATCTTACAATTGTTTTTCAACAATTACAGAACTGTTTATCATGCAAGAATTGTGGAAGTTCATTTATAGTGAATGAGAGATCGATTATTGGACTTTGTTTAAAATTCACAATCATCTGTGAAACTTATGGTGATATTTTTGAATTTAGAAACTGCAGAATTCTCAGGGACAATAACAATATCCCAGAAATTAATCAACGGAGTGCTTATGCACTACGTTGTATGGGATTAGGTTTGAGTGGTCTTCAAACTTTCTGTGGTATCATGGACCTCCCACCTCCTGTAACTCAAAATTCATATGACATAATTATGAAAAGAATTGAACATACCACTAGTCAAGTAGCTATCCAATCGATGAAGAATGCAGGTGTTGAGGAGAAGAATATTAATGGCATGGACATGTGTGTGAGTGGTGATGGCACATGGAAAACCAGAGGGCACACTTCTCGAATTGGAGCCAGCTGTATAATAGGCAGCGAGACAGGAAAGGTGCTCGATGTAGCTGTGATGTCGTCTTTTTGTAAAGGCTGTGCAACGTGGGATGCACCTCGAAGTGGGAAAGCGTTCGAACAATGGAAAGCTAACCATGAAAAGTCATGCCTCAAAAACCATAATGGTTCTGCGGCAAAGATGGAAGTTGAAGGAATATCTAAAATGTTTAGTCGTTCCCAATCACTTCATGGGGTACGTTATACGCGATATATAGGGGATGGAGATGCCCACACGTATGCGAACATTATCAAAACCAAGCCCTACGGTGCCCTCGTCATTCAAAAAATTGAATGCGTGGGCCACATTCAGAAACGAATGGGTACTAAGTTGCGAAAATTGAAGCAGACAATGAAAGGTCTAAAATTATGCGATGGAAAAGCTTTGAGTGGGAAAGGGCGATTAACAGATCGAATTATTGATAAATTTACCACGTACTATGGAAATGCAATTCGCAAACAAAGAATCAGTAATAGATATGGAACAAGCCATTTGGGATATTTATTTTCACAAAATTTCAACAGATGAAAATCCAACCCATTCTTTTTGCCCTAAATGTGAAGATTCGTGGTGTTCGTTTCAACGAGCGAAGGCTACAGTGAAAGAAGTATACAACCATCATAAAAATTCTTTACCTGTTGCAGTAATGGAGTGCCTAAAACCTATTTTTAAGGACCTTAGTGACACTAAACTTTCGAACAGATGCTTAGGTGGGCATACACAAAACAGCAATGAGTCCTTTAATGGACTCCTATGGAAATTTTGTCCAAAATCATCAGGCTGTGGTCGAAGAATCGTAGATATTTCGGCAAATGGGGCAGTGATCAATTTCAATGACGGGCAACAAGGTCGCTTAAGTGTTATGAGACAGTTAGACATTACTCCTGGAATATTCGCTATTCGTGCTACAATTAAAGCCGACAAAGCGCGAATAAGTACATCGGAAAAACGCACTGATGCATCAAGTTTGGAGGCCCGCGGCCCAAAAGAAGGAAAATGAAAGCTAAGAATGAGGCAATGGAAGTAGAAGAAGGCATATTATATGCTCCTGGTGAATTTTAATTTACATGGTAAGTTGAAATTTTTAAAATACTGATTTTGAACTTTAAACGCGTTTTGCCGAAAACATGAATTTTGAACTTACGCGCAAGATATTTTAAGAACAGATAGTCCAATTGCAACAAAACTTTCTGAAAACATTACTTATGCATATATGTTAATTTTGTTCTAGGGATATTAATCCAAGTACCTTTAAAAAGAAAACTCAGCACTTTTATTTGTGAAATATGCGATATATTGAATTTTTAAATATGTAATTGTTAAAAAAAATATTTTTTACTAATATTTTTTAAAGATCCTAGAACAAAATAAAGCTTCATATATAATCTTCATTAAAACATAAAAATTAATTCTTGAAATGTATTCAATAGTTTTTAATCATGCGCGTAAGTACTATATAAGAGTAAAAATATGTTTTCGCTTGACATTACAAAATATTCATTTTTTAAATAGTTGTTTTGTATACAAGCACATTTGTTTCTTTTTATGAAAATACAAGGTGTATTTATTATTGTATTAAAATTTCTAACAATTGATAAAATTTATGCATTCACTACAGCACGACAAAAAATAGTGAAAAAAACCTGTCATTTTTAGAAGCCGAAGGGCCGTGAGACCCCTTAACGTGGTTGTTATAAATTATATCTTTTGTTTTTAAGCAATTTACAGAAAGCAATGAAAACGTGCATTATTAAGCTTCGCTAGAGAACATACGTTTTCTCAAGTGCGTGCTCACTAATTCTGATAAAAAATCACGAAAAGATTTATGTAATTTCCGATAAGGAAACCATTTGCAGGAAAATAAAATAAAGACAATTATTTTTTGAGTTTTTTTAAAGCCTTTGTTTGAATGCCAAAGAAAAATAATTAGGCTAATAGATGAATGCGAGAACAAAGGTAACTTATATCAGAAGAATAATTTTAACGATAAAACGATTAAATAACGACGTAAGAAATACATTTATCGTTTACAAGGAAATATTGTACTAAATATATGCTACTATTACATTAGATACAATGTTTAACTCTGTTTTATTTTACTTCACGTGTTCAGTTACACACATTTCATAAGAACTCAAAATTTATAAACTGAAAATCGAAAAATCCTAATCTGTTGCTCATTTTATGACAATAATTATTACTTTTAATTATTCGTAAGAAATAATTGCATCCCTATTGATTGTTTTTCATGAAAAGTAAAGATTCAATTTTTTTTTATGTCCAAAGAGAAGCTCCTGAAAAACAAAGGATTGTGCGGAGGGATGACTCAAGTTGGTAGTGTGCCAAACCTTTGAATGACCAAGTCGCTAAGTGAGTCTGTTCGTTTAAAATAGATGGGAAAAACCGTCCACTTCACGATTTGGCACAGCTGTAATTCAAATGCAATTACGCGTATTGTGATACTCCGTTTTTATATATTTCCTACTAGAACCTATGTTTTCCTACTAGAACCTATGTTTTCCTACTAGAACCTATGTTTTCCTACTAGAACTTCGTTTCCTACTAGAATATACGTTTCAGGTAGAGAGAGAGAGAAAAAAGTAGTGTCAAAAGAACTTAATTATATTGAATTTTAATGCTCCAAAAATATATAAGATTATAAATTGTTATATATAAGTGGGAATTAGAATAGTTACCACATATACGCAGGGTTGTACATTTATTACATATAGTGCTTTAAATGTTGAAAGTCTTACTATTTTTTATATTAATAATAATAATAAATTTATAAAATAAAGGCACTTATCATTCGTTTATAAGTACAGCGATGGACACATTTATACGTAAATAATAATGCATGTAGCATAAAAATGTTCCATGTATGTGCAAATGAATCTAGAGCTAAAAAGTTCTCATGGATTTAGTTTAGAAATAACTTAAAGAGTCGGAAAGTGAAATATTAAAAAATTGTAAACTTTAGAAATAAAATATATTTAAAGAAGCTGAAAATATTATAAAGAAACAAATTTAATCTTTCGCGCTCCAATGACTCGATAGTTATCTTCAACGTCTTCGAACCCACGTGGTCTGGGCTTGAGCCTAAGTAAGCTATGCTGGTTGTAAATGTATCGTGGGGTGACTTAAGTTCCCAATCATGATGCCCCTGGTTTAAAACGACCGATAATTATCAGCCTATATCTGTTAATTCACAAAACCTGTCCGGTACAAAATGGTAAGAAAGTAAAAAAAGCAAAATGAAGTGCATTCGTAACAAAAAATTATGTTTCAGTCTTTTCAAGGAAGGGGATTAGTAGAAAGGAAGACCACATACAAGAAACAATTTAGAAGAGGTCATAAAATCTGCTAATGATTTAATAGCACCGAGAAGAAACCAAGTGGTTTTAAAAATGAGTATTCTTAGAAAAACTTGTCAAATGAAAAAAAAAATCATTTTGCCTTTCAAAATAAACGATGTTCCCTTTCTAATTTCCATTTATATTTCCTTTTCTAAAGGAAACTATAATTTTTTAAAGCACAAGTTTTCTTCAAAAGACTCGACGTAATTTACTTACTTCCAGTCATCTATTTCTTTATTTAAATACTTTATGGAAATAAAAAGCTATCGGTAACAAAAACGTAAAGTAGGTTTGGTTTAAAAAAAAAAGTATTTTGTTTTTTAAAATTGCAAATTTGAAAATACTCGGTCCGGAAAAAATCATTTTACGTTCTTTCTTTAGAGAGAGAAAACTTTTACTTTCGCACCGACTTCTGTGATCTTGGAGCTCGGCTTCTACAAGAGAAATTCCATTTTTCACAACGAGGTTTCGACTATATAATTCCCAAAATTCAACGAAACAACCAATGCAAAAATGACTAAAGCCGTTTTCTATTATCATTATTTATACGTTTGGTTCTTAAAACTATAACCTGAAAGATATATTATGGCTTTAAACCACATTTTTTTCAAACCAAAGAAGGAAGAAAATAAATTTATTCTACCTTTTGAATTCACATTTATTAAATTTGATGTTCCGTAAAAAATTTAGACATAGAAATTTCTTACGGCACTTGCGTTTAACTTTTGAGATTGTAGGAAATTTGGAGATAAAGGTAATATTGAGATAGCTTAATAACAATAATATATAAGTAATAAATCCACTAATTAGATTTATTTGAAAATGGCGAAATTTAAGCATTTTATTCCTGAGTTTCTTCTTTAAAAGTGTTAAGCCATTTTTCTCGAATACATATAATATAGCAGGAACTGCCAGATTGACATATAACTATTTTCGAGTCTAGGTCAAACTACTTCGGGGCCCTGTAGGAATTTTTAAGGGCCTTGATGCTCTTTAGTTTAAGGGATAATTTAATCACAATTTTGGGCCCGATATTTTGGCATTTTTATATTTAAATATTCATAGTTGCATTGTCGTTTACCATATCACGTGAAAGACCCCTGCAGTATAAAACATACGATTTTGGAGTTGGAGAGCCTCTGTTTTAATATTTATTCCATATGTCTCCGAATAAACCCAGTTACGTGAATACATGCGCATGCGTGGAAAGCTCACAGGACTTTTTAGGCATAAAAACTTTCAATCTTCTACTTGATTTTTACTTTTAAATTGCTGAAAATTTATAGTATCACACGGTTCTACTGCAATCTTGGGACTTTACTACAATCTCTAAAATTCTACTTTTTTTTTAAAATTTTCACTAGCATCTCCGTGGTTAGATGGGCCACTATTTTTAGGATCCTATTCTTTCCTTTCAACCTAGGACCTATAAAATCTTTAATCTGGCACTGACATTAGTTATAGCTTACTGGAATAGACTTAGAAAAGTCTGGTGGATGAAAGTAGATTTCCACATTCGAAAGCAAAACGGCTGTAAGGGAACTGTCCCAGGAAATAAGATTTAAATCCATTTATTTTCCGAAATGCTTAGTTACACTTGGCCCAGTAATTCGAAGAGTTAACCTTTTTGCTCAAGGATCGATTTTTTTTTCTCCGCAATTCGTTTCGTTGACGATGAACTTGACGACACATCTCTTCTTTTGCTCCATTCTGCATTAATTTCAAAAGTAAGCAGAAAGAGAGAAAACCGTTCCAAAATCTCCGTTTTCCAAGTCTCATCATTTGCCAAATTCGTACACTTCATAAAATTTGTCAGTCTGGCGAAATTACTAGATCAATCACGTTTCTGGCGCCGCGCCGGACTTGTTTCTCGAGAAAAAAAAATAAAGAAAAATGAAATTTAAACCATATAATTTGATTCTGAAGGATGCGAAGAAAGCTTAGAAAGATTACTTGGAGATAACAATTTAGTAAGATGAGAGTGTGCTGACATATAAATCAGATATACCCCAAGTAAATGTAATTTTAGTATTTTGCATACCTTCGACGTTAACTGGAATCTTAGAGGAAAGAATTTTTATACATGATCAGGAAATCTTTAACAGCAATTTTGGATCCTTCGTATATAAAATTGTTTTTTTTACTAAACGATTTTAAAAGTATTTTCAGATTTAAGTTTGATTTTGAAATATCCTTATATTGTTTTGACATCAATGGTTTTCAATAGGTGGTCGGCGAATGAGTCCCAAATGTTACGCGAAACGACATCATTTAAAAAAAAATACTTATAAAAATTATTATTATTAAATATTAAAATTAAATATAAAAATGAAATTGATGGTATATTTGTAGTATTTTGCCCCCCTCCCAACCCTTGAAGAAAAACTGGCTACCTTCTTGCACGTGGGGACTTTTGATGAAATGTAGGGACCTTTCATTGCTGTGACTAGGGATTTCACCTTGACAGCACTGCTTTGTTTGGCTTCACTGTTGGCAACACTGCTTTGTTTACTTTTACACATCTACATTTCCCCCAAAAAAGGACCCGGGTCCCTTTTTTTTAGGTCTTGCAGTCAACTCATGCAGGGACTTAGAGGGATTTAGAGGTTATATAAAGGGGAGGGCATTAATGACTTGATTTTTGAAAATGATACCTCATTGGACCTTTACCTTGTATCTTTTCAATGTTAAATTTTCATTTAAGTGGAGGAGAGATTGCCGCCCTGGACTCTTAAATTCACCTCTGAATTCGAAAGAATTTTTCGAAGTGGTCCGCGGGTAAAGTTGAAGTGGAAAAGTGGTCCGCGGCTTAAATTGAGTTGGGAACCACTGGTTTATATCAATCAGATATCATTATTATCTGAAACTGTTATCTACACCTTGCTGGACGTAGGTTTCTCTAATTGCACGAGACATATTTCTAATTCGAGGAAATCGTTTCAACATTACTCGAACTTGTTTTTTTTCATTTCATTCACGCAGCTAGATTGATGATGTTCCCCGGGATTTCGATGATTCTTCGGAACGAATATATACACAGTAGATGCTCGTTATAACAAATACTGATATAACGAAAAATCCATTTTTACGAAACTGAGAAAATATATGGATATTTCCGATTTGATTAAGTGAATTTTTGGATTTTCCATTATTACGAAAAATTTATTCAAACGAATTGAAAAAGAACAACGCTTTTGGCGTAGTTTAAAAGTACGCCTAAAACGTTATTCTTTTTCAATTCATCTTACTCCGTAGTGTTACGTCACCTTATTAATCTTAATTTATTCAAGATCCCACATATTTTTAATTACATAAAAAAAAACCGCTTCAAATTTAGGGAATTCAAAACGCAAGAAATGAAGTGTCATAAATTATTTGTGTGAATAACCATGAAGTAATGAGTGACCAACCAACTTTTTTTCCACTTCCCGACATTTCTTTTCTATTGCCTAACTAGTTTCCAACCCCTTCTTCTCCTCCCCCCTTCCACACTTTTCTGTACAGTTTCAGTAAGTGACGAACAACTGGTGGACATAGGGATAACACGCGATAGTGAAATATAAACATTCAGCTCTCATTCTACTATTGTCTGTGTACAGTGTTGGTTGCGATTTTTCCCCTTTCAAATTTCACGGTAGTGATATGGCTAAGGAAAACCCACAGAAGTTTCTTTTGAAAGAAAAAACGCATAATTTCTGAGATAGATGAAAGATTGCGGAAAACAGATGTGGCAAACAAACAAACAAACAGTATGCCTTTGTCTACTTCGTTCCTCAGAAGTTGAATATATTAAGCAGTGGCGGCTCGTGGTGAAAATTTAGTGAGCCAGGAGTTATGCCAATTCACCAAAATACGTTAACCTATAGTTCGTTCGCGGAAAATTGACCGATGGTACCGGTTGAATTCATGGGAGCTGGTATTACAAACGGGCTAGTTCATGACAGTAGTGGGGGGGACTTCATTTCGGAACTGGCTTTTGGCTCAGACGAACGTTCCCTAAAAGCAGTTCTGTAATGGTGTCATTCATCCCTTCTGCTGTAATGAACTAGTCCATTTGTGACGTCAGCTCCCGTGAATTCTAATGGTACCATCGGTCAACTTTCCGCGAACGAACTATACGTATTTATTCAGTCCGTGAAACCGGCTTCTTGGCTAGCATAGAGCGTAATGTAATTTATATTGTTGAATTAGCCTAGTTCTGCCTCACCAAAATAGCACCACGAGGCGCCACTGATATTAAGAGATTGATTCTATGAACAGTGAACTTGTTAACCAGTGGGCATTGTAGTATATACAGGGTATTTCACAAAGGACTCCTTAACTTTAAAATTAAATAACTCAGAAACGATTATAGATAGAAGAATGAAACAAATGGTATGTTTATTGTGAAAGTTGTAAAAAACTTACACATAAATTTAAAAAAGTTATAAATGTTACCGACAGATGGCGCTGTACGCTCTAGTCGCAATATAGACCCCTAAAAACGTGCTCTGAAGCACAGAGCGATCATTGTTCGGACGGTTCCGCTGTTGAAACATGGAAAGAGGCTAGCGTACTGAAGGAAGTGGATGAAGCCATGTATTCCTTGGTGTAACGTGTTTTTTCTGGTACTCGAGTATCACCGGTCAAGTTGCAGTGCTACAGCAAGAAGGCGCAGTTTGCAATCTCCTACTACAATCGTTGAAGGATCAACCAGGAACTTTATGGTTCATGCAAGACGGCACGAATACACCGTAACCCCAACCGTTTTTGCCTTTCTTGAGAAAAACTTTCGTAATAGTCATTGCTTTGAATTCCACATTTACTGGAGCAGGCATGGATTGGCCTCCATATTCACCTAATCTTACTCCCTGCGACTGCTTTCTGTGGGATAGATTGAAGGGCACTGGAAGATCTTGAAGAGTTGATTTGTCAGGCATGTACGTGCATTTCCGTTGACCTAATACAGAGGTTGACGGCCAATTTCATTCTTCGTTTGCGCCATCCCTGTGCTGTACAAGGTGCACATTTTGAATCGATTTTGATGTGATTCCAGCATCTGCTGGCAAAGGACAATCTCACCATTATTTATAGTCTATTTCGCGGACTCTATACTGGCTACAGTATATAACGCCATCTGTCGGTAACATTTCGGTAGCATTTGTAACTAATTTTTTGAAATTTTTGTATCATTTTGTTTTAAAGCCTTTCCTAATAAATATACCACTTGTTTCATTCTTCTATCGATCACCGTTTCCGAGTTATTTAATGAATTTATGTGAAACACCCTGTATACGTATAATGGTATATGTAAGTATAATGCAAAATACAAAGCTAGATGAATAGGCCTTTGATATACTTCATTGGCGATAAGCTGTTAAGCTGCAGAAATAGACATTTCTTTGAAGAAAAAGGCTACATTTCTCAATGAAAAATAAGTAGTAGTAAGTTTTGCAAAACAGTTATTGAGAAGGGTGGCATGAAAAATGACTCGGATTATAATGTAATTATTACGTCGATTACTTGGTAAAGCAAAGCATTTTCTGAAAATTACGTTTAATTCTCATGATTTTCGCCTTACAAATTAAGGATACCTATTACTTTGAAATAAAAACATTTTCATGTAAGCTTTAAAAAAAATGTTTCCTAGTTTCTCTTAGATTACTGGACAGTCATTTGCATTTTCAGAGGAATTAAATGAACTTGCCTCATAGGAAGCAAATTTTTTAATATACGCTTCGTTTCACGGGTTACTTAACTGAAGTTTGGAATAAGTTATTTAATAATTAGACTTGATTACTTGAGCGTAGTTAAACGAGAGCAAGAGAAGGAGAGAGTATTTTTGCTTCGTTAAGTTTTTTTATTTTCCCTCCAAACATACTTCTTTTTATGAATCAAGTAATGGATTTCTTTCACAGTTTTTCTAAAGCAAACGAAGGATACTTTTGACTACGAGGATACTTTTGTTTATTCATTTTTCCTGAATTTTCTTTCTATAGACGTTACACTCTTGGAAATCCGACAGTTTTCTGAAATATTTTTAATAGGATAGTGAAAGCAAATTATGCGAATATATTTTTTGACGTGAATACGTCTAGAAGTTTACTCCAGTACTTACTGATATTTCAGAAATATTGATGTAACGTTTGCATGATTATACAAAACCATTGGCGCAGTATGGCCCGTCTCTTGCGCCATAAAAATGCAAACAAACAAACAATATACAAAACCATTGAATAATTCCAAAACTACAAGTCTGACTGGAATGATTTTGCTATAAATCTAACCGGCATATATTTCTGTTAACTCCAAAATATGCAGTCGACGCCGCTTATGCACAGTACGGGGAGGGTGGGGCTCAATGCACCGCGGCCAACTTGGGTGTCCGCGGAAATGTTCAATCAGTACAGTTCATGATTGCGAGCATTCACGACGATGGTTTTGGTCTCTAACGATAAATTTCCACTCGATCTACTTACTACATGTATAATCTAAAATAGTGACCCAGTTTTAGTGAGTGAAAAAATGTTAAACACCCAAATAAAATTGAAAATTTTCAGAATGTCCGCAAAAATTTGCTAACATGAAATATAGTCATCGCAAAGAACATCTCTGCAGATATCCAGGGATATACTATTGTCCGTGGCTGAGAGAGTCAGGAGGCGCAGGGCATGCAAAAATGTGAACGTCGGCGGCAAGATCAACGACGTCAATGAGGTTAACGACTGTTAGTGCGTAACAATTAATGTATCAGTCCATTTCTGGATTCCATTGGGCCCCACGGCTACAAACAATTGGATCAGAAACGTATTCACGTCAAGCCCGGGCTGTGCATTCAATCACAGTCAAAAATATTTTTGTTCCGGAATAGCACAGAAATGGATTTATTTGATGTCTATTACCGTTTGATTAAACCCCAAATAAATTTCATGCAAAATGATTGTTTTTATTAATTGAGAGAAAATGTTGCTTAAAATAATTTTAGAATAGCTTTGTGCATTTCAAAACGCTTATTTTTTCTTTATATAAAAGTATCCCTGCTAATTATATACTGACAATGCATCTACTGTACAAGTGTAGTAAATTCGAATTCGTTACAAAAGTTGGCATGATAGTAGATGTAGGTGTCGTGGTAGTACGAACTTCTAGTTCGGCGATTTAAGTGAGCTAGGGTTATGTGAACTTTTGCATCCAGCTTTCATAAAAAATGCTAAAGAATCCGAGAAAAAATTTTAAATTCATTTTTTATTTAATTTTTGTTTTCAAGAAGCGTAAAATATTCACACGGGAAATTATTTTTATAGGTATGGACATTTGACACAGGACATCATGTGATGAGCATGGTAAAAATCATAAAAGCAAATGACAGATTCACAATGTGAACATTTGATGAAAGACTGAAATTGACAATTCTGTTGCTGACATATTTTTTCCGCAAAAGAGAAGCAAACTTGTTGCACATTTTGAAAATGTTCAAAATCTTTCAAAAGTCCAGATGTATGCCTGCAGTGATCACTGGAGCAAAGATAGGTGCTGTTAGAATGCAATGGATTTAAGACTGTTTAAAGATTCTATTTTGTGTTATTAATATACAAGCATCTTCATTCCTTCCGTGAACGAATGTTTGATCTTGTATGGTCTTGGGCAAAAATTTAAGTTGTTTACACAGATACGTGTCCAACGGCGTGCACGTTCTTATGCATTTTTCAGGGATAAGCAAAGTCGTTCACTTGGGAATATAAAAGTTATTTTCCGTGCGAATACTTTACGCTTCTTGAAAACAAAAATTAAATAAAAAATGAATTTAAAGGATTTTTTTTCTGGATTCTTCAGCACTTTTTGTGAAAGCTGGATGCAAAAGTTTACATGACCCTAGCTCCTTTAAATCGCCGAACTAGGGTTTTACACTTCCATAACCTCTCATCTGACACCCCCAGCTATCACCATGCTAACTTTCGTTACGAAGTCGAATTTACTACGATTGTAGGTACAGTATGAGTATCCATAATATAATATCTGCATGAAATAGCTTTGAATTGAAATTGTCTAAGAGTAATTGTATACCAATGATCATACAATATAACAAACGACATAGGCAGACATTTTATACTTATTTATTAGCATACCTTACGGAATAATATTTTTCTTTTGTATTTTTCTTTTGTATTTTTATTTCATAGTTTTATTTTGCACTTTTATTTCGTAGTTTTATTTTGTATTTTTATTTGGTATTTGTATTTTGTATTTTTATTTGACATATGTATTTTATATTTTTATTTCATATTTTTTGTTTCGTATTTTTGTTTTGTATTTTTATTTTGTTTTTGTGTTGTTTATTTTTGTGTTTTGAAACGCAAGGATAGCAAAAATTATATTGCTCCTGGAGCTATAGTTTTTCTACGACTGACAACTCGTGCTTACCAGGAAACCGAACTCCGAATTGTAACGTGCATGAATCGGCACGTGCTCTGTGGTATCACTGGGAGTCAAACCCGGGTCAATGACAAGATAAAGGAATGCGTTGTACGCATTACGCTACAGTAGGACAGTGGCCCTGCATTTTTCTAAGGCCTATGGAACTAGCCCCAGAAATATGGTGAACTATTAGCCGATGAATGTTTTTTTGGGCACCACTGGGGTCAAATCCGAATTAGCGGAACGCTAGGTGAGCGCGCTACTATTGCGTCACTGCGTGGCAAAACGCGTATTCCTTTGTTATGTCGACGTGCCGCGATTACATAAAATGAAATACTGTTTAATTTCGATTTAACGATGTCCTCGATTTAACGATGTCTTCGATTTAACGATTGTTTTATTGATTGGGATTGAGTTACATTGAGTGCAATGTTATATTTTCTTCGATTTAACGATAAATCTTTGTCATTAGCTTGTCGCTGCAAATAAAATTTCAGTTACAAAATCAACTGTCGTCAGAAAATCAACTTCAATTTTGTTTATTCGATTGAAGTGAATGCTGGTTAAGCATATAAAGAAGTAGTTATTGTGTTTTGACGTCAGTGATGACGTTTTCGATGTATTCGAAAAAATTAAAAAGGCAATATTAAATACCAGCTCAAAATAAACCAGAACAAATATCAATCGAAGATTTCCCCAGGCATTGAACACAAAAACACGGCGCGAAGAGCCGACAACTTACCGCCCAAGCTACCGATTGGCTTGCAGAGGATGTCGTGTTTTAAGCTCATATATCGGATGCAAAATCTTTAAAAATCCATATCTCTGAAAATTAGCCGCATTGGCACGAATGCCGAGACACGTATTTCCTTATTTTGGCTATACTTTCATCAAAACATTTCATCAAAATCGGCGGGGCACTCACTGTGTGTTCCTCTTGTGAGAGTGAATAATAAATGGCGGTTACGGTAGGAAGGAAAGAACATGAATGGGTGGGACAGTAAAGGAAGTTTTTGAGAAGTGTTAGGAAAATTTAGGAAGACCTTATTAAAATTTAAAAGTCAGCGCAAGATGGATAAGGATGCCCAGAGCAGTTGACCAAGAGTACTAAGGTCGAGAGCATTAGCGAAAACTGTATGCGAAAACTGCTTGACTGATGGAAAGGGTGGGTGGATCGTTAGTCTTGGAAGGGACTTCATAAAATCATGTCTAAAGAGCGTTGACGAGGGAAAAGCAGTGAAATCAGCAGATCAAAGTCACGGACACAATATTTTCCAACCGGTGCTCATATTATGACCTGGGATATGATTTGGGATGAAAAAAAGTTTGGGTAGAAGTTGCAAGTATTTTAAGTTGAATTAGGTGCAATAACAAACGAGATGGGGAGGGGTGTTGGTGTATGTAAAGTTAATTGTCTGTCAGGAGAAGTGGAGATGTAATGGTAAACTGTATTAGTGGGTGACTTTGTGTTTCCGATTATTGCATTCGAGGGTCCAAGCGGCGAATGGGTAAGCTAGTTCTGCGTTTGGGTGGGTTGAGTCTGGATTGTCTACAACAAATTCTACTGTGCGAAAGTACAGGAGGCCAGCGTGGTCTGCGATAGTGTGTGGTGGAGAAGGTATTAAGCGGTGGTAAGCGGAGTCTGGTGTGTGGAAGAACGGTTAACAAAAGCTTGAAGGGGCCCGAGAAATCGCCTTTGAGATGTGCTGTGTAAGATGTGGGAGTTTGTGATAAGTGGGTTGGGATGGAGTTGAATGTTGTCAAAATAATTGTTATATAATTTGTGAATGGTCCGTCCTCCGTTTGCTTGGCAATCCTCCAGTCTATTTTTCCGGCAATGCCGGCCAATGGGAGTCTTTGTTTCTGTCCGTCTGTTCCAAGGGTTTCAATCTTTCCAAATCTTCTACCAATTTTCACAGATATTCAAGAGTCCAGTATACAGCGTTCAGTAGTCCATTTTCCAGCGTCCGTTGTTCGTAGTCCGTTTTTCAAAGTCCATAGTTATAGCTTAAATGACCGGAGAAAGCAAGTGAATAAGTGTCAGGGCGCAAAGAGGTCACCGGAGAAGTGGTCAATTTTGTAGATCACAAGCCTCTTTCCTTCATGGTTTCATTCAAGTTGAGGAAGGCTGTTCTTAAGCTAAGGCTGTTCTTGTTCGTCGTCCGGATAGTATTTTCTTTAGGTTTTCCACCATTCCTTTGTAACGTCTACTTCTTCCCAGTATCTCTCGAAGTGTTTTCCGTGGATATCGTAAAGTTTTGTCCCATGGATCTAGTACAAATCGAGTATTTTGGCTTCCATCTTGGTCCATATTTGTTCTGTAGTGTCTTTGATGTAGTTCAATTCTTCAAGTGTACTCATGTCATAGATTCCATCCGTGTAGTTTTTCCTAACAGAGAATTCACCCATTAGAAACTTGGATATTCTAGGTCGGACCTTTGCGAAGTTGGGTGCTTTTGGAGTCTTTTTCTTTTCAGCACACGATTCATTCGAAGGGAGTTCTCTGGATACAGGGCTGTTTTCCTTCGGTTTATTCACGTTGGCTTTCTTTTGAGAGGGTTTCAGCTCTTCGTCCTCTCGATTGGATGTGGTAGAAGTTTTCAAGGGTTGATCCTGTGCGTTCATTGGTTGCGCTGATTCAGACAGGTTTTCAGTGGGAGGAGCTATGGCTGTGGGAATGGTATACAGGGTTTTAGATTTTTCGGTCGTATCCTCTTCAGGTCTACGGTGTTTCATTTCCAGGCAATCCTTCTTAAAATGATTTTCTTTATTGCAGATGTAGCACACATTCGGGATTCTGGGGTAGTGAATGCGTATTTTGTAGCCTCCTAGAATGATCTCCTCTGTCAATGGTTCTTTCAGTTCGATTTTGACGCTTCTGGTTCCGTTGTACAGGTTGAATTCAAAAGGCTATCTCTCTCGGTTGATCTTTGATTGAATCTTTTCGTAGTCAATCAGCTCATCTATCAGGGTAGAGTCTTTGTATTCATGGGGTAGGCCTCTGATTTTCAACCACACTCCTTTTTCATATGCGAAGAAAACTGGGTAGTTTCTTTCTTCCTTCTACGGTGATCCTAAAGTCGACAAGTTTCTCAGCCAACTCCGGGGATGCCATAGTAATCTCATAATGTCTTCGGTTCCAAGGTTGCAAGCAAACAAGGTCCTTAAGGTCTTCGGTGACATTACTGATAGCGTTAGCAAGGTCAACCGGATTGGAGGTGAAATCTTCGAAATCTTTCTCACTGAGCGGTCACGATTAAGAGGAGCCATATCGGATATTCTGTTCCCTTCGGTTGCTAAAACCGGAATATTTTGACTTCTAAAATCATAGAAACTAGTTAAGTTGACCAATTGTTTTGACATCTACATATAAGTTGAGACTAGAGATTTTCGTAACGAAGAAATAGAGACGTTGCCCTGATCTGGAATCGCACCGGGAATCCTTTGTATGAACCTGAGTGCCATAACCAGCTCGGCCACCATGACATAGGAACGCTGCTTCTTTTATTCGTATTTAAGTTTCATATGATATTACTACCCTTTTCAGGGTTAACACAATTGCCAAACTAGTCACAATATAAAACTGTCGACTTTTTATGCTAAAAATATTGGGTAGATCAGTTAAATGTCTTCTTGTTAGGTCACCGAGGTTTAGAAAACAATTGGAAGCTTATGTCAGCATTATTAAAAGAGACTATAGAGAGGGCAGTGAACAGATAATGTTAAATATAAAGGTAACGGCGCATACAAAAGTAAACGAATGAATGAATGAATGATCTTTGATTAAAAAAACATATTTCCTTAAAAACAAACATGTAATAAACATACTTACAAGAAATAGATTGCACGTCAATATTTATTTAAGAATGAAGTGACATAATTGAAAATAATGAAGTCGCACTACACAGCAACAGGCATATTTTTTTTTTAAATTTCTTCTCAAAAATCGATCGCCCTCATAAAATTTATTCAGATATTATCTTCCACGGAATGAATCTTTTTGAACTTTTTGGTTTTGATCTTAATTTTCTCTGAGTTATGCTGCGAGTGATAGCATCAGGCCTGTTGCTAGAATGAAGGGTCAACTGGGGCAAGGAAAGGGGCATATGAGCCGCAGGGCACCCGGGAATTATTCTATATATATAAATAGCTCTATGGGGCAACCGGGGCACAAGCATGGGGCAACTGAAGCCACGCCCCTGCCGGCCCCGGCTTGGCTACGTGCCCGGATAGTAGTGACCTATTCACACGAAACTTCAACTTCTTTGACGCGGGAGAGATAGTTCAGTTAACGTGTAATTCATTATATTTGACAACTGTATCATCAACGCATCAAATGCTCGGGAGTTGTTTTTCCCTTTTTTCCCAGTACGAAAAGGAAAACTGTGTCATGAAACCTGAACGTGCAACGGTCTTTTATCTGAAATGAAGGGCTGGAGGCCCTTTGTTCTACCAAAGCTCTTCATAAGATCTCGAATTAGGGAAAATTGAGCTCTTTTCTATGGCGTATTTTTGGTTTGGTGAGTTGACGAAAAGACGCATCTATTCGGTGGCATAAATCTTTTCCACCCATTTATGGGTAAGAGATATTTATCTTTCAGATGAATCTTTGTATAAAACGTAATACCCTTGTTCCTATTTATTTTCGGATTAAAACATTGCTCTTTCGCTTGCCTATTCATGCATAGTCCTCATCATTAATTATAGCTCGTATTGTGTCAAAGTATTTCATAGATAACAGGAAAAAAGCGTATTATGCCGTTTTTCCGAAAAACAATTGTTCTTTTGGGCGGATTTTTACGAGTAAAGATAACGAAATGGCGTAAACCGCCGTGTAAGTACAGAGAAGAAAAACAGTAGGAAGAAAACGATAAAAGCTAGCATTTTTTGTTTTTTGCAATGCTTTTGTTTCGATTTCAAAGAAGTCGAGTTAAACAGAATAAATATACAAAAATGATTTATTTCGGAAAGATAATTCTAAAGATGAAAAAAATTAAACAACGATAAAGAAAATTCATTTCCCGTTTTACAGACAACTGTGGTATTGAAAGTTCAGCCCTTATTACATTAAGTGTAATGTTTAGCTTGTTTGTTTGTTTGTTTGTTTTACGGCTCAAAGACTACAATGGTCATGCTGCGCCGGGACCTACTGTTTTCCGAGGAATCCGAACCTCTTATGGCCTAGGGAACCAAACCCCGGACTACAGTGAGCAGTGCGATCTTTATGAGATCTCTGAGTAAGCGTTCTTTGTACACTGTTGGGAGTCGAACCCGGATTAACGGCGTACTAGGCGAACGCGTTACCACACTGCGCCACCGCAGGTCTATGTTTAGCTTGCATTCATTCATTCATTCATTCATTCATTCATTCATTTAATTTTCTATATATTATTATAATTAAATATCCATCAGATCCATTGGACATTATTGAATTCAATCCAGTTTTCTTCGACACACGAAACGGCTGAGTAACGAGTAAGAGGCACTAAAAGATTTACTTTTCCATCACAGTGTTAATAAGTATATTCATAAAGAAATATATTTGTATAGTAGTGTTTTCGATGTTGAAATAATATGGCAATGCAAAGCAGTAGTTCACCCAGAATATTCCAAAGGAGGGGGGCCCAGTGGTGCAAGGAATGTTTGGTGGAAATAAAGGGCCAGTCTCCATATCAATTACGGTTGTCTTTTTGTGTACTTTTATCATTATTAAATTACTACTAATTTGACAGTGCAATATACTTAAATGATTAAAAATGGTGGATTTTTTTGTACAATTTTACAATGGCCAGCTTTTGTTTTCCACAAAAGATCACTGTTTTAGTAATAGGTTTAAAAATAATCCTATTATTGTGCAAAATTTGCTTTTACTTACCCCCTGACCTCTATCTGATCTACAGAAGCTATTTTCCCTTTTGTGACCTTTAAAACTTTATCGGCTTTGTGAACTGAATCCTTATGATAGAGAAAAGTTCTATGTTGGTGGAACTGAGGTTAGATTTCTTGACATAATTAAAAATATCTGTAGTCAGAATTTCTATTTCAACTGTTTTGGTTACCTTATCCGTCTGGAAAGCGTTTCAAGACAGCCCCTAGACACTGCACTGTTGTTGCTGGCCTTAACATCGGTCTCATCAACGTCAAAAACATTCAGGGAAACGTCGCTAGGATCTTCACTACTTCCACGCACACGCATACAAACAATTGTATTATTTTTAAAAAAATAATTTCAGTGTCTGTTGACGTAATAATTTTTCTATCTGTTAGCCCAAGGAAGCCATCGGTCCCCTCGGCCCCTACGTGGGTGCGCCACTGATGCAAAGGTCACACTGGATATTAACGTGCGCTATTTTATTGAACAAAGGACACTCATTTCGAAACGTTACACGTTCAATGTCCAGCCCATATTTTTTCATATCATGCTAATAGTTCAAACGTCCGACTTGCAAATATGCAGTTTCTTCAAACGGAAGAGGATAAACGAAGTTTTAGATATTATTGTCATCTATTATTTGATTCCATGCAGACGATTGGGGAAATAGTAGACTAACGCCCAAAAGATTTTTAATTTGCGTTTTAACGGCGCCAAAAACAGCTAAGAATATGCTGCGCCGTAACCTACAATTTACAGTGGAATTCGAGCCTTTGTTTCCCAGGAAACCGAACCCCGAACTGCGCTGGGCAGAAAACACGGAACGCATCCTATGGCAGCAATGGAATCGCACCAGAGGCCAAAGGCACGGATGATAAATGCGATACCGTTACGCTGTAGAGGGATTTTAAGTATAAGGAATTAACACCAAAACATTTTACTTTAATAATAAGCGAAGCATCAATTATACCACAGTAATGATTTACTTAAAATGAGAACTAGCTTTATATTCTTTCTTATACTCCCTTGCTTTGTTTGTGGTTTTACAGCTCAAGGACTATAATGGTCATGCTGCGCCGGAACCTACTGTTTTCCGAGGAACCTGTACCACTGGACCCATAATTTGCAGTGCGATCTTCATGAGATCTCTGAGTAAGCATTTTTTGCACCGTTGGGAGTCGAACCCAAGTTGACGGCGCACTAGGCGAACGCGTTACCACACTGCGCCACCGCAGGGCCTTTTATACTCCTCCAAATAGAGCTCGACATATTAGCGGCGAACGGTACTCAGTCCGCTTCTGTAAGAAAAAGTCTAGGGATCTAATAGGAAAAGAAGATTTGCTACTCGCTAACTACAAAAGTCTATTCGCCATTGATGACTCGGTTACCGGATTGTGTAGTCCTGCCTGCGAAAGTATATCAAATCAGAGCTAATGGCATTTAAATGGGAATTTAAATACGGTTTTTCCACATGCAATTGTAAATTTTCTGTGTAAATTGCTTTAAATGCAAAAATCTTTACAAGTTTAGATGCGCATATAACGTCAGGAGGCACAAAAAGCCTCATGCACATGAATGAAGGCAGAGGGTTCATAACTCCCCTTTATGTATAAATAAATTCCTTATATTTGTGATGCAATTTTGTATATTCAAACATGTGTGTTAGGGTGGGCCGAAAATACTTTTTCGAAATCGATCTTGGCATAGCACGGAAAAGTTGCCTAATGGGTAGAGACCCACAAAATCCGCCACTCGCGAAATGCGCGAAAAATGAAAAAATTCAAATAATGATGGGAAACATGCTTTTAAGTCAAATGAAATATATTTACGTGGATATTGACTCGCGAACTACTCACGAATTTTTCCAAATCTGCCCACATGAACGAATTTTTACTTCTACTCGAGAAATTTAAGAGTATCTGCCGAAGAAAATCGTAAATTTACACCATTTTATGCGTTTCTTACTTTTTTTCGCAAAAAAAAAGTCAAGAAATGCGCTATAATCATGAAATAGGAAATATTAACCGCCAAGCGGTAGTTGTGCACAATTCAGAAAGCTGGAGTCCGAACTTGCGTTGATAAAATATCATCCATTAACATCACATATTGGCGTACGCAGGGGGTGTTGATGGGGGTTGTAACCCCCCATTGCAATGAAATTTTGTATATTTAACATAGGAATATGTGAGTTGTAGCTCTGTAACCCCTCATTGAGCCTATAACCCCCTTTATGAACTTTCTGCTTATGCCTGTGCATCCCATCATGCCACCGAAAGTGAGTTTAGATTAAAAAATAAAACAGTGCTCCCAAGATGGAATGAAGAAGTCGAGGAACTTTAGGTTGTGCAGTTTCCACAATAAACGAGTGGCTTGGAAAACCGCCCATGGTGTGAAAAAACACATTGCAAGCAGGGTTGTCACTCCTCCTTCTTGAACATGTTGTCTACGGTCAGTGCTGGGAACAAAAGTTAACTTTGTTGGCTTGGTGCTGAAGGATGGTTTATCGGAACTAAACCAACTTGCGATTTCTGTGAAGCAGAATTTTCTACATGCTAGAAAAAAAGATACGCCTTCCAACTTTTCCTACAAGAGAAAAAGTCCAAGACTGGGTTGTTCCCTAGTCCTGTCTATACTAGTTGAAAGCAGTTGAGTGGCTGGCAGACAACTAGGACATCCTTTTTGGGTTTCTTGACTTCAATGTTGGTAAAGAGTCCTTCAGCGCTGTATCCTTGTACATCCACAATCTTGGAGCTTATGAGATACAGATAATGCATGTCTAGGCTCTGTTCGTCAAGTCAATAGCACTGTTACTAAAGCTACTGTTAGAGAGGTCGGAAACCAATTCCAAACCAATTGCCGCAGAGGTTTAGCTAAAGCTGAGTAATTTGAAGAAGCGCCTACATATGCTTGTGATGAGATCTTTCAACAACAGAATGGAAGCAAAGTTGAATATCCTGGAAGGCAAGCTAAGGAGCATGACAAAGGAGACAATAAAACAGCGAGTCACGTGCATACGAGGCTAAAATCATCTATGAAGGCGGGGATCTAACACGTTTCTGGAGCCTGTGGTTGATATGTATTTCTATAGACAAAATGTGATCTCATAGGCAGAAACAGAAGAAAAGCTGAAGACTCTATTCACCAGAATACCGACAATGAAGGACATTTTTGGTGACGAAGGGGAACATGGCTACATGGAAATGAAAATGATTCTGAAAAACGATCCAGATATCTTGGTGGAAGGCGCTCTTGAGGCAACGCATAAGGACCATCAATATTTAGTTGATGGTTTAATAAGAACATTATGGGCTCCAGTTTCAAATGCAAACTGTAAAATGCTCTTCTTCAAATTTTCATGTGGCTTAACTGACCGCAGGACAACTTTCAGCTTCACAAATTTGAAACAGCTGATAGCATATAATTATGGAAGTCAAAAGTAAAATTGTGTATAGTTTACGGAGCTAATAAATTTAATTAAATTTAGCTATTAATTATAATTAACAAAATCGGAAGTATTGAGCTATGTAAATTACATACAATTTTCTTGTGAATGGTTTTGTGTATAAAGTGTGAAATGTAAAAAATATGCTTGATTTTAACTCGGATGGCCCTCAGAAACCAAGAATATTTCTTTTCCACTAAAGAAATTTTTCTATTTACTCAGGAATTTTATCTGTTTACTCAAGAATTTTACATATTTACTCAAGAATTTTACCTGTTTACTCAAGAATTTTACATATTTACTCTAGGATTTTACCTACTTACTCAGGAATTTTTACCTTTGTTACCCAAGAAATTAAGGGTATTTTATTTAGGAATTTTGAGGGTCTCTACTAATAGATCAGTTAAAATCCACAAAAAATTTTGTCCATTTTGCTCAATATCTAGCCGCTCCCCTCTAGCATTGAAAAGGTTCAAAAAAGAGAAAAATGCACTTTAAAGCCATTTTTTTTGCGAAATTATCTTTTAGAAATTATTTTTAAAAACTGGCATTGGCATATCACGGAATGGTTTCCAAATGAATTTTAGCTCTTATATAAACGTATCAATATTTTTTTTATTAAAGAATATTTATTAGTTTGAATAATTATATGAAAACATCGCCTTTACATATCAAATGTTAAGAGTATGATATGCGGTTGGTTTTTTTTTAACAAATATTCCTCTCTTTGTAAAGGAGGGAGGGGGCGGCAGTACAGGCTGTGCCTAAGGGCGGCAATTTTATAAATCCGCCATTGGGTTTGTGGAATTGGATTCAAAGGATTATCTTCTGTATTCCACTAATCTAACTCATACCAACGCAGGAGAATTTTTTTGGGAAATTTAAAACAAGATTTTGATTTTAAAGTTGCGTTGAATGAAACTAACATTTTTATCTCTTAAAATTTAATTTATGACGAAGATTAAAGCATTCTGAACAATCATCCTTTTGCATCATTATTACATTCGGTCAAGGGATATTTGTATGCTAATTATTGCGGTTATCGGACAATTGTTGCAGGGTGCACGATATTTTTGTCACACAATATACATTAAAGCATGGTTAGTTGCAAATAACTATAACTTAAGAGTGATTTCTACGCAGGCAAACACGTAAATTCAAAATGCTTATCGGTTTAAATGTTACGAAATACCTACTAATTTTAAAATACATGTTATCATCAATTTTTAGAAAGACGACTGGAAATTATAAAATATTTGTGTGCTTATATATCATCATCATCAACATCGTCATCCTATTCAACCGTTACCTATCCATTATAGGACAAATATTTCTTCAACAGCTCTCCACGTTTATCTATTTTAAGTAATTCTTTTCCATTGTATTTATTTCGGTATAGGCCTGCAAAAGGGTTGCTGGTATCTAACTGGAAGGAGACCCACACGCTGAACGTATGTGACGATGTGTGGAACCGGCCAGGCCAGTAACCTAGTGTCCTACCCCGCCTTCAAGTGGTGCAGGCTGAGCTTTCTATTTATGTGGCAAATTAATATTTGCTGCACGGATAGAAAGGCGGAAGGGGAGGGCTAATTCACCAACCCGTCTAGCCAGCGTGGTGAAATTATGGCTAATTCCTCCATTATGTTGACACACCAGAAACCATGGCCCCTAGTCTCCAGGTGCTGGAGTGCTCCTGATCAAGGCAGCGGTCAGTGTGGCATGAAAGCAGGGGGTGCTAAGAATCACTGGAATGGCCCAGGCTGCCGTTTGTTATTGACCTTGGCAACGTATAATGGACGATCCCTTGCTTCTGAAGCAAAACTTCAGGAATTGGAAGAAGAACTTGACAAGATCAAATGGGACATTGTAGGACTCAGTGAAGTTAGAAGAAAAGGTGAAGAGTTGGTGGAACTTAAAAGTGGACATTTGTTTTATTATAGAGGAACGGAAACTGGAAGAACAAGTGGTGTTGGCTTCTTAATCAACAAAAGAATTAAAGACTACCTTCTTGAAGTCGAAAGCACGTCAGATCGAGCAGCGAGGCTCGTTGTTCAACTAACCCAGCGATACCAACTTCAGATAGTACAGGCATATGCACCAACATCAAGCCATACCGACGAGGAGGTTGAGGAATTCTATGAAGAAATCAAACAGCTACATACCAAGGGGAAACAACACATCAAGCTCATCATGGGAGATTTTAATGCAAGAATTGGACAACAGGAACAAGGAGAGACATCGGTTGGTAAATACGGATACGGGGAAAGGAATGAACGTGGCGATCAACTCATAGAATTTGCCGAAGCTGAAAATCTTAGCATCATGAATTCATTTTTTAAGAAGAAACCGCAAAGAAAATGGACAT
>QLNU02015003.1:70837727-70852545 GCA_006491805.2 Dysdera silvatica | reverse complement strand
GTCTTCTCAGATAATTTGCTATTGTGCTTTTTACAGGTTACACCACCAATTTCCCCAGCAGTTTCAACTATTGTCTTAACAATGTTTTCATTTGCTTCTGAGATATCACTTTCATCAATAAGTCCTTCCAGTGCAGAAAAGCGATTTTTTAATTCCAACTTGAATGCCTCGGTATTTACTTTCAGTTTCATTAGATCCACCCTCTTACTTACTTGTTTCCTAATGAGCTTCTGTCGTTCTAATTTAGTATTTAAGTGCACTTTACATCTCACCATTCGATGATCACTTCCAGTATTAAATCTGTTCAGTACGCTGCAATCTTCAATAATTGATTTCTTGTTTGCCAGGATATAGTCAATTTCACTAGTTCCCCCATTTGGGTGTTTCCATGTCCATTTTCTTTGCGGTTTCTTCTTAAAAAATGAATTCATGATGCTAAGGTTTTCAGCTTCTGCAAATTCGATGAGTTGATCGCCACGTTCATTCCTTTCCCCATATCCGTATTTACCAACCGATGTCTCTCCTTGTTCCTGTTGTCCAATTCTTGCATTGAAATCCCCCATGATGAGCTTGATATGTTGTTTCCCTTTGGTGTGTAACTGTTTGATTTCTTCATAAAATTCTTCAACCTCTTCGTCGGTATGGCTTGATGTTGGTGCATATACCTGTACTATCTGAAGTTGGTATCGCTGGGTTAGTTGAACAACAAGCCTCGCTGCTCGATCTGATGTACTTTCAACTTCCAGAAGACAGTCTTTAATTCTTTTGTTGATTAAGAAGCCAACACCACTTGTTCTTCCAGTTTCCGTTCCTCTATAGTAAAACAAATGTCCGCTTTTCAGTTCCACCAACTCTTCACCTTTTCTTCTAATTTCACTGAGTCCTACAATGTCCCATTTGATCTTGTCTAGTTCCTCTTCCAATTCCTGAAGTTTTGCTTCAGAAGCAAGGGATCGTCCATTAAACGTAGCCAAGGTCAATAACAAACGGCAGCCTGGGCCATTCCAGTGATTTTTAGCATCCCCTGCTTTCATGCCACACTGATATATATGTAGTAAAAATCCTTTGAAACTAATAACTGCATAGAACAATGAAATCACTGCAAAATGTTAGCTGCTCTATTCTTCTATATGATGAACGCATTGATTATAATGATTTTGTATACTATTTAGAGGGAAATATCATGGTGAGGAGATCTAGAGGAAGCAAAAGAAGAGGATAAATGGATGGATGACGTAAAGGCTTGGACTAGGCTAAGCACGGAAGACATTATCCATAACAGTAGAGGCAGGAAAAATGTGGTTCATATTGGACGCTAACCTCTGAATCGGAGAAAGCATGATGATGATGCTATATAAAATGACGATACCTTTTATAATGGTGATGCGTATATATATATATGTTAGTAATCGGCTATCGTGACTTGACTGTCCCTTAGAACAAAGTGTGTGTCCGCCTTTTAGAAAACACTCAAATTACATTGTTCCAGCTTTAGCTGTTCCCTTTTCTGCATTTCATATAAAAAGCATAAATACATTTAAAAAAAAATAAGTATAAAATGCATTACTATACAATAGTAGGAGTGACTGAGAAAAAAACGGCCATATATATAGAAATGGAAAACCAATTCCATTTATATTTCTCAAATAAACTAGGATTCAGATTTTAAGTTATATTCGCATCACTTTCCAAATAAGAATTCCAAAATTTGTTTAAAACTCGATATTTTTTCAAAGTGGCTGACTGATGAATTTTTCTGAATGCGTGACGTGCTTATCATTTTGTTTTGGTACTTTTTAAAAATAAAGAATGAAAAGCAATAAAGCAAGTCGATAAGAAAAATAAGAGAGAAAGTCTTTTAAATGCTTTATTTTGAAAGTTCAGGGCCTCAATGTTTCGAACTGAAAAAAAAGAAAAAAAAGATCTGCTTTATTTTAAACACAAAAGCTATTTTATTTGGTGTCGATCTCTGCGCCGTCAGAGTTCGAGCACGAAAAGGAGAAATCATATTTCTCAAAATGAGGTATCGATAAAACTATTCTCAGATCTCAGCAAAACTACCAATCGAAAACAGCTGAAGTGGCTTTCGATTTTCGCATGTATTATTTATTTTTGATTTCTGGAAGTCTTCCCCGAAATCGGAGGATCTTTCTCGGATTTACACCATATTTCTATATATCAAAGAGCAAACCAAGTGAAAAGAAAAATAAATACGTTTATTTGGTGCTATGAAATCCCATTTCAAACTTAATGTTTATATCTTTGCACAGCACATTCTTTCTGCACAAACTCAACATTTTCGATTGCACCGATGCCAAAAGCTAATTTTCCATACCTCAATGTAATTCTAAGAGACTAAGTTTCAGAAATATTCACATAATTCGTGTTTACGATTGCTATTTTAATAATTTGTGGCATATTTCATAAAAGCAATGCATTTTTTTGGGAGTTTAAATCATGTGTAAATATAATGAATATACGAATATATTATAGCGGTTTTTCTCGAATACAGCAAGTTTTGGAATTAGAAGCAGCTAATAAAAAATATAGCAAATTAATACTTTAATTTTAGGGTAAGTTTATTAAATAAGACACATCTAAACATAACTGTGGTGCCACTAAAGATATTGATAATTGGACTGTGATGTACTTGAATATTATAATAAAAGAAACCTTCCTCAAAAAAATGTGTTCAATATTAATACAGAGTAGACGACACAAGACAAAGTATCTCTCTAACGTTTCCAAATTGGGATTACTAACATTTTCAGATTAAATTTCTCTTAGACAATTGCTGTTCAATTTTAACCAAAATTCCCAACCCAGCAATTTTATATCGCGTTGTGTAGTTACTGTTAGAAATTCGTTAGAATGCCTTTTGTCATAGCAAGTAATAACCTTCGCTATTCTCAAGTAAACACTTGTATTTTACTCTAATTAAACGTTTATAAATTTAACAAAACAGTATTCATTATACCGTCCATGGCTTAACAACGTATAGCGTAGAAATATACTGAAGTGTGCTGTGCAACAGCCTGAACTAATTTTTATAGCTCCGGCTTTTTTACTCTAACCGGAGTTGTATAGCTGCGCCATGCGCTTTAGTTCTGCGCACCAACAAATAGTTCCTACGGTCGCTATAATACAGGGTGTTCATTAAAACACCGTATCAAATATATATGGCCGTGATCCTTGTGCAAAATGGACCATAATGGCCCTTTACATGGGGGGGGGGGTCGGAAATGAATATCCACGGAGTTATGCATACTTTTATTTCGCAGAGGTCCCCGAAATTTCAACTCCGGCGCGGGGTTGCTACATTGCATCCTCAAACAGGTTTCCAGGCGTGTTGGCATTTTTTGCGGTTGCTGAGATTGGCGACTTGATTTTATAATTGGCGCAATTTCATAAAGATTTTAGGGCTCCTACGTAGGGCTGGAAACTTCCCTCAGAGGTGCACTACGAACATAGGAGGCCTCAAGATCCGTGGGAGCCATTCTTAGTTCTAAAGCAAGAAGTTTAGTTTGAAAAATAAATATCTCGAGACTCGCAACACCGATTAAAGAAGTTTACCGAAGGAGTGTTTCAATTTTTGCTACGAAGGGCAGGGCAGGCAATAGGGGGAAGGGTGAATTGCACAGGGACCCGGTGCGGCCAAGGGAGCCCGGTACTAAAAGGAATAAACCCTCCGCCCAGCATGCGTTAGCTAGATCGTTACACAGACGCCCCCTCCCCCCACACTGCAGTTTAAAATTACTTTGCGCACTTCCATACAAGTCGCACCCCATCTCTGGGGTTCGCACTGTATCCGTCAATGCCCTCCACCTGCCAATCATAAACTTTTATGCTCCGAAGATCCTTTTATTTTCGCTCACGTTTTACCTTTTTTTTTTAAATAATAAATAGCTTGATAATAAAAGTTAGTATCTAAAAATTACCCTTGATCCAGTAACGTACGCAGAAAATTCCTAAAAGGGGTTGGTTCGAATGAGAAGGTTTACCTCTATATCATAGCTTCCCGTAGACCTATTCAGGGGGGGACTGGGCCGTCGGCCAACCGGCGCCCCGTCTGGGCGCCCTCATGGGCGATAGGACTTGCCCTCATGGGCTATAGGACTCGCGCCCTCCGATAATCCAAGGTATGCGCCCTTTAAGAGAACACCGTTTGCCCTTGGACCTTTGTTAATATTATCAAAATTGCGGGGGGGGGGATGGCCCACATGAATCCCACTTCCGTACGCTTATGTCTTGTTCAATTCTGAATAATGACGACTATAGGCGCCAGCATGGTGGCCGGGTCGCAGGACTTGTATTTCCATTTACCATGGAAAAAATTTAATAGGGAGAGTTCAAGTATTATGTAAGCACCTTCGGGGGGGGGGGGTTACTGTTGTGCTTATTTTCCTATGTTAGTTTATTTTCAATGTTAATTTTTGCTTACCGTGGGGGGGAGGAAGGAATTTAATGGCAAAAAGTTAATATTTCGGTTTGTAAATAGCTTGCCAAAAATTCGCCATTCTCGCCAAAAATTGGCGACGGACAAATTTAGGAAACTAAATTCAAGGGGCGAGCCAAACTTTCAATCACAATTTTCATTGGCTCGAAATCGTTAACTCCCACATTCCAGAGACAAACGGAGAAAAAGAAACCTGTTTTTGGATAATAGAGCTCAGATGCCGGCTATGGCACAAATATGTTCACAATAGGTGTAACTTTTCCTTTATATCCAGCCATCCTTTGTTATTTGTTTTTAATCTATGTATAACTTAAGAGACAGCTATTTAACAGCTATACATCAAACTGTTAAAATTGATTAATTTCACTCAAAATTATTAATAACTAAACTAAGTGTTCCACAAGGAACAATCCTTGGGCCTTTATTTTTTCTCTTAACAATAAATGACCTATTTATTTTAGACTATGAATTATTACTTTCTGCAGATGATATAGTTTGGTTATCAAAAGGAAATGAAATAAACTTAATAATAAACAATATATCTGAAAAACTAAAATTATTTAAAAAATAGTTTGACGACAACGAGTTAATAATTAACGCAGACAAAACAAAATATTTAATCTTCCATCCAAAAAAAAAGAATTAAATAAGCCAAACCTAATAAAATTCAATGATACTACTATAGAAAGAGTAAACTTAATTAAATTTCTGGGAATAACATTGCAAGAACATTCAAAGTGGAATATTCAAATACTAGAAATAGAAAAAAAATACGAAGATCAAACGGAATTTTAACAAAACTATATAAAACTGTAAAATCAAAAGAAGAAATTATAATTCAAAATAAAATACTAGATATACAGAACATACACAAATTAAAAATAATATCGTATATTTACGAACGAATAAACGGAAATAAACATACTGACTCAATAATAATAAACAAAACATAATTACAATACAAGAGATAAAAATGAGCTAAACAAAATAAAAATAAGAACAAATATAGGAAAAAACAACATAAACTATTACGAAATTGAGATATGGAATAAGGTCCTCTTACAAATAAAGGAATTAAAATGCAAAACAAGATTTAAAATTACGGTTAAGGAGTTTTTACACAGAAATCAAAAAATATAGTTGTCACGGTGCAAAACAGTATTTTAAATATTTATATTATTAATTAGTATTCTTTGCATATTTTTGCTTATGTTACCACGGTTGCAAGTGTTTTTTAAATATTTATATTTTTAACTTGTATCCTTTGTACATTTCTGCTGATGTTTAAAGTACATAAATAAATTTTGATTGATTGATTGATTGATTGACTATTTGATTGATTGAGTCATAACTCCGTGGGTATTCATTTCCGACCTCCCATGTAAAGGCCATTATGGTCCATACTACACAAGGGTCACGGCTATATACGTTTGATTCGGTGTTTTCGGAACACCCTGTATATTAATATTGACATGAAGTGTTAAAGCTCCACTTTTTATAACATATTCCTTATTTAAGTGAAAAGGGTGACTATATTTTCTAAATTTTTTAGAACATTTACGTTTCGAGATGATAACTATGATTGATAAAGCCAAAATCGTGGGATTAACGCATCCTTTAAGATTCATCGGGTTCGTAAATATTTGTTATCTATTCAGATGTTCATACTGTGCCATTTTATGTTTGATAAAATGATGGAAAACTAACTACGACTGCTTATCTTCTCATGTTATGAACTTTATATTTTGAATGGCTTTCAATTAATTATCATCACTAATTTAAAATTCCTGTTTTTATTATATCGTTACCCTTTAATTTCCTTGCTAATTTATTACCTCTAGTTGTTTCTCATTGCTTATTGTTCTCTATTTTCTCTTCATCTCATTTAAATTTTGGTTAAAATTAGTTAAGACACGTATTTATATTTATGTCACTGTAAATTAACATGGACTTCATATATGTAAGTGTAATATTTAATATATGTGATTATACGCCTAAATATTTTGATAATGAATGAATTTACATAATGCAATTTTCAAAGGAACAAACATGCTCAGTGAAAAATAGGTATAACTACATCATAAATATTACTAATTACATTATATATTATATTGTATATTATAATTATATAATAAATTGGTTTTCAATAGTTTGTTCTGAGCGAAACTTCGTTATTTGCAATTTATGAAATTGGCAGTTAATGGAGTTTTTTTCATAAGAAAAATCTATAGTCAAGAATAATATAAAATCCATATATATTGCTGTATCGCTGGCAGAAATTTTCTGATATTTGAACTCAGAAACCGGAAGAGATAAAATACAGTGAAATAAAATTGGGCCATTTACGACAACTACATATATTACTGCACTTATAGCTTCGTCCGAAACCTTTTTGATCTTTTTTATTTAACAGAATATGTGCTGAAGCTCAGACGCAAACTAAGCGAAAAGAGACTACCTCGAGGAAATAGGTTTAAATCCTATTACTTTTGGAAATGTGTAACTACGTTTGTTCCAATAGTTTGAGCAGTTGAAAATCTCTTTCTTGCTCAAAAACCAATCCTGTTGTCTTCAGTTCGCTTCCTTGATGCACAAACTCAACGTAAAGTTCTTTGAAACATAACTTACTTTGTTTCAACCTTCATTAACCTCAAAAGAAAGAAGAAAGATAGAAAAGACACCGACTCAAAAGTCTTTGCTCCCGAAGTTCTCTCTGAATTCTCCCTTTCTCTGAATTCTCTCGCTTCATGAAATTTGCCAGTCTAGCGAAATTGCTAAATCAATCATGTTTTAGCGCCTCGCTTGGCGCATTTCTGTCGAAGAAAAACGGCGCAAAGTGAAATTTAAACGACGTAATTTAATTCTCCGCCTTCAGAAGAAAGCTCTGGGAAGAGCACTTGAACTTATATGACACTTCGCCGCTCGAAAGGGGACTCTGATGATATACAAATTGACTACCGCTTGAGAAAATGCCGTTTTCTTATTTTGAAACATTTAAAGGGATCAAACGAAAGCTGAGGGGGGAAAGAATTTTTCGAAGTGACTTGAAAAAATTTCAATCGAAATTTCGTACTTTTGATGTATTTGACGGTGCTTTGCTCTAAGCTACCATTGAAAAGTCTTTTAAGCTCCTGATGTGATTTTCTAAGCTTCACCAGTGTTTGTAGTCCTTAATTGATCGATGTTTTGCTTTTATATTTCTGTATATGTAATTGAAGTCCCATCCGAGACCACACATAAAATTATATACACGTTTTGACAAATTAAATTTTTTATTTCTTTTCACACAATTTTCCAATCTCATAGGAATATTCCCTTCTGTAATTAAAATATCATGATTGCACCCTTGATAATGAAATACTGAGGCTGTATATTTAAATAAATCAGAAGATATGGCACCAGAATTGAATGAACATTAAATAAATTCATTATCTGAATATTAAATATAAAATTTATAATTTTCAAAACTATATTAGGAGAAATGTTGCTTGTCGATGGATATATGAGGAAAAACAACGATAGCTATACACATTTACATAAAGCTATTTTAAATATAGTTTCATATACTCTTTTTTTAAATTTTTCTGAGAAAATTAAATTGTTCTCTATTTCTGGAATAAATGTTGAGCTTCATAATGGCTGGCACATGCACGTAAATAAAGTTATATACGTACATATTTGCAACCCTTTTTTTTAGTACTGAGGTATCTTTGTATACCTCAGTATTAAATAATATATATATATATATACACACATACAATAAAAATATTAGTTCTAAAATAAATAATGTATTTTTAGGCTTTTAAATAGAATGTTAAATATAACTGACTAAATAAATCGTTAATTATCAATTTAACATATCATTAAAATTTTGTAACAGACTCCTTACTATTATATAAATTCAAAGATTGTAAATTTATATATAAGTAGAAAAAATTTGCATGTCTTTACAGTGAATACGGTTCATGTGGTAAAATAAATGTGAAAAGGAAATCTTTATAATATGCTGTTTTTCTTCAATTCGTCATTTTCCGGAGGAAAATAATCAATCAAATAAATGTATTTAGAAAACAGATTTCCTCTCCAAACCCTTTCCGCAAATCGAAAAGAAAGTTCTGTCACTTGCCTGTAAATATAAGCTGAAAGACTTGCCCTTTCAACTAAACTTCTGGGCTACCTTTCAAAATAAGTAAGATTGCCTGAAGAGATTCAGCTTTGTTGCCTTAATAGAAACTGTATCGATGTTCCTATCGTTGTTTCCTAGAAAAGTGATGATATATTGATCACACAGAAGGACTTCCAGATAAATTGAGTTTGTTGTTTTTTCAACAATGTTAAATGAAAATCTTATTAAGTTTTAGAATATGGTTTGTACTAAAAATTATAATTTTTTAATTATATTCCAAGACGTTAATGATTAAGAACACATGACATAATATAAGCAGAAGAACTTAAGCCAATAAATGGAAACATAAGTACTAGAAACTAGATCATTCAAAACGGTAATGTAAAATATTAGCGAAATCATGGCCAGTGTACGAGAATTTAAAGCAGCTAATCCACTGAAAAGGGCACAGTAACAGGCCTTATTACTTATTTACGAACTCTACTTTTTCTGCATGTAAATTTTGTTGGGGTGCATGCAAAAGAACTTCATTAGAAATGACTAAATAAGATATACAATCACGTATATAATACATAAGTGATTGTAATATGAATATATAATGTATATTTGTATACACGCGTTTAAGCTCTTCGTGAGTTCATCGTTTGAGACAACATTTTTTGACATACGTTTTTTTTAGATATTACTTAAATTACTTTTGTCCCAATAACAGTGGTAAAAGCATTTATTCACAGTGATTCAATTTCAAATTTGGTAAGTTTGGTTACTTAAAATCGCATTCTCTGTTTAGAACTTACAAAGCTGTCTCGATACTGCATCAGACTATTTGTAGAATGGAGAAATCAGAAGAGCCAAATTTAGTAACCAACCTATTAGCAAAAAAAAAAAAAAAAAAAGTTTCAGGAGGAGATTCCATAACACTAGTTATTTTGACATTAGCGTAAGATTTAATCTTACGCCAATGTCGAAATAATTGTTGTTAATCACTCTTTATAACTTCACAAAATATATATATATATAGTTGATGCTGTAATTGAAATGTGTTTTATATTGAACCTCTTAATAACAGCCACTTCTGAAGGATGGTCACCTTTGAAGAATCCACGAGTGATTGTTATTCAGAGGTCTTAATTTATATATATATGGTTAATTTATAATAAGGAAAATAGAAAATGAAAATAAATAACATATAAATTAAATGAACAAAGTAGATGAAAAGAAGCATAAACATTATATAAAAGGTGACTACGCAAATGTTGCAAGTGCATTTTGATAATGAAAATATGTAATTTTTGAAAATGTAAGAAAAATTGTGTATCCTGTGAAATTGCTAAACTTATTGATAGCGGGATTTATTTTATTTTATTTTTGTTATTTGATTGATATTCTGTTGATTTTTATTTTTTCAATGCTACACAATTTTTCTAACATCGCCAAAAATTATATATGTATATAAATATACATACTTATCTTCCACTACACTCTCAACTTCCTGTCATTTTAATTCTATGAAATTTTCCTTACATTTTCAAAGAGTACTTTTATATATATATATATAGTTTTAATATAATTTTTAATATGTTTTAATACTAGTTTCGTGTGTATATAGATAAGTTATTAGCTTTGTATAGGGTGAACATCTTGTATGTCAGAATTTCCATAGGCTTCTATACAAATTATGAAGCTTCTTTTACTTGAATTTTAGACATTTTGATTAATTAACCTTCATTCGCCCTTTTAATCTGTAATATTTTTTGCATTTCATGTGGCTTTTCGGATAACATATACTATGTAAAAAGCATAATAAATTTGTTTAAATTAAACCAAAAGATTTTCAATAATAATAATCTAAAATAGGAACCAAAGAAAGCAAGATATTTGTATGTGCTTTTGCAATTATTGCATAAATATATACTTGATAAAATTGGCGCCAACGTTCTGAAAATAAAAAACTATTTCAGTTTGGGAATAAAAAATATATAGTTTACCCTTTTTTCAAAGAACTCTCATTCTTTCTAATTATTCAGGAACATTTTTTGAAGGCAGGCAGCACACAATAAACGTCAGTTAGAAAACAAAAGAATATTTACTCTTCCAAAAACTTAACGAAGTCCAGGACAAAATGTAATAGTGGGGTCTTAGTTTTTAAATAGAGGCAAATTAAGCAAGAAACTTGTTTTAAATTTTATCTCAAGTTTGGAAGAAATTTCTGAAAGGGAAAGGAATTTAATTTTCTCTAGAATAGGATAAATAGTGATAGGTACGTGAAACTAAATTCATAGTTAACAAAGTAATTATCCCTTTCGCGGTAAAATTTCAGTACAATTCACGTGAAATTAGGGGTACATAGAATATTTAATATTTTATTTTCCTTGTTCTCTGGTTAAAAAGCGATTGTTGTAAATGAAATGAAAAATATGTTTTTATCTGTTAAAACCTGATTTTCTCATACTTACTGCGCATATTATATAATTTATTTCACAAAAGTTTTCAACATATACTGCAAAAAATTCATAAAGAGAAATACACAACCGTATAAGGCATTGATTTTGATGTTAAAGTTAAAATTCTTGCCGTGTTAAAAATGTTTATCTTGTGGATACAAGTTTTGATATATCCAATCCGGAAAAATACATTTTCCATCATTTTACGAGTGAAAACGTTTCTCTTTGTTTCAACTAGGAGTGTCGGTGCTTAATGGGAATCACATATTTATTAACGAAGTATTGAATATACTAGTCCCAAATTGAAGCGAAATTACCAATCAAAAACGGATACAGTAGCTTCCGAATTATGAGTGCATTATATATTTACGGTTTCTATAAGTATAACTTGAAGAACGTTTTTTAGATTTAATTCACGTATTCTGAAGTAAATGAAAATACGGAAAGAATAATATGTGTATTTTAGGTTTTGAATTCATGTTTGAAATTCCATTGAGCCCTGACAAAAATTTTACTTAAACTTAGTTTTCGTGATTTTGTCAAATTTAGATATTAATCTACAATACTTAATTATATAAACAAATAAGATGACATTCTTTAAATATACATATAAATTTTTTAAATTTAACATAACTGAAAAAAAACAATATTTTAGTCGATTTGAAGAACGAATTTTCCCAGGGTTTTTTCACTAATATGTAGTATTGCACTAGTATGCCAGTTAAGTTATTGTTGTATTTTTTAAGTTATTGGTCTTGGATAATTGGTTAATATTTTCGTATATTTTGAGTCAATAAAATCAAATCAGGAAAAACGTAATAAAAATAGAGTCAAGTGATTATTTAATTATTCAGATTAATTTTTACAATTTACAGTTAAACTCCATCGTGATGTCGCTAAAGATTAATATTTTTTGAACGATATATTTTAATATTATAATTAACAGGATCGTTTTTAAGCGTAGTTTATTAATTACAAATTAAGATTTGCAAAAAATTAGACATACGATTTTGGCTTTTCAAAATCTAGAGTGCTAATATTTAAACAATTTTTATATTGATAATTATTCATCCTTCTCAATTTAAATGTTATCAAGAAATATTTATATTTTTATTTTGAATTGTATATTTAAAAATATATGTTCCTTAATGTGATGGCTTAATATGTTAAGGATAAAATTTCACACTTCCTTCCAAGCACATAGATACATATTTTATAAGTAGTGATAATTGTTTAGATATAAATACAGACAATTAGCGTATTTGTTATTTTTTTTTCTATCCGATTTATTTTAGGAGTTGTTATTTATTTACACAGCTTCGGTGAAGGTTTCACGAAAACAGTTTACATAAAAATGCAGTATGCAAATCCACAACTATGGATTCTACTATAATAAAACAACTTCAAACAAAATAAGTTATGCAAAACATTACCCTTCAGTCTCCCCATCTTTTTATCCGACCCAAATTAGCTGGAATTTGAAGGAAAACACTGACAGAGATAAAGAAATCTTGTCATTTACGTCTGTTACCGAGATTTCACCAGTTATGGTCTATTCCAACACTCTTGGAATCTACTGACATATGCAAAAGCTTTTTCAAAGTTCACACACAATGGTTACAAAAACATAGACTGGAAAATCGATTGGAAACCTTTTATTTTCGGATAAGTGTAACGTTTTACCCAGTAGTTCGACCAGTTGAAATTTTTCATCTTGTTCAGAAATTAATTCTTTTTTCGTCTGCACTTATTCTCTCAATAAATGAACCTTGTGGGAAGGTTTTCGGGACATAAGTGCCTTTGTTTCATCCTTCGTTGACTTCAGAAGAAAGAAAAGGCAGAAAAGACGTAGTCTTCTCTAAGATCTTTGCCTAGACAAATTGCTAAATCAATCATGTTTTTGGCGCCTCGCCTTTCCATTTCTGTCGAAGAAAAATGGCTTGAAGTGAAATTTAAACGATGTAATTTAATTCACTGAGTTGAGGAAAAAAGCGTAGAAAATATCGCTTGCACTTAAATAATACTTTGCGTTTCAAAAGTAGATTCTGATGATATTCAAATCGGTTATCGTTCAAAAACTGCATTTTTTCATTGCGTAAAAGTTATGGAGATGAAATGGAGTTTGAGAGAAAAGAATTTTCTGAAACCACTTGAGTAACTAACGTCGATCGAAATTTTATATATATATATATAAGGTTTTCCTCGCCCATTCTTGGCGGAAACAGGCTTTGGGACGGGCAGAGCGCCATGTTCCCAAGCCTCTTTTTACATCACTTCTTAATGTGCCATGTCTAGAAACTTCCTGACAATGTGACACGTGTTTAGGATTGTGGCTTTTTGTATTTCAATGTAGGTGTTTGGGTCAATGTTGAGTATCTCCAAATTCGTCGCAAGCGTTTTTGGTACTATCCCTGTTGCTGAGATGACTAACGGGATGATGAAGATCTTTTCCATACCCCATATATCTCGTACTTCATGTCTGAGATCTTGGTACTTGGTGATTTTCGTTGTGTAGGTTGTCTGTATGTTATTGGTGTTGGGTACTGCTATGTCGATTAAGTACGTGGTCTTATTCGATTTATCGACGAGGGTTATGTCAGGACGGTTATGTGGGACTGTCTTGTCTGTTATGATTGCTCTATCCCAGTAAAGCTTGTGTGTTTCGTTCTCATGCACGGTCTCTGGCTCATATTTGTAGTACGGGCATTTTTCTGTCAGAAAGCCAGCATTCGCTGCCAATTTCTGGTGGACTATTTTCGCTACTTGATCGTGTCTATGTTTGTAGTCTGACTGCGCAAGGATCTTGCATCCTGCCATCACGTGTTGGATTGTCTCCGATGCCGCATGACAGTGTCTGCATTTGTCGCTTTCTATGTCTTTTCTCTGGATGAATTTCTGATTGTTCCTTGTTGCGATCACTTGGTCTTGGATGGCTAGCATGAATCCTTCTGTCTCTGGCTGGAGAGTGCCTTTGGCCAGCCAAGAATTTGATGCCTTTTTGTCAACGTGTGGTTGTTGCAGGTCATTGTAGTGCCTGCCATGTAATGGTTTTCCGGCCCAAGTTCTCAGTTTCTGTTCGTTGGCTGTTTCGAGGACACGCTCTTCGGTACTACACAGGTTTAGTGGCGTGTAATTTGCATCTGCTTGTATTATGGCTTGGATGAGTGGCGATCGGGGACTCTTCAACTGGAAGTATTGCCTCATGCTCTGGATCTGCTTGTCATGTAAGTCTTTGAGGTCCGCTTGTCCGCGTCCTCCTTCTTCCCGGGGTAGTGTTTGCCGTTCAATTGCCGTTGCAGGGTGTAGTTGTCCGGCTCTTCTCTGGATGGTTCTCATTTTCCGCTGGAGTTGTTCTAGTTCAGTGTTGGACCATTTGATGATCCCGAAGGAGTAGGTGAGCACTGGTACCGCATATGCGTTAATTGCTTGCGTGGTGTTCTTCCCGCTCAGTTTCGTCTTCACAATGCTTCTAAGTCTTTCTTGGAATGCTTGCGTGAGCTGGACTTTGACTTTCTTGTGCTCCTGCTGCCGTTTTTGCATTATCCCTAGGTATTTGTAGGTTTCGCCCTCGTCCAAGGTCTTCAGTAGTCTCCCGTCTTCGAGTTCGATGCCTGGTAAATCTTCTTTGCTATTCTTCTGTATTTTGCACTTATCGAGGCCGAATTCCATTCCTATGTCCTTGGAGAATGTCTCTGTTATACTGATGAGTTGTCGGAGTTGGGTGATTGTTGGCGCGTATAGCTTGATGTCATCTACGTACATGAGGTGGGAGACTTTATGTAGGTTTCTCTT
>QLNU02015003.1:70822912-70837627 GCA_006491805.2 Dysdera silvatica | reverse complement strand
ATACAGATAATGGTTATATCTATAGATATATAAGGTCTCTCCAAATACTTTCCACACAAGTCTATTCTGGGCCATCCGTTTCCACGTCACCCCAACCTCTTTTCTTATTTCATCCACCCATCTAGTTTGAGAACGTTTTCTAGGTCTTCGGTGGTCTGAGTATTTCTGTTGTCCATCGTTGATCAGTTCTTCTTGCAATATGCCCAGCCCATCGCCATTTCAGCCCTTTTACTTTAACAATGATGTCCTCTACTCTAGTTTGCTCTCTCACCCAAGTGTTTCTTTTTCGATCTCTCCTAGTTATTCCAAGCATGCACCTCTCCATGCTCCTTTGCGTTGTCTGTAACTTTCGTATTGCTCCAACTGTTAGACTCCATGTCTCTGATCCATAAGAGAGGACTGGCAATACACACTGGTTGAAGACCTTTCTTTTTAGACACAAAGGCAATTTCCCCTTCAGGATAAAACTGTTTCTTCCAAATGCACTCCAGCCAAGTTTAATACGTCTGTTGAGTTCTTTCATAATGTTGCCATCCATTGAAATCAGCTGGCCAAGGTAAATATATGAATCAGCAATTTCTAGCTCAATGTTGTCAACTTGTATTTTTGTTTCCTCTACAAAATTATTGAACATGATCTTAGTTTTTTGTAGGTTCATCTTGAGTCCAACTTCTTCACTTCTAGTTGAGAGCTCTTGTACCATGTCTTGGAGTTCTAATGGGTCCGTTGAAAAAATAACAATGTCATCAGCAAACCGCAGATGATTTAAATATTCACCATTTATTTTTATTCCCTTGTTATTCCAATTTATCAGCTGAAAAATCATCTGTAAAGCTGAAGTAAAAAGTTTTGGAGAAATGGTATCTCCCTGCCTCACACCTTTACCAATTTTGATAGTTTTGGTATCTTTATGTAACCGAAATTTTGCACTTGCATTTTTATACACACGTTTCACCATGTCAATGTACACATCCTCAATGTCTGTTGATCTTAAAGAGTTGATGACTGCTGATGTTTTAATAGAGTCAAAGGCCTTCTCATAGTCAATAAATGCCACACACAATGGAAGTTCATATTCATGTGTTCTTTCAATTAATTCTCTTAATACTTGAATATGGTCCACTGTACTGAATCCACTTCGAAATCCAGCTTGTTCTCTTGGTTGAGCTGCATCTAATTTTTTCTGCAGGCGATGTGTTAGCACTTTTGTGAAGATTTTATAAATAGCAGGTAACAAGCTAATTGGTCGGTAATTTTTCAAATCCTCTTTATCACCTTTTTTATGCAAAAGAATTACTGTTGCAGAATCCCATTGGTTTGGTATGTTACCGCTGTTAAGACATTTGGTAAAGAATTTTGCAAGTATGTCTTCTACATATTCTCCAGCTTCTTTTAGGATATCTAATGTAATACCATCATCACCAGGGGCTCTTCCTTTCTTCATACTTTTTATTGCAAATGAAACTTCTTCTTTTAAGATTTTAGGAGCTGTTCCTTCGACTATTTCAATGTCTTCGTTTAATCCACTGTTACTTTCGTATAGATTTTTGTAGAATTCTTCAACTCTTCTAAGTATTTCTTCCCTATTTCTTGTTACGGTGCCATCCTCTCCTTTTAATGCAATGATGTGTTTCTTCCCAACAGATAAACTTCCTTTAACAACCCTAAGGCTCTTGTTATTTTCAATGGCTTTCCTTACTAGCTCACAGTTGAATTTTCTTATGTCTTCTTTCATGCTTTTGCGCAGAGTTTTACAAAGTTCTATGTACTCAATCCTGGAACTGGTATTTTGATTGTCCACCTTCATATCTCTTCGCCTTTTCATGAGCTGTTTCGTCTTCTCAGATAATTTGCTATTGTGCTTTTTACAGGTTACACCACCAATTTCCCCAGCAGTTTCAACTATTGTCTTAACAATGTTTTCATTTGCTTCTGAGATGTCAACTTCTTCAATAAGTCCTTCCAGTGCAGAAAAGCGATTTTTTAATTCCAACTTGAATGCCTCAGTATTTTCTTTTAATTTCTTTAAATCCACCCTCTTACATACTTGTTTCCTAATGAGCTTCTGCCTTTCTAGTTTAGTATTTAAGTGCATTTTACATCTCACCATTCGATGATCACTTCCAGTATTAAATCTGTTCAGTACACTGCAATCTTCAATAATTGATTTCTTGTTTGCCAGGATATAGTCAATTTCACTAGTTCCCCCATTTGGGTGTTTCCATGTCCATTTTCTTTGCGGTTTCTTCTTAAAAAATGAATTCATGATGCTAAGGTTTTCAGCTTCTGCAAATTCGATGAGTTGATCGCCACGTTCATTCCTTTCCCCATATCCGTATTTACCAACCGATGTCTCTCCTTGTTCCTGTTGTCCAATTCTTGCATTGAAATCCCCCATGATGAGCTTGATATGTTGTTTCCCTTTGGTGTGTAACTCTTTGATTTCTTCATAAAATTCTTCAACCTCTTCGTCGGTATGGCTTGATGTTGGTGCATATACCTGTACTATTTGAAGTTGGTATCGCTGGGTTAGTTGAACAACAAGCCTCGCTGCTCGATCTGATGTACTTTCAACTTCCAGAAGACAGTCTTTAATTCTTTTGTTGATTAAGAAGCCAACACCACTTGTTCTTCCAGTTTCCGTTCCTCTATAATAAAACAAATGTCCGCTTTTAAGTTCCACCAACTCTTCACCTTTTCTTCTAACTTCACTGAGTCCTACAATGTCCCATTTGATCTTGTCTAGTTCCTCTTCCAATTCCTGAAGTTTTGCTTCAGAAGCAAGGGATCGTCCATTAAACGTAGCCAAGGTCAACAACGAACGGCAGCCTGGGCCATTCCAGTGATTCTTAGCACCCCCTGCTTTCATGTCACACTGACCGCCTCTATATATATATATATATATATATATATATATATATATATATAATATTTTCAATTGGGATATTCGCCGTTTTTATATTTGATATATTATTTTGAGATTTACGTATGTATTATAAGTAATTTTCCATAATTAATTAAGATATACACGACTAGATTCTATTGCTATAGCTGAATATAAATCGATGCATCTTATTTAATTTTTTCTATTTATTTCCGTTTATTTCTACAAATTTTTAGGAAGTAGAAGATCATCTATACCCTGTAGTGCCCATATGAGTGGAGCCTAAGTGGAGCTATGGATAATCATTTTCCACCCTTATTTTTCTCTCTCCAAGCTGTCAAACATTTTAGCAAATGTACAAGATACTAAAATACTATAAAAATAATTGATACTGCTTGACAATTAGTAATGAGCTAAAAAGTACCTTATTTTAAAATGTTACTATAAAACTTTTGAAAGTAAATGCATAGCAGGTTACGGCAAATAAAATTTTTAAACAGCAATTGGGATGATCAAACCCTCCTGCTCCTCATGCGGGCATCCATGGCTGCTATATCCCCTTTAATTTAAATTTCATTGTAAAAATTTTAATTCTGATACACTGAGATTAACGTTTGCTAAATAGGTTGAAATTGTGATTATTGACGTACTAGGAAAAATCGGAGTTACTAATAAAAATACAAATTATAACACATTCATTGCAAATAAAACAATTTTGTACATAATAAATAGGTTGTAATTTGCATTTTTAATATTTATATATTTTATGCTCTGATTCGCCATTCTGTCCGAATTTTTCCATTGGCTCTTTCGACCTCATTTTTCCTTTCCACGCGTCCAGACTGCAAATTTTTTCTACGTCTGTCCTTCCTACCATGCAAAGTTCGCAATTTTTAACCCTTTTTCGGAATTCTTAGTTGGCTGAACTGACGTTCCGTGTTCTTCTTGCCAACTTACTAAATTTTTAATTACGGTCTTCATAGATTCACTCCAATCATTTCAATCAATTTTATGTCGGAAGTTGTTATCTGCTTGGAATGAATGAGGTTTAAGATTTCCTCGGATGTTGCAGATGCTAGAAGTGGAGGACAGGTAATTTTCGTTGATGACTAGATGATCCACCTTGTCTAGTCTTTTGCATTAAAATTAAAATCAGGAATGATGAACGCATGTAAGGATTTGCATTTCTCTAGTTTTTTCCTGGCTTTTAAAGTGTATCTCAAAGCAAACTCTCTGACATGATGTCGTTCTTCTTTTACCATAGCCAGAAGAAGATTCTTAAGATGGGCAAAAAAGGCATTGGATGCGATGGAACAAACACAAACACTAGGTGGAAAAATGGAGCCATTAGGTTTATAGAAATTTCTGTCAAAATTCCTTTACAGTGGTCCATCTGTATGCTCCACTTCAATGAGTTGCCATTGAGGCACTTTATTGAAAAGTTAGATGGCAAAACAAATGCCCCGTAGTCGTACTCTGAACCTATCGAAAAGCACCTTCAAAGATGCGAAAAATTACCAATGGCAAAATTTCTGGAAATTCAATACATACTTCCAAAAGTGAACAAGGATATCCTAAGCAAAGATCGGAAATACTTACATGAAATTCGCTAGCCATACCCTCAGGTGTTTGTCCTCCAGATCTTGCCATTTGTAACCCTGGACTTCTCAGCCATTCAAGGTGGTTGACAAAGGCTAATAGAGTCCTTAGACTATACGTTGCTTCCTCAGACCCATCTTCAAATCTTATTCATATCAAAATGTTCATCCTGAAAGTATACTCACCTCTATGGTTCACAATCAAACCCTAGGCCCAAAATACGTGTTTCAGTGTATTCAGATTTCCCGATATTTACCAGATCATCTCAAAACAATCATTGATCCAATAATCCAAAACAATGCCTTCTTTGCCCATCTCGAGAATCTTTCTCTGGCTATGGTGAAAGACGAAAAAAAGCATGTCAGAGAGTTTGCTTTAAGGTGCATTTTAAAAGCCAGGGAAATACCAGAGAAATGCAGATCCGTATGTACGTTCATCACTCCTGATTTAAATTTTGATGCAAAAGACTACACTGGGTTGATAACTTGGTGATCAACGAAAATTACTCATCCTCCACTTCTGGCATCTGCAACATCCGAGGATATCTTAGACTTCATCCTTCTTTTCCACTCAAGTCTTTTCCCACCTCCACCGCCATTTCATTTCTTTATTTGGGGATAAACGATTCCATCGTAAGTGCCCACTTATAACTGGAAATCTAAGCTAATATATTCTTAAATTTTCCTGAACTGTATTAAGGGAAAAATACTGTACCTCACACAAGTGCAAAATATTGATAATTACACATGTTTCCATTGCATCTCAATTTAAATACAGCTTTGCATACATACATTTTTATTCATTTGGCATTCTCCCAATCTTTTTCTTAAGGTTTCAGTGTTAAAGTTAAAGATTACTGTAAAACATTTAATGACTTTTTAAAAGATTTACTGATTTCTGTAAAAAATTTAATGATTTCCATGAATGATTTTATTAATTTATGTAAAAGAAGTTATTTGTGAACTTATTAATGATTCGCCATTGCTGCATCTATATAATGAGTTTTGTATTGAGGTTATAATGGGTTTTAAAATATGGACAGAGCGTAGTTTATTAACTTTCAAATAAATAAAGTAGCTATTTTGTTAAGGCTCTTCTACATTTTCATTTTGCACACTACTTGAATAAAGAACTGAGTTATGAGTCTCATACTATCATTAAAAGTTTTGAAATCATTATGTTTTTTCATAAAATAATAGTATCTCTTATACTGGTATATAATATATTTTAATTAATTACAATTGGAGTATTAAGATAAAGTGTAAGGAAAGGAAAGAAAATACATTTTAATTTAAAAACTGCGAATATTTGGATTTGATATAAGGAAATCTTGCACAACATAACATTGAATGATCATTTTTACCACCTACTTTAATATCTCAAAAAGTTAGAGTTTTATATATAGAAAAAAAAAAGAGTCATCGTCCTGACAGTTTCGAACTGAGGACCCCCTGTTAAATCTAGAATGCCTTAACCATTGGACCACCAGGGCAAAAACTATTCTCCCTTTTTTCGTATCTAAGTTTTTGTAGAATATTTTTACCCTTCGTAGAGTTACCACATTTGCCAAACTGGTGAACACATAAAACAATCTGGACATGTTTTTTAAAATTTTTTCCTGGTCGTGAAAAAACATTACATAAGTATGGCTTATTACATGAATTTCTAAAAGAAAGCTTTTGAGTAAAATTACAATTAAAAGAAAGCTTTTTAGTAAAATTACAATTAAAAGAAAGCTTTTTAGTAAAATTACAATTAAACTTCTTGTGTAATTATTGCGCAATATTATACCTGATATAATTAGAGCACGCGTGTCACAGAATTGAGAAATTTGTCTTAGATCTTGGTATCGAGAAATATTGAGTTTACATTTCTAATAAAGAGGCATTCCTTCTGCAAACCATTTGACAGGAAAGGATATTTGTTTAGGATAGGGGAAATGTAACATATTTCCGTTGAAAATCAAAAAAATATACTAAACGGTTATTATTAGATAAGTACAGGCGGTGTGAAATTTATATAGATACACTGTAATTTACAAAAGGTGTCATGGAGTCCGTTAATTAGTTAATAACAAAGAATAGAATTTTTAATCACTTTTAAAACTGCGCACCTCATGAAATATTGAATGAGTGAAATAATATCTATCCCTTTTGAAAGAAACGATATCCTGTTTGTAAATTTTACCCGTGTTCCACTGCTAAAGAAATATTTCAGAATTTATTTAAAGAGCGATTTTTCTCCAAAAGAATTGGAATGCTTCGCGGACATCCAGCTGCCCACTTCCCGATTTCAATATTTTATGAAACAGAATAAAAAAAATAAAACAGCAAATCAATGAGAAAATGCAAAGGATACTTTTTTTTTACAAAAACGAACTGTTTCGTTTTGAGAATACAACTTAAAATATTCTATCCGGAAGAATATTTACCTTTTTTTTGCAAAAAAGAACTGTTTTGTTTTGAGAATACGACTTAAAATATTCAATTTGGAAAAATGTTTACTGTTATTTTAAGAGTGAAAATAATTTATTTCTTGCCGGGCTTTGTGTTTCCAGAGTTAGGCTGTGAATGGGATAATCATATATTTTAAGGAATAGACAATATTCTTCTCGTTTTGAGACATAGACGATATTCTTCTCGTTTTGAGACATAGATGGCATTCTTTTCAAATTCGCAGAGAAACTGCCAATCGAAAACAGCTGAAATAGCTTTTTATTTGCATGTGTATCATTTATTCCCTCTTTTTTAAAAGTATTGCTTGAAGGATATTTTTAATGTTTAAACCACAGTTTTCTACAAACTAAAGAAAAATGAAGTAAAATGAAGTATAAAGTTAGTATGTATTTTAGCTTTCATATTTCAAATGTGATCCTCGATTAAGTCTTGACCCTACTTTACAATATTGAAACTTAACTTCTGTGATTCAGTATATACGGAGGTTAAGCCCCAAAATTTGAAAATGATTTCATCAAATAAAGGTGCAGAAATATACAACTACACTGTTTGAACTTGTTCAATTAGAAAATCTTTTTTTGCTTAATTTGAGGCAAGAAATTTCTTAGTATTCTTTAACTGGAGTATACGTTGTAAAGATTATATTTTGTCGATGTCTATAAGCATATTTATTATTATCATTATATCATAAATCAATGGAATCACCAGAAACGTAATCAGAAAAAGACGACGTTTATTTAAACTGGCATTACTTAATTATTTACAGTCGTGACGGATCGCGATGGCACTAGATATTAATATTTTGTGCAATATTGACAATTTAATGATCGTGATCACCTCATCATCTTAATTTATTAGTTATAAACGCAGGTATGCATCAAAATTATAATTTAGGTTGCCGAAATCGATGATTTCCAATATTTATAAATTATTTTCGTTTTTCTAGATGTGTTTACCCTTCGCAAGGATAACTCAATTATAGCAAATGGTTAATATCCAAAGTCTGCAGGAAAGTGATTATACAAGTCGAGGAGCTCCAGAAGCATTGTATCTTGATCATCTGCGATAATTGTTATCAATTATTAATTATGTTATCCCTGAGAAGGATAAAAATATCATTAAGAGACATATATATATATGAAGACAAAGGCAATGTTTTTCTTGTTACTGTGGTTTAAGTGGAATGAACTGCTGGTCCATACTTTGTTGCCGCTAATTCAACTTCTACCTGGGGCGCGATGCTTTATTTCTTCCTTGCAGCCGCCAAACCTTGCGTAATGGGGTTGTATTCAGTTCTCGATTGAACTTTGCAATTTCAATTTATTAAAATCAAACAAATCATATTATTGCTTTATATTCGTTCACAGAGAGGAATTTGATCGATGCCTGTAGCTCAATGGAAAAGAGCATTCCATTGATTATCACAAGGTTGTGAGTTCTGTTCCCGCCAGGCGCCGAGAGCTCATCATTTGCGAGCAATTTATTATAATTTCAATTATTCTTGTGCTCGTAATTACTGATCGATTATGATTTAAATGCATCCATAGGTACAATTTTTATGCTGAATTGTACGGGGTTAGGATAAATGAACAACTAGATTTTAAAAATTTATAATTTCAAAACTGATACACACAATATAGCCCTGCGGTGGCGCAGTGTTGTAACGCGTTCTCCTAGTGCGCCGCTAATCCGGGTTCGACTCCCAGCAGTGCAAAGAACGCTTACTCAGAGATCTCATAAAGATCGCACTGCTCACTGTAGTCCGGGGTTTGGTTCCCTAGGCCTTAAGAGGTTCGGATTCCTCGGAAAACAGTAGGTCCCGGCGCAGCATGACCACTGTAGTCTTTGAGCCGTAAAACCAAAAAAACAAGCAAAAAGCAACAGCAACACACAATATAATCAGTGACACATGAAAATATAAAAAAGTTCATTTTTTTTCAGTTACAAATATTCAAAACACAACAAACATCTAATCTGTAATCAAGTTCGTTCCAGACAGTTTGCAATTTTTGATTGTCAACGGTAATTAATGCCGCATTGATGCGCTATTTAATTTCATTGAGTGTTTTCAGCAATGGTAGTTTATAATGCATGCTGATGGAAAGGCGTGCTGCACAGTGGTCGTATGGCTCGAAATGCATGCTACATAGAAATATTGGTAAAACCCTTGCATACTCTAATACACAAAAACTTTTCTCTGTCGTTGTCGCCATTTTTAATTTTAATAGCAGCGTTCTAAGTAAAGACTGCCATCGATCGAGTGGTGCTAGAAAAAAAAACTTGGAATGTTTGTCCTTACTTTCATGTATCACTGATTATGTGTAATAGTTTCGAAAATATAAATTTTTAAAATCCGGTCATTCATTTATGCTAACCCTGTATATTAAAACATACGCATATTGTATTAGTGGTACGTACTGACGGTACTGCACCAAATATTAGTGTTATATTGGGGGTTGATGGGAGTTGCAACCCCCATTGCAATGCAGTTTTGTATATATACGTATAAAAATATGGAGCTGTAGCTCTCTAACCCCCCATTATTAACCTGTAACCTGACTATTTTGGCGCTATGTACCTACGTACCACTATGGCACCCTATTTCCTCATCCTCAGCAGACGGATATGCATTCCGTACATAGCCTTAATTATTCTTTGTATAACTTCACATATAAAACGCGCTCCGTATTTGGTGATTTTTGTTGTTTGCTCGCTAATTTATGTTAAAAACAAGCGTTTTTTTAGATAAATTCGAGCTCAAATTTTCATGACAACGTTTAATTATACCTTGTTATAGGAAAGATTATAACAATGAATTCGTCAAAAATAAAACGACGTTTAATAAAATAAATTTCAAAAGCAGATTCGAGAATATATTTACGGTCTTTCCTGTAGTCCATAGCGTATACTGAATGCAAACAGGGGGAGAAAATTTAAGAAATAGAGATTATATACACACTAATATTAAGTAGTATTAAGATGTAGTTTTGCGTAATAAATTTATTTATTTGGTTTGCTGTAACTTTAGTGATATTTGGTAACTAATCGTAAAATTCTTGTCTTGGTTAGGGAAACTACATAGGATAGAACTGAAGACTTAATGAGGTTTTTAAACTATTCCGATTTTTGAAAATTTTGTATGCTATAAATAAATATGGCGTACAACAGCAGTTCTTCAACTGTGGTCCGCGAGACCTTCCTAGTGCTCCAAAAAGTGACGGAAAAATACTAAGACACGAGCACTTGCTAAGAATAAATTATGAGGGGACGAAAAATTCTTTCCTTAAATAGTGAAAATTAGTGATGAAACACTAGAAATAAATATGTATGATGCAAATTCCGGGCTTTAAACTTTGAGTTAATTCTTGGGGGTGGGCAAGGGATCTCTGAAGGGAGGGTCCGCGGTCTAGAGAAACTAATGAACTGTTGGTATACAGCATAAATAATACAGTGCAATGTTTATATGGCTATACCAGAGAAGAATAAATTAAGGTGTATTATTATTATTATACATATATGAAGCCTGCTATAATTATGTAGTAATAGTAGTAGAGTTTCATAATTATTATAAATTTTAAAAGTTCATTCAAATCAAGGGTATGTGACTATTACAGGCCTGCACAAAAGTTTAGACACAACACAAATTTGAGTATAACAAAATACTATTAAAACTGAAGAAGTAGGAACTTTAATATTACGAAGTATGAACACATGTAATATGCAAATTAAAAATTTGAGAACAGAAATCACATCAGTAGCGAACTTGCTGCAATATATAACTTAAAATAAGTAAAATATGTGGCACAAAAGTTTAGGCACAAACATAAATTTTAGCACTTGCATAAGGAAATGAACAATTTTAATAATCAATGTAGCCACCATTACTTCGTATTAGATTAAATACGCGGTCGTTCATTGAAAGCACAAGATTTTGAAAGGTTTCTGGTTCAAAATTAAACCACGCTTCTTCTATAGCCTTTTTAAGTTCTAAAACGGACGGATATTGCTTTCCATTGGCATACACAACATTCGTTAGTATGCCCCATACATTTTCGATGGGATTACAGTCAGGACTAAGAGCAGGCCAATCGAGAACTGTAATATTTTTAGCGCTCATCCATTCTTTTGTTGACCTGGATGTGTGGATGGACGCATTATCTTGTTGGAAAACCCAGTTTCGTCCACATAAAAGTTCGCCAAAAGGTAATAGGTGACTTTCAAGAGTTGCCTGGTATGCCTTGAAATCTTGTTTTCCATTCAAAAACGCCAAAGAAGTCTGTCCATTGAAGCTAAAGGCTCCCCAAACCATAACTGAACCTCCTTGACGTTTCCTGAACCGACTTAAGGCGTTTTCGGGAAGACTGTGCCAGAAAGTGCGAAAGGCCGTATCAGACCATCTAAGTTCCATTTTTTTTCATCACTAAATACCACCTGCAGCCATTCGTCACCATGATATGTGCTGCCTTTTGCCCATTGTAGCGTCGTAAAAGCTTGTTTATGATGTACTGCAAGCAGGCTTGCGACGCATTTTGCATATCTCAAACGGCTGCGCATTCTACAACTTTTCACGTATGGTTTCTCTTGACACCTCATTGCCAACGTGTTTTTATTTGATTTGGCAGACAGGCTTTTCATTTGAAGCCAATCTTCGTATTTGTCTATCATTCAGAATGCTGGTCACTCGAGGCCTCCCAGATCGTGATTTTGCTGATGATCACCCCGATAGCACTCGATAAATGCCTCGCTTTAACGGTCTAATGCAACAGAATTTGGAGAGGCAACAGATTTACCTTTAGCTTTCAGCCTCCAAATCTTCAAAATCTCGTCATTCGTAAATTGCTTTGACTTCGGCATCGTTCTAAGTATTCTAAATTATTTCAGGCCTTATATAACAACTCTGGGAAACGCCCCTTCGATCACTTGGGAACTTCGCGCCGTTAATTTGCATAAATCTGACATATGTGCCTAAACATTTGTGGCATGCAGATTCCAATATTACGGTGTTGGGATATTTTGTTTCAGTACATTTGGTAATTTTTTAAGTTGCACAATTTGTTATTGGTTCTAGGATTATTTAGATACAATATCGGCGAAGTTCAATGCAAATTCTCGCTTTTATTTATAATTTGCCTCCGTGTCTAAACTTTTGTGCAGGCCTGTATATATATATTACTCCCACCTCTACAGGGTGATCCAAATTAAATAGAGGTGTTTAGACCTCTCTGTAGAAACCACCGGCTAATTTCACTCACTCTGTATATATACTCTCCTGAGTATGCGGCTTTGATTTCAGAAAGAAAAAAAATTTGGAGTCTATTTCTGGGCCGCTAGGGGAGGAAATGGAGCTGGTGAGCAGGCAATTTATTAATATTAACAAATGAAAGTGTTTTAAATATGCAATAACCTTCATTGCACATGCGGAATTAACCATAAAATTACATGTATACCAGGACAGTAGGTATGACTATAAAATTTGTACAATAACTTCAGTTATCTATAGATCATGCGTAGTACACATTATTCATTCCATTAATTAATCTAGAGGGAGTTCAAATTTACACGACTGAATTTAGTTTATACGCTACAGTAAATGTAAAAAGTTTTCAATTAAAAACATTGATTACTGTTGTACATGGGGTGTACGTATTTTAGTTTTTTAGATGAAATCCATCTTGTTACATTACCGATCAAATTTTACACTGTATTTCAGTTATTAAAGTTTTATTTATTAAGTTATCTGGCATTTGAATGGAAGAACTCAAAAAGCTAAAGAAATTGTAACATTCACATCAAATGCAGATTAATAGAATATATCCGTTGCACTTGGAACTTATTTTCATCCGATAAAATTTTCTTCCGAGTTAAAAGAAAAATAAGTACAAGGAAATATATTTGAGAAATCGATTCCTAAACCTTTTACGTTCGGAAAAAATGTATCGCCGTTTATTCTAATAGTTAGAGTAGTTAAAATTTCTATCTTGCTAAAAGAATTGATTCTTGTTTCGTTCACAGCTCATTCTCTTGACGAATGAAACTTGTGAAAAGTTCATGGAGAGATTACTTCTTTGTTTCATGCTTCATTGGCTTAAAATGAAAGAAGCAAGGTGGAAATGACACCATCGTCTCTATGATTTTTGCTTTTCAAGTTATTTCTCTAAATTCTCTCGATTTTTTAAAAACTTACCGGTTTAACTAAATTGCTAAATCAATCATGTTGTGGCGCCACGTTTGCCGCATTTCTGTCGAAGAAAAATAACGCAAAGCTAAACTAAGCGACGTAATTTCCTTCCTCGCGTTCAGAAGAAAGCATATGAAAGATAAGCTGCACTCGAATAATATTTCGCCACTCGAAAGGAGAATCTGATGATATGCAAATCAATTATAGCTCAAGAAAATGCTTTTACTTATCTCGAAAAATTTGGGGATACGACATGGGATTTGCGAAGAAAAATAACTTCCCGTAATACCTTGAAAAATTTCAATTAATAATCCATATATCTGATACATAGTTCTTGCACCTCTCTCTATCTCAGAATATTTTTATTATTTCTTTAAGCATTACGTGTGATTTTAGAATATTTATTAATTTCTTTATACATGATCCATAACTTGTTTATAAATTAACGTACAAATAGATGTACTATTTTCTGATATTTTTACATAAATTGTCACATTTCAATGCTATGATTCAATTGTCACATTTCAATGCAATGATTCAATTGTCACATTTCAATGCAATGATTCAATTGTCACATTTCAATGCAATGATTCAATTGTCACATTCCAATGCAATGATTCGATTGTCACAATTCAATGCATTTCGTGCTTAATTACTGTAACTTACTTTTCCTTAAACCGCAAATTATAATCCAAATTGTGTAGTTCACAAATTCATTAATTGAGCGGGAAATATAAATGGAGTAAAACCTCCTTCGACGATCATCTCTAAACAACTGTAATTTCTGAAGAACGGCTACACATCAATGGGACCGAACGAGTTCCATAGGGTTAACATTAGTGCTGATATCCAAACAACGAGTTCCGAAAAACTGCCACCAGGTGGGAATCACGAAAAAAACTTTATTTAAATTTGCGAATTTTTAAAATATCTCTCCAACCCAAATTGTCAACAATGTGGAGTATAAACTCTATTTGATGGTACTTTCTTCAAGGTACTCCATTGAAACGTATATTCATTTTGTAGCTTTATTTCTACACACGTTTCTGTGAATGTGATGTCGTAATTTATGGCCACTAGCCATCGCATTACTTCGTCGATGTAAAAAATCACGGTCCCTCAAAAACTGGTTTTTGACAGTTCCGCTTCTTTATGCATTGTTATATTTGAGTAGTGTCGCATCAACCTAACTTTGTCATTTGAATGGTAGTTTATACTCCCGATGAGATAGTTCCTCACGAAAATGTTCAAGTCTAAAGGAGAAAATCAATGTTATCCAAGAGAGTAGAGAAAGGTGCAAGTGCACGAACATTAGCAACGTTTTAGGGTTGTGGGAGGTTATAGATAAATGAGATTTTAAAAAGTAGTAAATATTATCTGCAACAGTCCTTCCGAGGAGTGAACTTAGATAGCAAAGCGAATGGTCGGAAGACCGGAAATGAAGAACTTGACGAAGTGCTTTTAGCATGGTTTCCCAACTGTCGATCAAAACACTTTCAATCAAAATTCTTGCAATTAAAATACTTCTTAATTACAGAATTTTTCCTCACCTGATGAACCCGAAAATATAGACAGAAAAACGGTCGGATCCAATGTGG
>QLNU02015003.1:70806237-70822812 GCA_006491805.2 Dysdera silvatica | reverse complement strand
TACAGGCCTGCACAAAAGTTTAGACACAACACAAATTTGAGTGTAACAAAATACTATTAAAACTGAAGAAGTAGGAACTTTAATATTACGAAGTATGAACACATGTAATATGCAAATTAAAAATTTGAGAACAGAAATCACATCAGTAGCGAACTTGCTGCAATATATAACTTAAAATAAGTAAAATATGTGGCACAAAAGTTTAGGCACAAACATAAATTTTAGCACTTGCATAAGGAAATGAACAATTTTAATAATCAATGTAGCCACCATTACTTCGTATTAGATTAAATACGCGGTCGTTCATTGAAAGCACAAGATTTTGAAAGGTTTCTGGTTCAAAATTAAACCACGCTTCTTCTATAGCCTTTTTAAGTTCTAAAACGGACGGATATTGCTTTCCATTGGCATACACAACATTCGTTAGTATGCCCCATACATTTTCGATGGGATTACAGTCAGGACTAAGAGCAGGCCAATCGAGAACTGTAATATTTTTAGCGCTCATCCATTCTTTTGTTGACCTGGATGTGTGGATGGACGCATTATCTTGTTGGAAAACCCAGTTTCGTCCACATAAAAGTTCGCCAAAAGGTAATAGGTGACTTTCAAGAGTTGCCTGGTATGCCTTGGAATCTTGTTTTCCATTCAAAAACGCCAAAGAAGTCTGTCCATTGAAGCTAAAGGCTCCCCAAACCATGACTGAACCTCCTCCTTGACGTCTGCTGAACCGACTTAAGGGGCGTTTTCGAAGATCGTGCCAGTAGTGCGAAAGGCCATCGGGACCATCTAAGTTCCACTTTTTTTCATCACTAAATAACACCTGCAGCCATTCGTCACTGTATGATATGTGCTGCCTTGCCCATTGTAGTCGTGCTTGTTTATGATGTAATTGCAAGCAGGGCTTGCGGCGCATTTTTGCATATCTCAAATGCCTGCATTCTACAATCCTTCTACGTATGGTTTCTCTTGACACTCGCATTGCTAACGTGTTTTTTATTTGATTTGCAGACAGGCTTTCATTTGAAGCCAATCTTCGTATTTGTCTATCATCCCGAATGCTGGTCACTCGAGGCCTCCCAGATCGTGATTTTGGTTGATACTGATCACCCCGGGATAACACTCGATAAATGCCTCGCTTTGAACGGTTCAATGCAACAGAAATTTGAGTAACAGATTTACCTTTAGTTTTCAGCCTCCAAATCTTCAAAATCTCGTCATTCGTAAATTGCTTTGACTTCGGCATCGTTCTAAGCATTCTAAATTATTTCAGGCCTTATATAACAACTCTGGGAAACGCCCCTTCGATCACTTGGGAACTTCGCGCCGTTAATTTGCATAAATCTGACATATGTGCCTAAACATTTGTGGCATGCAGATTCCAATATTACGGTGTTGGGATATTTTGTTTCAGTACTTTTGGTAATCTTTTAAGTTGCACAATTTATTATTGGTTCTAGGATTATTTAGATACAATATCGGCGAAGTTCAATGCAAATTCTCGCTTTTATTTATAATTTGCCTCTGTGTCTAAACTTTTGTGCAGGCCTGTATATATATATATTACTCCTTTATTCTACAGGGTGATCCAGATTAAACAGGAGGTGTTTAGACCTCTCTGTAGAGAAAACTATTTGATCAATTTCACCCAAATTTCGTACACATGCTCCCCTGAGTATGCGGTTTTGATTTCTGAAAGAAAAAAAAATTGAGTTCATATTTCGGCCGCTAGGGAAGGAAATGGCGCTGCGGAGCAGGCAATTTATTAATATTAACAACGAAAAAGTGTTTTAACATGCAATAACCTTTATTGCAATCACATGAAATTAACTACAAATTACAGTATACCGTAGGATAGTAGGTATGACTAAAATAAATTGTGCAATAACTTCCAGTTATCTGAATCTATGCGTGTAGTATTAATATTCATTCATTAATTAATTCTAGAGAGTATTCAAATTTACACGACTGAATTTAGTTTATACGCTACAGTAAATGTAAAAAGTTTTCAATTAAAAACATTGATTACTGTTGTACATGGGGTGTACGTATTTTAGTTTTTTAGATGAAATCCATCTTGTTACATTACCGATCAAATTTTACACTGTATTTCAGTTATTAAAGTTTTATTTATTAAGTTATCTGGCATTTGAATGGAAGAACTCAAAAAGCTAAAGAAATTGTAACATTCACATCAAATGCAGATTAATAGAATATATCCGTTGCACTTGGAACTTATTTTCATCCGATAAAATTTTCTTCCGAGTTAAAAGAAAAATAAGTACAAGGAAATATATTTGAGAAATCGATTCCTAAACCTTTTACGTTCGGAAAAAATGTATCGCCGTTTATTCTAATAGTTAGAGTAGTTAAAATTTCTATCTTGCTAAAAGAATTGATTCTTGTTTCGTTCACAGCTCATTCTCTTGACGAATGAAACTTGTGAAAAGTTCATGGAGAGATTACTTCTTTGTTTCATGCTTCATTGGCTTAAAATGAAAGAAGCAAGGTGGAAATGACACCATCGTCTCTATGATTTTTGCTTTTCAAGTTATTTCTCTAAATTCTCTCGATTTTTTAAAAACTTACCGGTTTAACTAAATTGCTAAATCAATCATGTTGTGGCGCCACGTTTGCCGCATTTCTGTCGAAGAAAAATAACGCAAAGCTAAACTAAGCGACGTAATTTCCTTCCTCGCGTTCAGAAGAAAGCATATGAAAGATAAGCTGCACTCGAATAATATTTCGCCACTCGAAAGGAGAATCTGATGATATGCAAATCAATTATAGCTCAAGAAAATGCTTTTACTTATCTCGAAAAATTTGGGGATACGACATGGGATTTGCGAAGAAAAATAACTTCCCGTAATACCTTGAAAAATTTCAATTAATAATCCATATATCTGATACATAGTTCTTGCACCTCTCTCTATCTCAGAATATTTTTATTATTTCTTTAAGCATTACGTGTGATTTTAGAATATTTATTAATTTCTTTATACATGATCCATAACTTGTTTATAAATTAACGTACAAATAGATGTACTATTTTCTGATATTTTTACATAAATTGTCACATTTCAATGCTATGATTCAATTGTCACATTTCAATGCAATGATTCAATTGTCACATTTCAATGCAATGATTCAATTGTCACATTTCAATGCAACGATTCGATTGTCACAATTCAATGCATTTCATGCTTAATTACTGTAACTTACTTTTACTTAAACCGCAAATTATAATCCAAATTGTGTAGTTCACAAATTCATTAATTGAGCGGGAAATATAAATGGAGGAAAACCTCCTTCGACGGTCATCTCTAAACAACTGTAACTTCTGAAGAACGGCTACACATCAATGGGACCGAACGCGTTCCATAGGGTTAACATTCGTGCTGATATCCAAACAACGAGTTCCGAAAAACTGCCACCAGGTGGGAATCACGAAAAAAACTTTATTTAAATTTGAGAATTTTTAAAATACCTCTCCAACCCAAATTGTCAACAATGTGGAGTATAAACTCTATTTGATGGTACTTTCTTCAAGGTACTCCACTGAAACGTATATTCATTTTATAGCTTTATTTCTACATACGTTTCTGTGAATGTGATGTCGCAATTTATGACCACTAGCCATCGCTTTACTCCGTCGATGTAAAAAATCACTGTCCCTCAAAAACTGGTTTTTGACAGTTCCGCTTCTTCATGCATTGTTATATTTGAGTAGTGTCGCATCAACCTAACTTTGTCATTTGAATGGTAGTTTATACTCCCGATGAGTTAGTTCCTCACGAAAATGTTCAAGTCTAAAGGAGAAAATCAATGTTATCCAAGAGAGTTAAAAAAAGGTGCAAGTGCACGAACATTAGCAACACTTTAGGGTTGTGGGAGGTTATAGATAAATGAGATTTTAAAAAGTAGTAAATATTATCTGCAACAGTCCTTCCGAGGAGTGAACTTAGATAGCAAAGCGAATGGTCGGAAGACTGGAAATGAAGAACTTGACGAAGTGCTTTTAGCATGGTTTCCCAACTGTCGATCAAAACACTTTCAATCAAAATTCTTGCAATTAAAATACTTCTTAATTACAGAATTTTTCCTCACCTGATGAACCCGAAAATATAGACAGAAAAACGGTCGGATCCAATGTGGGCGATCGCTCCTCTCTCTTGAGCCGGGATTACATCATGGAAGATGAAATGAAAAGTACATTTGGCTAAAATCAGATGCCGGAAACATATCACCATCCCCACTGAAAGATTTCTGGATCCGCCATTGGACAGAGATTATGATGGGGAAAGGTTGAATGGTATTCTCAGATTAGCAGGAATGACAATATGAAAGCCAGTAGGTTTGTTTGCGTAGACGAAGATTTAGAAGTTTATGCGACGTTAAATACCACTCAGGAATTGTTAGAAAATATGATGGAAGGGAAAGAAAGTGATGAGGAAATGGAAATGGAAGTGAGTATGTAATTGCCACAAAATTTTAAAGTCAAAACGTATCCTGATGTTTTGGCAAATTTTCGGGAAATCCAGAACTTTGCTCACAACAAAAATGAAGACGAGTTTATACAAAAGGACCACGGATATAATTATTCCCTTAGAAAAGAATATTTACCCTAAAAAATTAAAACAATTATGAATCACTGATAGAACTGCAGATCCTGATTTTTTTAAAGTTTAAATTAAAATAGATCAGAATTAATGTACTTGAAATGACTAATTATTATGCTTTTAATTTTATTTTGATTTTTTATACTGAACCTCTAAGTAACAGTCACTTTCGAAGGATGGCCACCTTTGTAGAGTTCCACGGATGACAGGGTCATCCGTGGAACTCTACATCTCTCTATTCGAATGTTTTACTGTATATGATTCTGAACTTTCCTCAACCGCATAAAAAAAATAAAATCGGTGTTATTAGTGCAGAAAAGATGAAAGGAAATGATACTTATAGTGAGAAATTCCGATTCTAAGTTTCCGCACAATATGTTTTTCCCACTTTGAAAGAAATTTCCCGATTCTATTGTCCCACATAATAGGTTTTCCCAGTTTTGGAAACACTTTTTTTGAATTACTAAATATTACTTATTTTGTCAATCTTAAGAGTTCCCGCTACCTGCAATTTAAGGAACAATATTTCCCTTATCGTACGTTCAAAAGGATCTTAGGAATATTCATTCGATTGCCATTGTTTGCTTTTCTTCAAAATATGGAAGGCATTCAATACTTAACTTTGTCTATAATACAGTTGGTGTATAAATTAACACTTGTTTCTAGGTTAAGTTTGTTCGACAAGTGAGTTTGTATTTTCGCATTTAATTACTTATTTATTCGATGTTTCTCTATACTACATGAATAATTGTGATCCGTTTTACAAGAACGTTTTAAAATCAATGAACTAACGCCACTTTTTTAACTTCAATCTCTACAGCAAGTTTTATGCGTATGATCTGAAGAATATTTGAATATTTTTAATATATCTAAGCGTCTTATGAATAAAATTGATAAATAATTCCATTGAAACGGCATCCTTTGAGTAAAGTGTAGAAAAACAAAAATATGTTGCATATTTTAAGGCATTATTTCTGATATTTGTCCAAAATAAAATTATGTGACAGTTAAAATTAGTTCAAAATGATATTTCTGTTTCCTACATTTTCCCTAAATCGGTTTTTGGCGGCTTAAGAAAAACGCAAAACTGGGGATCAATTGTGTTTGCAGTATATTCCGCACAGTGAAGTCGACGCTTCCACAAAACATATACGATATATAGAAACGATATCTTTTATACCTCTGTATGATTTGGAATTTAGAGACATATTTTCTAATTAAAGCCTTTTCTTAATAAACAAGTAAATATCAATCATGTACAAATTATGTTCACACACGATATTAAAAACAAGAAAACATTTATTGAATTTATGAAAGAATACAACGTTTGACTAGGATATAACAAGTAAAATTTTATCATTTGTCATGTTTCCATTGGACATGTATATTGGTATATTATCATTGAATATGGCTTGTAAACCATCATAATTATGTAGTATTTATATGCATTTATAGTTTTGTAGTAAACTGTGTAATGCGTTTTAACATAGCAAATTTAAAAGATGATTCATCAAATATGTGTACATAGTTATTAACTTCGTAAAGCACATCGCCAGGAAGAACCTCGGTGAATTGAAGACCACGATGTTGAAGAAAGCTCAATGAAAAAAAACCTCGATTAATCCAAAAATTAAACATATGGAATTTTTTTTCTATGCAAAAACAGGTTTTCTACATAACAATTACGAAGATTTAGAAAAAATATATCTCGATTTTCTATACATGGAAGTTGGATATGTGGAAGTTCTAGTGTATATTTCAACGGAACCATTTCAAATTCAATTCTACACATATAGTAAACTTTCCCATAAACGACTCCCAAGCAACGGGAAAAAAAGCCGTTAACAGTAAAAAGTCATTTATCGGAATTTTCCTAATTCTGGTCGTAAATATCGTCGTTAAACGGTAATGATCGTTAATCAGAACGATACTATTAAGAGGAATACTGCATTTCGATTTTCAGTTTTCAGGCTTTTTTCCGTACTGTTTTCTTCCACATGCTCTAGAGTTGATCTCATAAGGTATGTGATTTCAGTGAACGAATACAGTGTTAAGATTTTTCATTCGCAGATTAGAAAAACGGAGCAGGAACCATATAGAAAAATAATAGGTCTTAAAATTTGAAGGAGTCGTTATCTGAATGGAAATATCGGTAGCGGAATATTAAATACCGTTAACTAACTCATGAAATACTAACGGTAAGTAAACGATAATGCGATAAACTAACTCATATGTTAAGGATTATTTTTAGTTTTTAATAACCGAAATTATGTAACCTGTAAATTTAGAAAATTCTTTACAGACTACTTTTTTGCGTTATACAGTTTCAAAGGTTTTGATCTTAAGCAAAATGGTAGAAAAATATGACAGCTCTTATTAGAAATGTTGTAAGGTATACAGAAAATTTGTTAGTGGTTATAAAAGGGACGTCTAAAAATACCCTGACATACTTTGATTCATCTTATTTAGAGAAAAACAATCTTCGTTGGGCAAGTGTCAGATAACGGTACGAAAACAGAATTACTTTTCAAGCTCCTTCAAGAGATCAAAAAGAAGTTCTGTCACTTTCTTCTAGCTATAATCTGAAAGACTTCCTCTTTCAACCAAACTTCGGTGTTGCTTTTCAAAATGAATGAGATTGGTGTAAGAGATTTGCTTTTGTTCTCGTTAATAGAAACTCTATAGAGGTTTTCTAGCGACTTTTCTTATGAAGGTTGTATATCGACTGCGTGGAGTTATTTGTACTTCGCGATGAATTGAGGGTATCGTTAGACAAATAGAAACAGACAAAAAGTTATTATACCTTAAATATAGTTCACGCCATATATTTTAACCTTTAGATTTTCAGGGACCTTTTATTCTGAAAAATAATATATATATATAAATATACATACATATATGTGCACACTTTTGTGATGTTAAAAATGAACTTACAAAATCATGGGAAGACTAGCAATCGCTTTTATTGCGCTATTAATTGCAAAAAAACAAACAAACAAACCCGAATAAATAATTTAATTATGCTTAATTGGTCATCTTACAATGGCTGTGATCTAGTACAATGCAATCATAACGAGCAATATCCAATCGGGGAAAGAACTATTTTTCTGTTAATACAGGTAGCTTATTACACCTTCAATATTTCAACAATGAATACCTTAACTTAATTGAATACTAAATTTAACAACCTTAACTAGCTTAATTAGCGCAACTTCACGGGATGAAAGGATAACAACCAACCTCAGGAGACCTTAACTAATACAATCTTGATTAATTACTGGCACTTTTTTACTAAGCAGAAATGACCCTAATTAGCTATTAATATATAAGTGATAACAATCAATAATGGATGCGTATAAGTACCACCTTTCACTAATTATCCCAACATTCAAAAAACACAAATGCATACCTCAACCCAAATTTCAATTGCAACCTCATTCTAAGAAAAATAGTAAAATGACTCGCTCAGTTCGGCAGCCGAATATTTCTTCCTCCTTCTCACTGAGCTAGGGTTTCAAAACGAGAACGCGAGCGTCGTCAGCTTTACGGCTCTTTTTGGGGTTCAAGCAGACTACCTTGACTCCTTGTGACTGCGTTATTTTAACATGCATAATAGTTTTCGGTATTTATTTTACATAAACAAATACTTAAATACATATTTGAATTACACCATATGCATCACGGTTACTCCGAATTGTGCTATACAATACCTAATTTAATTTAAAAATACCACGCTTCATAATCAACTTGTATTTTGATATTTCAGCAAAGCTAATTTGAGCTCTGAAATGATGAAAAGATGAATACTTACATTTAATACTTTCTTATATTTCTTTTCAATTTTATCTCTATTTCTGTTTTTTCTTCAATCTCTACTATCCTATTATCTAGGGGCGGCTCGAGGTTGATTTTGAATCCGGGCGGCCTGACACAGATTGCTTTTTGGCGCCCCCTCCAGAGAAATCAGAAGACTTTCACAGATGCACAGTGAGCCATATACCCTATAAAAGTGGCCAAAAGTCTCCGGAAGAATTTATCTAAAGTTGTCTCTTTTTTTAAAAAAATATTTTCTACTTTTGGGTCATTAAAATAAGTTCAACTGGACTTCAGTTTGGCACCCTCATCCAAACAGGGTCCCAGGCAGACGCCCCTGCTATTATCTCTCTACTCTCTACTATCCAATTATCTTATTATTATTTTATTATTATCCATCTTCCAATTATTATTTGTATTATTATTATTATCCATCTTCCAATTATCATATTATTCTCTACTATTTATTATCCTCTTTATCTCCATTTTCGCTATTTCTTTCAACATATTCTTTCATTTAATGAATATTTACAACGAAAACTGACGTCGTTATCCCTTTCGAGGTGCAAATTTGTCAATTACTGTGTCAGGATTAATCATGGAGGCATTGCTGAGTTCACACTTTATGGATATAACGGCTAAGTTATGAAGGCGTTTCCCAGCCATGTTTGCTCGTAGGTGTGTTTTAATACGCTTCATGGTGGAAAAACTCCGTTCAGTTGTGGTCAAAATAAAGAAATATTTCATATAGCCCTTATATTGATTTACACAGGTTTAACTGCATTCTGAATACATTAACCTAAGCATTCGCACGGTCCATGTGAATATTTATGTTCATGTCTGTACCTTTCTCGCGTATTTTCTTCATTAGAGGAAGATGCAAGTTCAAAAAAATGGATTTACGGCAATAAAAATAGAACATTTAACAGTTAAATTGTATATCATACAATTTGGATAATCATGGTAAGCGGAAAAAACAATTTGAAGTAAGCCAATAGAAAAGTAGTTGTATGGTAAAGGTGTATGAGAAAGGTCTTTAATTTCCTAATTGAGGAAATGCATAATTATTAAATGAAATTTCTTAATAAATAGCTATAGAAATTAGTTGGTACATCATTTGATACATCAAAGGAAATCATCCTTATCAAACCCTCTCGATTTGCATATTGCTATCATGAAAATATAACTACACAAATCAGTAAGATTTGATACAGAAATGTACATGGAATTTAGTAGACGTGGCTTCAATAGCAACCGAGATAAATAATAGGTGGCTGCTGCACCCCTCGATATACCCTCAATAGGTTGCATGTTAAAGGCACTCATGTATACTCTGTCTGCGAAATTTGGTAAATGTGACTTCAATAGCAGCCGAGATAAATAATGGGAAGCTGCGGCACATTTCGATACGCCTCTGATATGTTGTCATGTATAAAGACACTCATGTGTACTATCTGTCTATAAAATTTGGTAGATGTGACTTTAGTAGCATCCGAGATAAAGGCAGCCCCTTGATACGTCCCTGATGATATTCGTTTTAATCCTTTAAGTTTCACTCCCGTCAATATGATGGGCTGCGGTATCTATCCATATTTGTTGCTCCCGTGATATTGCCAGGCTTTAAAATGTTTTAGAAGCTATATAATAAATAGTGCGAAAGCATTGATTTAGTTACTTTTTGTCGTCATATCTCATTTACAAATTTGTTAACATTTTTATTTGTTAAATAAAAACATAGTTACTTCTTGAATGGTTTTCTTAAAAAATAAGCGACACTTAAGGTGTTAAGAGGGTTGCAGCTGTGAACATTGCAGTTATTTCAATTGCAATTAAAATTATGAAATTTGTGAGCATTCCCTTTTTTTTTGTGATCGGCCCTTTTTTCCTCGGAGATTTTTTAAACCGGCCATTTTTTCCGTGCTCTTCTTTCCATCGGCTTGTTTTTTCTAGATTCATTTCCAGGCTGAGCGCCCCTTATTTACTAATAGCACATCGTTTTTTTGGGTAATGAGAAATGTTGTCAAACAAAATAAAATACTGCTTCGTTCATAACGGAGTACACAATCCATGCATATTTTTCATATCAAGTACTGTGAAATGATCTATACTTATCACCCATGTGTCGGCGGGAAAAGTCAAGTTCTGGCTGTGTTGGCACTTTATCACAATTTTCACTTAAATTCAGAGTTATTTTTTCAACTTACAAGGGAACCCCTTTCGCTGTTCACTGCACTTTGAGATCAGACCTATGGAAGATGATAGTGCTTGACTTCCTGATCACGAATGTGAATTATTTGTCTGCTAAAATGATATGACAATTTTTTATGAATATTTGAAGTCCAAAAATGACACTTTTACGCCAGGTTTGATATTTTTTAATCGCACTGTATGTGAGCAAAAACAGGTTTGAAGTCGGTAAGATTATGAAGGATCATCGTATTTAACGGATAAAAATAAAAAATTATGTCTCAGCTAATTTAAACAGTATAAAAAAATTAATATGAAAAATGAACTTTTAGCATAGATATTTGGCGAATTTTGAAGAGTTGGCGGGACATTTAAGTTTCGCATTCCACTAGCTATATGAACTCGTCCGCAAGTGTAACGTCAATATAGTTGTACGAGTTTCCGATTGTGAGAAAATGAAAAATATAGTGAACATAATTCAATCCGTTTTGAATTTGGTCGTTAATAAATACGACACGCTTCCGTCGTTAATAACTGACCAAGAACTTAAGGAAAGTCGGGAAGTATTGTCGAAAATCGAAAACATAATTTTTAATAACAATGTCAGTGAAAGTATCAGTTTAGATTTTGAAGACAATTGTGATTTCCGTATCGACGAAGAAAGTGATATTAGTATAGTCGGTGACGAATATTATAACTGTACTGTAAAGGGCGATCAATTGGCAAATGAATTCAGTTTAGAAAATATGCAAACAATTGTTCAGTATTTTGACAGTTGTCAAAAAAATAAATTCCAGAAAACAAACAGGAGATATCCAACAGTAAAATACCCTACTTATATTTCGAGGTTTAGAAAATATATATCAAATATGGGCACAAATATAGAAAAGTATAAAATAATAAAAAATGAAATGTTAGCCAGATTTACAAAAGCTAGGGAAATTTTTTTACATGTTCATGATATAGATTTGAAAAGATGGGCGATCCTGAAATGCCAAGAGTTAGGATTTGAGGATTTTAAATGTTCCGATAATTTTATAGATAATTTTAAGAGCCAAAACAAAATAGTTGCGCGGAAAGTAACAAAATATATCACTCAAATATACACCCAGAATATGGGCAACATAGAAGATAGTGCCATAGAATTTATTTTGCATACGAGAAATGTTACTGCTAATATTATCCCCCAACAAATTTTTAACTCTGATCAAAGTGGTTTTAATTATTTTCTTCCAAATTAAAGGCAGCTATCGCATAAAGGTGAAAAACAGACATTTTCTTTAATAGGGTTTGATTTTGGTAGAACACATTCATATACAATAATGACAATAATATCAATGAATGGGGAACTGACAGGGAAAATGTTACTTTGTTTAAGAGAAGCTGCGGAAACATTTGGCCCGACTGTTCAACGATTAACAACGTTTCAAAACGAATTTATTTCAACCTTCAAACTTATATATTACATGCTCCAAGTCGGAAAAAATGGACAAAATCAAAATGAGAAAGTGGGTAGAATGTTGTATGAAACCCATCATGTCTCCTCCTTCCTGTGTTTTACTAAGCTAATGGACAGGTAGTACAGACCCAAACACTTATTAAGATTTTCCGGAAAATTGTATATCCTTGCAAATACCCCCCAAAGCAACATCCCTCATACAATCGCTGGATGTTTATTTCTTTCGACAATATAAAAAATTTGTACAAAAAAATAATCAACAGAATAGCAATCGATGAAATGGATATTGACATACGACATCGAAATGAGATAATAAAAATGCATTCTTTGGTTCACAATCAATTACAGTCTAAAAAATATCGCCCTATATTACAATATGCTTGGTTTAGGTGCTGTTATAGCGATCATGATCCCGGAAAATTCAAAAATGTTGAGGAAATTTCTTTTGAAATTGAATACAACAATTGTAGCCGAGATAATTGCAAAAATCTGTCATTCTTAAAATGTGCCCACTGTGATCAATTGCTTTGCTTCACTCTTTTCTTTTTTTGTACTGTATCACTTTTACGACATTCCTGAGATGTACACAGTTTAATTTTTCTCATTTTTAAATAAAGAGCATAATTCAACAATTAATCCACAATTTATGGTTACATAACTTCATGAAATAAAGTACATTTCATGAAATTTTGTTCACATTTTTTCTAATTACAATAAATGCATTTTCAAATAGCCTACTATTAAGTTTTGTTCACAATTTTTTTAAATTCCATGGTTGCAACAGCATGTGATATGCAATGACCACATCCAGGTTGCCTAAATATAGCAACTTTTCATTATTCGTACACATCATTTATTCATACTCATATATTCATACATTTCATTTATTCATACTCATTCATTCATTCATTCATTCATTCATTCATGCATACATTTCATTTATTCATACTCATGTATGCATGCTTATATGTATTCATGTGCTTCTTTTCCTTATGAGATAATATTTTGGAAAAAGAAATGTAAAAGAAACTTGACATGGGCTGCGATAATACGAAATAACTACCTCGAACGAAAACCTGGAGTAGCCTTCAAAATTGTCGCCAAATTCGCCAAATATCTAAAGTTCATTTTTCATATTAATTTTTTTACACGGTTTGGATTAGTTGAGACATAATTTTTGTTTTATCCGTTAAATACGATGATTCTTCATAATTTTACAGACTTCAAACCTGTTTTTGCTCACATACAGTGCGATTAAAAAATATCAAACCTGGCGAAAAAAGTAATTTTTGGACTTCAAATATTCATAAAAAATTGCCATGTCATTTTTGCAGACAAATGATTACATATTTGTGATCAGGAAGACAAGCACTATCATCTCCCATAGGTCTGATCTCAAAGTGCATTGAACAGCGAAAGGGGTTCTCTTGTTTGCTGTTTTTCTGAGTTACGTTACAATTTAAGAATTGGCTGTTTCCAGAAGGCGTCTTAGAAAATGTTATGCTGAACGATATAGTTTGTTATTACGTTTGTTTTCGTTCATTCGATTTATCATACATGATCGATCTATAGTAATTATTGGTTGTTGGCACGGAAAGGAAATAATATGAAATTATGTCGCCATCTATCGACATCAAGAGGAAGTAAAATTACACAGAAGTTTTAAAAAAAGGATGATTCTCAATTTTCAAAGAGGAAAACATCTTCACATAGATCATTTAGTGTGCCTTTGCCCTTATATTATTATACTAATGCTCTATCTCTCGAATGAAGAGGATTCTAACGTTTTAGCTTAACTCCCTCCCACCCCCAGCTGGGTTACAATATGGCAGTGTAAAATATCTTGCGCATGCGTAGTTTTAATAAAAATTTCTGCCAAATTTCACCCAAAAGATTTTCTAGTGTTAGCAATATTGAAGTTATTTAAATATGAAAATTAATCAAACATTATAATGGAAATTAGACGATAATAAAGCGCATCCCAAAAGTTTATGAACAACTATTTCTTTGGAATATCAGATGAAGCACACAAAGAAACTAATGCAAAATATTTTATACATATAGAAAGTCAAAAGATCTATATTATGCAATATTTAAATACCATTAAAGACTCGCACATATTTTGTGGAAAAAATTAAATTAAAAAAATACTGCCCCAAAAGTATATGGACAGTAAATTAAAAAATTAAAACGTCGTTCTAATGCGCTAAATTTCAAAATTTGCATATTAGTGTGGCTGCTTTCATGTTTGTGTGTAATTTTGCAGCAAATGTCTTTACTTTTGTTAGTTGAAAAAAGTGCTACGAATTTTACATTTTTCTTAAGCCGAGGTGAACAAAATATGGTGTTTGAAAGTCCAAGGTTTGAAAATTGGTGAAATTGTTAAATAAATGCAACGAAGTAGATCTGGTATCTACCTAGTCTCATCAAAAGATAACGATGTGACTGCAGAAAAATGGTGTGGATGACCGAAAAAGACGAGTGACCGGCTAGACAGGCAATTTTTAAAATTAGCTTCTCAAGAAAATCTGTACGTCAAATAACGCAGGATTTAGCTACTTCTGTGTCAAAATCTATTGTTCATTGACGTTTTCAGGCAAGTAGAGTTCATATCAAAATGCGTCGCTCTTCATTGCTAAAATCACCTCACAGAGAGAAAGGCGTGTGTTACTTGGGTCAAGAAACATATGCATTGGACCGACGAATGGTTATACGTATTATTTAGTGATGAAAAAAGTATAATCTAGATGGTCCAGATGGTTAGGCTTATTATTGGCAAGACATACGACAAGAATCTCGCACTTTTTCAGCTGCCAACGAGGTGGAGCATCTATCATAGTGTGTGCAGCATTCTGTTTTAATGGTACCACAGATATAGCTTATATACAAGGTCGACAGTGCTCTAATGATTATCAAGAAGTACATCAAAGTCATTTACTTCCTTTTGCAAAAACGTTGGGTGGTGAACAATGGATATTCCAACAGAACAACGCTTCTATCCACGTCTTTAAACTAACAAATAAATAAATGGTTTGCGAAAAATAATTGCGGTTATGGAGTGGCCATCTCTCAACCCCATAGAAAATCTCTGTGGGGTATTAGCACATGATGTATATGCCAACAGTCGTCAGTTTTTCACAGTGGAGTAGTTCAGACAGCAAATATAACGAAGTTGGTTTTTTTTTAAACCAGAATTTCTTCAAAAGCTCGTCGAAGCTATGCCTGATCGAATCTGTAAAGTTATTCAATGTAACGGATACAAAATATGAACTGAAAAGGGTAAAATATGCAATGTCCATATAATTTTGGAACATCATGTTTTTTTATTTCATTTTTCCATAAAGTATGTGTGAGTGTTAGAGACATTTGAATATTGCATAATATATGTCTTTTCTGTATGCGTAAAATATTTTGCATTCGTTTCTCTCTGTACTTCATCTGATAATCCAAAAATTGTTGTTCATAAACTTTCGGGACGCACTGTAGAAGAAAAGCTAAAATCCCCAAAATTGTTGAAAAAATTCGCGAAATCGTTGTAACAATTCTAAAATTCGCGGAAAATGCAGAAAATCACGCCGTGGTAAATGACTACCCTAATCATGAGCAAAACCTCTGTCTTTGGCTTCATTTTGGAACACGGCACACTTTTGAAGCACGTGGGTTAATAAGATTCCAATAAACAGTAGTAGTACTGTGATTTTTTACGCAGAATGAAACCAAGTTTTATTTTATTTTCGTAAAATTTTTCTGTCGTGGTTATGTCACATTCGATAAATCTGGAGAAATTATGTTTTCAACGTATGTAAACAATTTATTGTTTTGTTTATTTTACAAATTAGCTACAGGATAAACCTGCAGAATTTAGTTTTTTGGATAGAGTACATATTAAAATTTAATTTTGGTGGGGTGAAACAAACAAAGTGAACACAAACAGCGTGATATTATTTATCTGTTTCATGCAAATGAAAACACCTGGGAATATGGAAGTTCGCATTGAAAACCCTGTTTAATACCATAAACATAATTATATTAAAGAGGATGATATTTAACAGGATTGAATACTCCTCCAGTACTTGAGGAATCTCCCCGTCTCTGGGTTAGGTCTCCCATTTTTGTAATTGTTTTTTTAGGGGTGGGGGAGGTTTAACTTCCTTTATTTTTTTTAACAAGAATTCCACAAACTGAAAGAAGAAAGGTAACTTATTACGTTTGTTTATGAACTAATACTTGAAGCTGTAATGTAATACTAACTTAGCTTTTAATTCATTTTAAATCTTAGAGACAGATTTAAAACAAACGTATTTAAGTCAATTGCTGATAAATTAGATTCTCTGAAAAATTCGTAAAGATCGTAAAAAGTTTGAAAATACGAGAACTTGGCTTCCTTTTGAAAAATAAAAACACTACAGAACTTACCTCATCTGATGACTTTTCAGCTTTTTCAAAGTGGTACTTTTCTGTAATTGAAAACAATATTCTTAGGAAATTAAAGTTACA
>QLNU02015003.1:70784125-70796913 GCA_006491805.2 Dysdera silvatica | reverse complement strand
TATAATTAAAATCACTAATAATAATCATTAAATGTCACATGAGAACGGGCAGCGTGTCTCTAGGATAAGTGCCCTGGAATTTAATTCCATTGTACTTTAGATGTGTCAGACTTTTAGATTACACAATTAATTGAGTTTTAAATGTACCTCTACGATCAAAACAAGTAATGTAATTCATTTTAATGGAATAAAAAAGCCATCGTCGCCTGAGCTGTATCTCCCAGATGTATAATTGATTTTAACACAATATTAAGAATTTTTATGTGATAAAAAGCAAATATTCATTAACAAATTAGGTGGGGAACATTCATGCCAATTTAAAATGCAGTCAGACTACTTTAATCCAATTAAATGAAACCTGAAAATTTTCTAGGAGCGCCGAATGTGTTTTTGAGATGACGTGTTTTGCATCACTGAGATGGCACCAAGCGCGGACATGGGGGGGGTCACAGGGTTCAAGACCCCCCAAAATATATATTTTTTCACTGTAAAAAATTCCAACTTTCATGATAAATGAAAGGTGTTATGTAAGTAAGTAAGTAATACTTTATTCCTTATTATTATGTACATCAGGAGACCATACAAACGATTTGCTTGGGAAATGGAAAGAGAGCAGTAGCGATGCTAGTAACGGGGCTCTCTTTCCGGAAGACAGAGCAAGGGATTTCTCGTATTCAACAAGAAACAATAACGATATCGATTCGCGCGTACAAATCCGCATTGTTATTAAGAGATTTACATTCGCAGGTATATCACATTTACAGAGTTTATGAGCAGAGTCTTGACTCGAAGACGTTACAAGTGAAGGTTGAAGTCCAAAGGTGGAATCTTTGTGGGCTGCAGAGTAAGAATGTTTTTCCTTGTAGCCTGTACCGAGAAAAGAAGTAGGAGAAACAAAAATAGTAGAAAAATGTAAATGAATTTTGAGTTGACCGTTGCGGGTGCAGTTTTAAAGGACATTTAAAAGGAAAGGCAGACAAAAGAAAAATGGAAAAGGAAGAGCAGGGAGAGCAGAGGAGGGGGAAGAACTGAAAACTAAAAGGAAAGAGTGGGAAGGCAGAAGTAGCAGGCAGAGCATACTTGATTTAAGTACTAATCAAAGATTTTGGCTTTAAGGGTGAGAAAAGACAGAGCTTTTAAATCTTGGGGAATCGAATTCCAGATTTTAGAACCCGTAACGGAGACACTGTGTGTTTTATAGTTTGTGCGAGTCCGCGGTAGCCTGATATCGTCCTGGTGACGTGTATTGTAATCATGTGTCGTCTGTGAGATGGAGAAAGGTAAAACTAGGTCACCTTTTGTGACTTTGTACATAAGGAGTGCAAGTTTATATTTTACTAAGAGAGTGAAAGGAAGAATGCGCCATAATTTAAAAAGTTGGCCAGCGTGTTCATGGAAGCCTGCAAAGTTAACTATTCGCATAAGCTTTTTTTTTTGCGTTCCTATCAATTGCCTAAGGGAAGTAAAATATGTGATTCCCCAGACCTCAAGACAGTAGGTAAGTTTTGAATAAAATAAAGAATAGTAAAGAATCATTAGGATATATTGAGGAACGACATGTCTGAGTTTCGAAAAAATTCCCAGGAGACTGCTAAGAGAATTGGTGAGATCGTTAATGTGTTCTTTCCAGGTTAAATTTGAATCGAAAATTACTCCAAGAAGTTTGGCTGATTTCGTTTCCTGAAGGATGGAGTTGCGGAAAGTAATAGGAGAACTGTTAGGTAATATTTTTTGCCGGGAATGGAAGATAACGTAGTTAGATTTTGCAATGTTTAGCTCTAGTTTGTTAACGTAAAGCCAACGTGAAATGTTATCTAAATCTTGGTTGACTTTTTGCACTGTTTCTTCGATATTTTTTCCCGATACCAGAAGTGTCGCGTCGTCAGCATAAAGAAACAGCTGACTATTCAGGACAGCTTGGGGCAAATCGTTGATGTAAAGAAGGAAGAATAGCGGAGCTAAACAGCTTCCTTGTGGTACAACCAACAGAAATAGTTTTGCGAGTTCAGGGAGTTTTACCTATGAAAACTTGCTGTTGCCTATTGAAAAGGTAGCTGTTCAGTAATTTTAGAGGTGTACCCCGAATACCATACCGTTCTAATTTCGTCAGTAAAATGTCATGCTTAACATTTTCAAACGCTCTTTGGAGATCTATTTGCATTCCTATTACAAAATTGCTTTTGTCTATTTCGTCAGAAATCATCTCTTTGATATTAAGGAGGGCGGTAGTTGTTGACCTGTGTTTTCGAAAGCCGAATTGATGTTTGTAAAGTAAGTTTTTACTTTCGAAATATGATTCAAGTCTACTGTGTAAAGCCTTTTCAAAAATTTTGCTAATAACTGGAAGGATAGAAATAGGATGATAATTCTGAATGTCAGATGGGTCGCCTTTTTTAAATATAGGAATAATTTTAGCCATCTTAAGCTTCGAGGGGAAAATACCCTTATTGAAGCTGATATTGATTAAATGCGCAATAGAATTTGCAAAGAAATCTGGGTTGGCTTTAACAATATGCGGCGGGATATTATCGAGACCTGTGGACTTGGAACTAAGAGCAATAATAGAGCGCTTGACCTCGTTTCTGCTCACTGGTTTAAGGAAGAAAGAAGACCCGGCAAGTCAAAGTAAGTAAAATTAGCTTGAGTTAACAGTCCTGATTGTTAAATAAATCTTCTTTATATTTGCTTCCCACGTTCTCCTTTTGCGTGTAAATTTCCCTTTGTTAAATAAATATTAAAAACGTAACTAACATTTAAAAACATAACGAGATATATTTTTTTACTTACCCAAGATGTCATTTATAGTTCGCTACTTTTTTGCACTTACTTTAAATGTCCGCATTATTACGGTGCAGTATATTTTAAATTTAATCCGATAGATGTCGTTCATTAATATATTGACAATATAGCTACTGCGGGTTTAAGAAATTCACGGAAGTGAATTTATTTAGAGATTTATATAAAGTGTGGAATGATTGTAAGATGATGCACCAGAAATTATTTTACGTGAGGAAATGCGGGGTTCTAATACATAAAAATTGATAGTATTCGATTTTCGAAAAAGACACCATGTTATAAGATTAAAAACGCATGAGTAGGTTTCAAAATTCAACGATTGAGCATAGACTACACAGAGAAATATGAATTTTTACGTTATTTATAGAACAGGAAAATTATTTTGTTAATATGTCAGTATTTAAAGGAAGTTGTATGGTAAACGTTTTCTGCTACGAAGATGTGTATGTAAGTCAAATATTACGGTAATTTGTATTATTCCTTATTTTGTTTGAGTTCGGTCTGTGTTTGAAGTATATACATACAAATTCTCAAAAAAAAAACAAACCAAAAAAAAACACCACCACCCGGTGGCTTTGTGTATTAGCCATTTGGCATTTGTGTGTTAACCCTGAGAAGGGTAATAATACCTTACAAAATCTTATATACGGAGAAAAGGAACACCATTCCCGTGACTTGGTGACCAAGCAGGTTAAAGCAATCCGGTTCATACGAAGGACTCCTGGTTCTATTCCGGGCCAGGACAGTATATCTTGTTCTTCTATGCGTAAAAAATTAGAGTTTCAGACAAAATAAAAACGTCAATGGTAAAAATATTATTAATTATTTAAAAGTAATTTATTCTGAAAAGTTGTAAGTAATCAAACACGATTCAGGCATTTCGAATTTAATTTTATCACATGAATGCTTTATCTTCCAGGTATATGTAATTCTAACGATCACCAGGGCCGAATTTATAGTTAAGATCGTTTATATGCTCTTCGTAAGTATTCACAAAAGAGGATTAGGCGATTTATTTTATATCATACAAATGTACTTCTTAGGAGTATTACAGCACTTTTATCAGTTTTAAGAGTGAGACTTACGATGAGTCTTATATCACAGAAGACTGTTTTTGCCCTATTCTTCGAACAGACAACAATGTGGATACTGGGGAATTCTTAGAACTATAGTATAGCTGTTTCGTTATTTAAGGCTTAGTTTCGTCCTTGATCGCACGTCAACAATTTTTTATGCATATTTGCAAAGGAATGTAAGGCCATTTATTTATTTTGTCGCTTTTTTAGGATTGTTTTTGTAGCTTGCTTTAATATATTAGTATAAAAATATTTTTAGACATCACCATAATTAATTGGTAAATCATGATTCAAAAAACGCTTTACATTTTTAAAAAAAAAATTGTACATAAAGTTAGAATTGAATCTTATTTATACATGATTGTACAAAATGGGATTTATTATTTTATTTGCGTCAAGTGCGTATGATATTTTCTTTTTTGCTATTAATACGTTAACATCCAAAATCAAAATAGAGCTATAAATTATAAGTTACAATTAGCTCATTTATATTGCACGTATATGTTTTTATATACACGACCGTTTTAAATTTACCAAAGCTTGAGTGTTATTTCTTACGTAGAGGTTTATATCTCATTACAAAAATTTTGTCTACATACGAATAAAATAGTGACGCACTACGAAAAACGTGATTGTATGAAAAAAAAATTTTTCAATGTTATTGAATATTAGAACGTTGAAAATGTATACAATCTGAATACGGAATATCGCAGTCGTAGCCCCAACAGCAGCCCAGAAAAATGATGGGGAGTCCGGGCCCTCCAATACGGCCCTAACATTCAACATTTCAAGTGCCCTCACATACACACTCTGAATACGGAATATCATAACTCCAATAGCAGCCCAGAAATATGATGGGGGCTCCAGGACCTCCGATACGGCCCTGATTTGCAACATTTCAAGTGCTCTTACATACTCCTCACGTACACACTCTGAATACGGAATATCGTAGCCGTAACCCCAATAACACACCAGAAAATGATGGGGGCTCCAGAACCCTCCGATACGGCCCTGACATGCAACATTTCAAATGCTCTCACATAGCTCTCACATACACACTCCGAATACGGAATATCGCAGCCGTAACCCCAATAGCAGCTCAGAAAAAAAATGGGGGCTCCAGGCTCTCAGATACGGCTCTGACATGTGACATTTCAAGTGCCCTCACATACATACTACGATATTCCGCATTCAGAGTGTGCCTTCACGTACACACTCTGAATGCAGAATGTCGTAGCCGTAGCCTCATTAGCAGCCCGGAAAAAAATAACGCAAAAATGTAACGAAAAATGATAACTTTTTTTTCAGATGACCTCCGTAAACCATTTTCAACGTTAATAGCAACAAAATACTTGTGCAGCTTCAGAATTTGTAAGTTAATTTATTATTACTAATGTATCATGTCGCTTCGTTTAATTTTTCTTTTACGTTTAGTAGAACCTCGAGTACCCGAAATAAAGAGGGCGAATCTGATTCCGGATAATTGAAAATTCAGGTAATCCGGAAATCCAAATTTCATTGTAAAGGTGCGAAAAAACTGCAATATTTATCCAAGAACACGCCTAATTGCGTATTATTATATTATTATATTGATAGTGAAAAGCTTCGCAAAGTAAATGTTAATTAAGATATTAACTGCTTTAAAATAGTCTTATATTTTCGTATATATATCCGATATATAGTAGATTCTCGTCATAGTGAATACCGATATAACGAAAAATTTGTTAATGTGGAACAAGGACCAATCCCCTGTAACTATAGTGTTTCGCTACTGTGAATTCAATAAAGTTTCCTCTGGTGCACGCGGATTGTTAGTGGAGCATTTTAAGTGAAAATCGGAGTCAACTGGAACTTTCTGGGATCGAAAAATGTAGTCTTGGGGCTCTAAACCGGAACCTGAGCGATAGATATGTGGGAGCTTGTATAGCAATGTGCGAGGTTATATAAGCTTTGATATTTGATTGAGGGTTACGCAGCTTCTAGTTAAATGTTCTAAACCAAAGGTGTCCATATATTTTGGGGAGCGGGCAGCTTAAAATTTTCCGGGGATGCAACATTGAAAATGGGGGGTTACAACCCCAATCAACACCCCTTTGCGTACGTTAGTACCACTGAACAAGCATATACTCAAAACACTTATATAAGTGCAGCAGGCTGTTGCGGTTATGCGATGTTCGGATAATTGGAGTTACGTTATATTCCGAAATTTGGGGATATTTCGTGGTATATTAAGTTATTTTATTAATATAGTGATAAAACCTGTAGGCCGAAGTTTTAAATTTTTATAATGTTTGGTAAGATATTTTCATGAATAAATTATTCATGAAAATATCTTACAATAATTAATAATCTAAAAATAATTAATATATTTCATAATAAATTATTTTTAGGTTTGAAAGATATTCATCGTTTTCCAGAAAGTCGACGAATAATTAAAGACAAAAACTGGAAATAAGTACGGGAAATATGATTTAAAGATGAAAAAAAAAAGGATTATTCCTTTTGTTGAAATGTAAACTTTGTATCGAAAGTTTCAATACGAAAGTGTTGGGAAAAGGCAATTTTTCCCTTCATTTTATTTCCTTTTTCCCTAACAGAGGGCGCTCCGTACCTGCGTAGTTTTATTTCCATTCACCATTACTCGTTATCACTCTGCAGAAGACGAAAGATACGGAATTTGGGCTGAGGTGATTTGGACCGTAATTAGAATCGTTTTGGAAAGACAAGGTCGTTAAAAATGACACATAACACTCATTTTAAAGGACAGTTTTCGTCACTTTAATGAACAGTTTTTATCGAGTTGTAGAAAGTGGCCCAACATGTCCGTATTTCTTAAAGATGAAGAAGGAATACAAGTTTTGCTTCAACTTGCCAAAAAACTCGTGAAGTAGTGAGTGACATTTACGAACATGAAATATCAGTGCAAATTTATTAAATATTCTTTGACACGTTCTAACTAAAGTATATTAAAGGTTTAAATAATGGATTAATAAACGAAACAAATTTGTAATTGTGGTATGTTTAGTACTAGATTTAATTGCAAATACCTCCAAAGCTTTTCCATTGCTGAATGGATATTAAAGTTGTACGTATACAGGAAGGATCTATGTTATGGACTCTTGCATACTTTATATAGTAAAATATTAGTATTAGAATACTATAATATGGTAAATATTTATTTGTGCTTTATATATACGTACTAAGTTCAATCGGATAACGATATAATACAACAACTGGATATTCCCCCAAAAAATTCTTTCATCTATAGTTCACTCATGAAAAGTTGTCCGATGGTGCCGTTAGAAAATAAGGGGAGCTGACGTCACAAAGGGCATAGCCGATTCCAGCAGAGGGAAGGACGTCATTTCAGAACTGTTTTTTAGTGAACGTTTGTCTGCGCCAAAAATCAGTTCTGAAATGACGTCCTCCCCTCTGCTGTAATCGACTAGGCCGTTTGTGACTTCAGCTCCCGTTATTTCTAACGGTACCATCGGACTACTTTTCGTGAACGAACTATATTCTTGTTTCACAACCTTTATATTCAATCAAGCGATTAAAAACATATAAATTCGATTCTACATGTTGCGAAACTTTTCATGCATAAAATCTCACTCTTCATGATGTGTTTGCCGTTATTAATAAAAATACATATGCTTTCCATATTTCATCGCAGACAATTACTTTATCAGATAGATGGTTCCATGCTGGACGGCTCACAGATAAATATTGGTATGGTATGCATTGGCTCTGTTGGTCCTTGGGTCTGGAACACTTTTCTGCCAGATTTACCCTCTACTAACTCATCTTCCTTATGCAGAACATATCTATCTACACCTGCTAGATTCAAAAAATGTTTTCGCATGTCTTCTTTTTTTTTTGTGTGTGCGTTTCCTTTTCTGTCTCATGTTTTTCTTATCTCCTATCTTATTTTATTTTCATTTTGTTATTATCTTATTTTATCTCCACTTTGTTATTATCTTATTTTATCTTCAATTTGTCATCTTATATTATCTTACAATGTACTAATCCCTGATTTTCGTACTCATTTTATGTCTCTATTTGCCTTGGTAGCATGGAATTTGTCAGACATTACAGTTCTTCCCGTTGTCATACAGGCTCATTTACAATTACAGTGCCAATATATATTCTTTGCATAAATGTGTATTTTTATTTATCTTAAATAGAAGTCCCTTGACTTTCTGACTTTGAATAACAATATAATTTACACTATATTATCGAAAGTATTCGGGCACTACAAAAAACGATTTTGTATAAATGCAATGAATTCATGCGTAGAAAGGTATGAATGTGGAGGTAAGTGATGTAAAGACTGTTTTTTATCGTGTGTTTCTTATCAAATTTCTTATTAAAAATCATTATTAAAATTATTGTTGCTACAAATTTCTTAAAACTTTATACAAAATAGTATTCCATATAAATATAGAACCCAAACAAAATAAATAATGCAAAAAATATCCTAACTGTTTACACATGCTGAAAATCTGAACACAGACCTTGGTACTGACAAGAATTCGTACAGTCAATGAAATATGGCACTGACTGGGTCGCGACCGAATTATGATAGCGAGGGCGTCACCACTGAATTACCACAGTGAGTGATTCATGACCGAAATGTAGATGAACGGATTAACTGAATCTTTCGATAGTCGACTGCACCACGAGCGAAATGTATATGACAAAACCAAAACTAGTCGCCGGTAATCGATTATGCTATTACAGGAATAGTAAGGTCAGAATCGGTTCACTGACTGATTATATGAATTATAACTTACAAAATATTAAAAAATACTTTATAAATGAAATCAAATATATGACTGATTTTTCCCGTGAACTGCAGCGACTACGTCACTGAACGAACGTTCATTTTTAAAGACTGATTTATGTTCCATTCACTTGAATGACTGGGCCATAATGACTGATGCGCCTATAAACAATAAATCACTAAGAGTAACGGCCGACTGAAAAGGACATTGAATCGGGTAAGATCAGAATTCAATGATGGCGCGTTTACAAATCTGTGTACGAAAACGATACATGATGTTAGGAATGTAATGAAGATTTTTGGTGGTCTGATTTGAGAAATTTTGATACGTCGAACAAAGGCGTTACATGAAAGGGATATGGTAGCAGACGCTTTCATTTAATACCAACATTGAAGGTAAAGGTACCAAGAAATACGGTAAGAATAAATGAGAAAGTATAAAAATTGGACTACGAGAAGAATTAGAAGTCAGTTATCTGGACAGACGAATCAAGGTTCCTCTTGCACCATGCCGACAGAACGGTGCGTGTGCGCTCCATGCCATGTGAGGTTATGGATCTCGTTCGATAGGCTGAAATGTTAGAGGCTGGTGATGGCTGCGTAATATTTTGAGGTGCTTTCACATGGATTTTAATAAGCGCTTTCGCGTCCTTTTAAAACATTATCAATGATCATATTTATGTGGACCTTCTCGTTGACCATCTACATTTCTTTAAGACTTATTTTTTTTTACAGCAGGATGGCGTAATTCGATTGGACAATACTGTGTTATATTGATTCTAATTGGCAATCTATTGGTCGGTGGAATACTTAACTAAGCGTAGCATTTTTAAATGGTACTATAAGTGCCAGGACTTTAACCACATTGAACAATCATGGAACGAAATGGTAAGAAAAGTTCGAGCTTGAATCAAATCACTACGAAATTGGGGTGATCTTCGAATGATTATTTTGAATTCAAAAGCTTGTAGTAGTCTAATACGTCATAAATATGTCAAAATATATAACATGGACATTAATATATTGAATAAGCATTTATCCGGTTGAGGTTGTAAACGTAGATATATATTTTTTATATGCAATAGAAAATTCCATCCGCAAATAATCGTGATATTTAATGATATGAATGATACAGAAAGTGTGGTTAAAGTTTTAAAAAAGTTAAAATGTTATACCTTGCTCTGCATTTTTCAGTGTTGGATGTTGGTAGAGTGCTTTTTTCAAAGAGCTGTTAATAAGTTTGAAAGAAAAAGCCAGACAAAAGTTATCATTGGCATTTTTTGAAGCAGAAATGTCCTAAAGAAAATCAATGTGGAAGGAATGGTAGCCATTACTGAGATTAAGTTTGCTGCTATCTAGGTTCTGTCGGAATTCCAGATGAGTGAATGTATACAGACAGGAAAAGAGCTAGAAGGGAGTTTCTAGATAAGTTCATTTGTGAAAGGAGCAACAAATCCCTTTGAATGAAATACAAAATAGAATAGGTAATAAAAATAATCCATTTAATGCATGAAAAAATACACAAAATGTATTTTTATCAGAAAATATTACTAAATATGTATTATATGATCATACAGTATTATACACTTGTAGATAAAGTTAAAATAACAACAAAAAAAGGAGAGAAACAGTTTTTTTAATAATAGAAGCAATTGCGTTATCATTTTGCATATAAATAAGGTATGTAATAATAATTCATAAAGAACATGCAAAATATGAGGGAATTCACTTCAAACGGTAAAATGATGGTATAATAACGAGTACTAATTAAAAATAACATTGTACAACTTGTTTCCGATGCTGCAATGTACGCTACAAAATCACGTAGGGAGTTACATGATCTCTTTTGACGGCTACATTCTTTGCAGTGTCTGTGAATAATAGATAATAAACTCTTCAGACGAGATTGAAGACAAAACGTCCATTGCTTGGCCATCCATTAGCATCCCGACACATGCGCACACGAGGCTCAATACAACAACCCGTTACTTGCATATATATCAGCATTTACTGAATTACTGGGGAACGCATACAAAGGAGTACCATCTTCCATAATGTAGTTCCGCCTCGTATCATTCTCATAAACGATATGCCTTTTTGTAATATTGGAAAGACAATTTCTCGTTCCAAGTTCTGTCCAGATGTAACAGTGTTGGAAATTTCACTTTAGGATAAATTACGATCCATCCCAAAACAACAGGCGTAGGTAGAAAGTTCATAAAGGGGTACAGTTTTGTAATATTGGTTACAGACCTACAACTCTATATATTAATATATATTTATATACAAAATTGCATCGCAATAGAGAAGTTATAATCCCCATCAATATCTGCCTACGCCAGTGCCCAGAATGTAAAGACTACTGATGAGGAGATCCTAAAAGACATGCTGATGATTTGAACAAAAGCAAGTTTATTATGGATCACTGAGAAAGAGATGCAACTTAGCTATCTCCGGGGGTTGGAAATATTTTTCCTGAAGCCTCTCAAACCCATTTGTCTTGTAACACTACTTCCTACGACTGCAGACAAAAAACCTTCGACATTCAGTTAATGTGTCGCAATCCTCCAGCTTTTCAATGTTAGAAAAGCTCAATATCTGTCAGTTTGGTCTGTTGTAATTTTTGGTCGACCTGGCTTTTCTGATGGATTATACGTCTTTCGGCATTGTTGCCATGGAGTTGAAACCACTTTTTTCGATATACTTAGCGGATTTGCTACGGCTGTTTGCGACTGCTTAGCTTCGAGCCTTTCTACTACCTTCCATAGCAATGATAAATTCAAACTATGATCGTAATGGTGTTTTTATTTCGTGTAAGGTACTTGGCTAACAGAGCCATCGTGATATTTTTGCATAATCTACATTATCATCATGGAGCGGTTTCCGTGGGCCTAGAAAAGGGTGGATTCAGAAATCTTTCAAGGGGGTAGGTGATTTGTTTCCAATTCCTATTTTTAGCCCAGTGTACAGTAATTTTTATTTCATTTTCCATGATACAGTCCCGTCTCGGGAGGGGGGCGACAGCCCATCGCCCCCTTTGATACACCAGTGGGTCTAGATGGTTCCTGACGTCATAAGTAATGACTCAGATTGTAAAATGGTATAAATGAGGTTTCAATTGAGAACTAGAAGAACTCGTTAGCAACACGATAGCAAGGCAGGTATCCAGGCAGACAATTCAAATGGAAAGTTGTGGTTAACAGGTATTTGTAACAGACAAATGAGCGACGTCAAGAAATGTATTAACAAGAAATAGTGACTCATGCTCCATGTTCCAGTTTGTGGCCAGAATAAGACATATAGATAGCGCGATTGTTAGAACGAATGGTTTCAAGGGCCGAGAAAAAGTTCTTGGATCATAATGTCAACAGACTTTGGGTTCTGACGGACTATACAATTCGAGACAAAAGTTTGGCAATTTTTGAAAAAACAGACTGAGTGATTAAAAAAAATTAGTTGTTTAAAAAACCATACATTGTACAAAAAGAATATATTTTTTTTATCAATTTGCAATGTTTTGGCTACATAACCTTTCTGTAGTTTCAAAAATGCATGAAATTTTAATGCTAATAAAAAAGGAAATGTACACACTACTCGAGACAATCGATGGCAATTTTAAAAGTCAAGACAAAAATACGGCAATTTTCTTGCTAGTAGTACTTGGTCTAACCATCCTTGGCTGTGATAACTGCTTGTATTATACGAGGCATGGACTCCACTAACTGCTGACAATCATCGCCTGTGATTGCACACCAAACATCATGAATTGTTTTCCTTAAATCATCCATTGCAGCTGATTTCACTTTAGCAATAGCCCTTCTCATTTTTTCCCCAAATGTTTTCAATTGGATTAAGGTCAGGACTTTGAAAGGTCCTTTTAGAATAGTAGGGGGAAATTGATAGTCCCGCTGCAGGAGCAAGGCGCCTCGGAGCCGCCGAGACACCATGCCCCCCCTTCCGTGACCCCAGGGTGGTGCGATGGCACGGAGGTTGCTCACCTGGGAGGTTGCACGAATATTTGGTGCGTTTTTTTAAACTTTAATTTTTTTGTCTTTTTAACTTCACATTTTTTTAAATTGAAAGTTTTTAATTAGTTTATTTATTTATTTTTTTAATCAAAAGTTTTAAATTTT
>QLNU02015003.1:70744157-70784025 GCA_006491805.2 Dysdera silvatica | reverse complement strand
TTTAGCATATTCTTTCTAAAATTTACAATTTTATCTCATGGTTTTCTTATAGTATTCTCCCACGGTATCCCCTCGCAATTATTTACGGTGCAGACCTTTGTTCAAACAATTCGTTTCTTCCAACTATGTAAACACCCTTTAGTTTTCTTAAGATCTTTATCATTCTCAGTGGATTTGCTTACTAACGCACAATTTTTCTATTTTAGCATTGACTTATATGTTTTAATCCGTAACCGCTACTGGTAAGATTTTTGGAAAGGGCTAGCCTTAGTTGCTTAGCGTCTCCCATCACCTCTTCTTATCTGGTATACGGATCAATAATCCATAAACTGTTGTTTGCTGCCTCAACTGGCAATTCCTTATCTTTCATCAACTTTTTTTGCCATCTTACCATATAGTAACTGGAAACTGCGTTTTTATTGTACTTCGTAAATAAATAATGATGTTCATCGTGTTGCCAATTTGTAGCGAATTGTTTTGCATGCAAATGTCTTGTTCATCATCAAGCATGATTTCATTCCCAGAATATGTTCTTTAGGTTTGTATTACGTATATTTTAGTACTTTTTTTACAGTGTTCTATATATGTTCCGCGCGCGAGCACATACACACATATACATAGTAAATTTATGATAAGGAAAATAAAAAATAAAACAAATTAAAAAAATATATATTAAAAGAAATTAAAGTAAAGTAAATGGAAAGAAGCATAAGCGATTCATAAAATGGCGCAGTATAGCCCAGATGCTCTTGCGCCATAAAAAATCCAAACAAACAAACAAACAAACAAACAAACAAAACGTAATTCATAAAAGGTGACTGCGCAAAAGCTGCAATTGCATTTTTTATGATGAAAATAGTATTTTTAGAAATGTAAGAAAGTTATATAAAATTGAAATGACAGGAAATTGACAGAAATAGAGATAGCAGAAACACAGTAAAAACATAGAGACAATCAGTAAATTAAAATAAAAACCACTATCAATAAGCTTAGCAACTTCACAGGATACATAAAAATGCAGCAAATAATTAAAAATAACCATTTGAGATAAGGAACAGAGTGAATTTTAGTTAAAAGAATTCCATGGAATTCTTTTAGCTTAGGCTAATTTTCATACAGAAACATTTCTTTGCGTAGGACCCACGTGGTTGGAGCCTAACTTGAAGAAGTTCCTACACTTGGTGACCTTTTTCCATTTATTGTATTATTTTCTTACAATTTACTCCCCTCCTTACTTCAAATGAAATGTTTTTAATTATTTAGTGTATTTTTATGTATTCTGCGGAGTTTCTAAGCTTATTGATAGTGGTTTTTATTTTAATTTATTGATATTCTATATATTTTTATTTTTAATGCTTTTACTTTGTTTCTCCTACTTCTATCGACTTCTCGTCGTTTCAATTCTACATAATTTTTCTTACATTTAAAAAAGTTCACACACACACGCATGCACACATGCACACACACACACAAAAGTTATGTCAGATCTCCACTCAAACCAGTGGGAGGCTGAATTGGAGTAAAGCCCACAACGGAAATCGGGGAAATGAAAACTTCGATGCACTTGTCAAGTTTGCAGCCCTATTAGATGACCTTCCAATAATTTACGATAAAGCTCCTATGGCTGAAATAAAAAAAAAACTGCAGAAGATACAATACTTCAGAAATGGGAGGAACTATGGAAGTATTCAAGGAACGGCAGCGTAACAAAGAAAATTTTCCCAACCCTTAAAGATAGGCTGAATGCAAACCATTTAGAACTTTTTTACAAGTTAACCCAGTTGCTAACTGGTCATGGAAGATTTGGCCAATGTTTTCAAAGATTCGGTCTGCGAGAATTTTCTTCCTGCTTCTGTGACGAAACTGTTGAGCAAACAGTGGAGAATGTGATTTTACACTGTTCAACACTGGAACCTTCAAGAATTAGAATGCTAGAATGCTTAGGAAAGCGGCAATCTACGGTGAACAATGGCCTCTTGCACTTAAAGAAATGGTTTCTAAACGGTTTTTCGGTGATTTCATGGATTTTTCTTTTCTGATGGACTTTTTGTAGTTCTCTTCATTCTAGTGCAAATTACACAAATCAACTGGACTTTATAAATGAACTTAATGTGTTAAAAGCGGTTTATGTAAATTATATTATCCATCTTGTACATGTATGTATGTATGTATGTATGTATGTATGTATGTATGTATGTATGTATGTATGTATGTGTGTGCATGCACGCACGCACGCACGCACGTATGCATGTACATACATACATACACACATACATACATGCATGTATGCATGTATGTATGTGTATTTATTTATTTATTTATTTATTTATTTATTTATTTATTTATTTTTGTAAATGTGTCATACGAGCAAAATGAGAACATCAATATATGTAATATTTAATGGTGCTTGTTGAATAAATACTTTTTTCTTCCGGAAAACACACACACACTAACACGCACACACAGACGCGGGGTGGTTATAATTAAAGTTTCAATGTATCCAGAACGAATAAATTAATAAGCAAAAGGATGCTAAATTTTGTACACCTATAACGGAAGATGTGTGTTGAAGAACGGCGTAAAAAAAAATTTACTCCCAAAATTTGCCAATAAAGGAAAGTGTGGCGCTCTAAAATAGGAAATACATAGGGAAAAACACGAAAAACTAATAACTAAGACAAATCTAAAATTATATTTTTATTTTTGAGGTATTTCTATTTCCTATGTCATAAAAATAATGGACAAAGGCAACTTTTGGTCCGAAGAAGAAGAAGAAGAGTTATATCGGAAGCTATAATTATTCGTGGTGACAAAGGGCCAGGCCTGGTTAATATAATGCCTAAATCTCGTAACTAGTGGGAAAATGATACGCTCTCAGCGAGACAGAATAAGACGGATGAATATAGCATGAGCTCGGTTCTCATGCAGTGTATAAAGTTTGGTCAGTGATATTATTTGTCAATTTTGACAGAAATCGTAATTCGCTCGCCTTAACTGGGAAACCGAGACCAGTAGTATTGCTAAACGATTATTTAATAACCATTATTATTGTGTACAGGAAAACGTTTGGAGAAGCAACAAATTTTGTAGTTTAATTCAATGGATTAGTTAATATTTATAGATTACGTTTAGGAATGAAAGTGTTTCCTTTCGTATTTAGTTACCGTTATCTGTAGCAAAATACATTTATCACACTTTTATGCACTAGGGTGTTAATTATAACTATCATTGTTATAATCATCAATGTGATACTGGTTATGCGTCATTAATGCGTATACAAATGTATACTCCTGATTGCCTTATTTTGTTTTCAGTGATAGTGAGTATGGAGCTTTCATGATGAAGTGAAGAGATGTTGGAAGTTGAAGTTTAAAAATGAATGTAACATAATCTATTGGATTAAAAATGATATTTATTGAAATGTTAAATGTTTAAAATAATTAATTAAAACGCCAAAACTTAAAACAATTGGAATACAATATTAAATTTATTTCGTATACCCTTTTTTGCAAAGCCTGCGATGGTACGTGTGCACAGGTTGTTGGTAAATCGACGACTGATCATTTTAAGAATGTGGAATACAATTGCATATGTTGTTACCGGATACCAAAAGTTAAATTATCTACAGTAGTTTTAAAATATGAAAACGAAATTTATGGTGTTGTCAATTGTTAAAACTGTGATTGTAAAAGTTTCATTATCAGGTTGTCTTACTAGCAACAGACTAAGAAGCCCGCAAAGCGAAGAGCTCACTACTACGCTACGAAGAAGGGTTACCGTGGTTAAAATATTTTGTTATTTTAATCACAAATAACATGATAGTCATTACTCTGCGTGAAACATGGGTAAGGCTATCTTACATAAAACTCTGATTAATTCAGAAATCTCCTAGAAATTAATTAATCTAATTAATTAATTCAGAAATCTCCTATCTTGTACACAAATAGGTGTTGCAAAAAAATGTTATTAATTCTGAGGAAAACTTAAGGATGGTAAATATCATAAAGAGCCAAGAAACAGGAATGGTAGTATTTGGAATATAATGTAGGTAATCTGTCTCATGTAGAAGATAATTATTTGAAGGAATGGCATAAAGCAATATTCTACAACTTCAATCGAAAGTTGTTACATAAATATCAGTATACGAATCCTCGATTTGAACGTGGGAATAAGCACAATAATTCGACAAATAAGTTATTAATGAAAATGATACCTTTGCACGCCAATTCATGCGCTAGTAGAAATATCGCTATATTTTATGAGTTGTAAAGTTCAATGGTATTCACCAGTTTGAAGAAGGAAATAAATGTACAGACTTAAACATTTATTCAAACTATTGAGGCGTTTTTTTTTATATTTAACAAGAATAAGAGCTACTAACGATTATCTTTATTGCTGTCTCATAAAGCATCTTAATAAAAATAGCGATGATAAAAATCAAGAAAATCAAGAACTTAAAGAAAAAATAAGAGCTAGATAAATGTATATCTTCATAAACATCAAATTCAGAAGAGGCAGAGTATTCGCTCGAAGAAGTAAATGTAATCGCGGGATATATATTAGGATAATTAAGTGAGATATACCGTTTTACCCCTAAATCAAATACAGAATTTTTTATGTTCATGTAAATATAAATCTATAAAAATCTACTTTTTAGGAAACAACTTTTCCGCCCGAAATATTTCAAATTGGAGTTTGAACAGTGAGTTAAACTAACTTCACAGAAGATTCAGAATTCGGATCCGGCTCAAAAAAGTAACCACCGAAACCACAGGATACCCGTACTTTAATATATTTTGAAATAAAAGTTTCAACAAGAAAATGAGTATGTAAGATTTTTTAAATTTTTTATATTGTAAAAATAATATTCCCGTTCACAGATTTCTTATTCACATATTAGAGAAAAGAATTGAACGATCGTAAATCAAGCTTTGAATTGAACTTCCGTTTTGGGAAAGATAACTTCACGTTCGTGCCAAGTTTAGCTATTCAGAACAGAAGTTAGGAAGGAGTTTCCCTGACTTTCCCAGGTTTAATCAAAATAAACTCGTTTTTCCCCAACTTTCACCTGACTTTTAGTGATGAGTTTGAATCCCCTGTCATATCCGGGTTCTTCAGCTTTTTTCAGCTTTTCCAGGCGCGTGGGAACCTTGGCTTATTAATGTAATTTTTTACTGCCGTGAAATCATCCATAGACTTGCATGACAAACATTTGAGCGATGGAAACTTCGTTCCTCACGATGCAGTTACTACTATTTATGAGCATATTAGATGCGATGTTGTATGGGGTGGAGGCTTAGCCAAATACAAGAGCTCATGAAAGGAAGATGGAAGTGGCTGAGACGAGAATGTTGAGGTGGATGAATGGTGTTACAAGGAGGGATAAAATAAGGAATAACCTAATTAGAGGTACGGTCAAGGTGGGACCCATAGGAAGAAAAATACAAGAACATAGGTTAAGATGGCTTGGGCATATGGAGCGGAGAAATGAGGAATATGTGGGAAAGGTATTGGATAGGCTGGTGGTAATGGGTAAGAGGAAGAGGGGAAGACCACGGCTGAGATGGAAGGATAAAGTGACGGAAGATCTGGAAGAGTATGGATGGAGTAGAGAAGAGGCATTGGATAGAAGATTGTGGAAGAGAAGATTAAAAGAGCATAACGCCATCCCCATATAACATAGGAAAATGGCAAAGTGAAAGAAGAAGATTAGATAATTTTCACTTGAAATTAGATAATTTTCATTTGAAATTAGATCATTTTCACTTGAAATTAGATCATTTTCCCTACAGTAATAAACGGATGCAATAAAACGTACTGACGTCGGTATAAAAATAGTGCATGAATTCTTTTGCGCGTAATACCACTCTCCGCAGGGCCAACAATAAACGTTATGCTTTTATATTTAGGCATCTCTAGAAGTACATTTATTTGATTTGAAGGAAGCTTAAAACCAAAATTAAATAGCGGCGTCTAAACAGCAACATCAAAAGCATGAAGCTATTCCTAAAAAAGTGTATATCTGCGACGAATTAACGAATTAAAAACAACAACAGCAACGAGTAATATTGGTTTTGTGTGGTGAAAAAGATTACATCAAAGCATTATATTTGATTATATTCAAAATTTATCAAGTTTTGCACGTACTTAACCGAATTAATAAATTTACAATTTATAATACATTTGCATTAAATTGCAAATAAATGAGCTATACATCGCCAAAAGGATATTTTACAATTTCAGGTCCCATGAACAGATTAGTTAAAACAGAAATACTAGCTTTAGCTTCAGAAACTTATAAATTAAAAACCTCAAATTATCGACATGGTGATTATATAAACAATGATACCAATTAAAGCATAAAAAATTTAGAGTTAAAAAAATGTAAATAGATTTCATAATAAAAAGTGTTCTGTGAAGGTGCAGTTTGGTAACATGGCCAACTTTATTAGACAGGAAAAATGGATATAAAAATTAATGGTTACCGTTTCAACAGCTTATTAGGATTTTTTTGGTTTGCTATGATGTACGTTTTATTTTTAAAATGGAATGAAATTATGCTTTTCTTTCATCATTATTAATTTTCATGCACTCCATCCTGCTAGGTGTTTAATAGTTTGAAGAAGTGTATAAATTAATTAGTGAAAATTGATGATGGCGTAATTAATTGCTGATTGAAAAAATAAGTAGCATATTTTCTGCAATTCGCGAAATTTTTTTTCATACTTTCTAATTAAAATTTCTCGCTCATATATAGAATATTATTTTAATCCATTCTTAATTATTTCATGCATCATATTTTCATTATTTATTAAAATATATTGTTTCCTTGTGAGCTTATACTAACATGGTCAGGTATTTTTTTATTATTTTCACTTTTTTTTCCTAATTACGTTTATTTTTCGCTTAAAATCTCTATGCCACAGACGTTTCAGCCGAAAATTTCTAAACGAAAACGGATTAGAAGTCTAAATTGTACTAGATTTTCTCATTTCGCTAACCTTTCTGCCATGGTTTACTGCCATAAATTTGTAAAACGTTTTCATTTTGTACGGTAAGAATTAAAAACAATCGCCCCACCCCCTGGTCGTAGTCTTTATTTGAAAAGAAGTCGATATCTAAATTTTTAAAGTCGCTCCTACCATAAAAATAGTACGGTATTGTCTCAATAGCGCTTTTGTCCTTTCTTTTTTGCCTTTCAGATAGCGATAATAATCTATGAAGCCACGTATTCCACTAATTGAAGAAGAAAGCGATTAAATAAAACTATAGGCAAAACACCAAAAGCAATCCAGTGAAACAACGAAGGAAAATCCCAAACAAACCATTATTCCCCACCGCCTACCTTTAAGAAACAGAGAAAACCATCTGAATCTCGACTTTTATCCAGAGCCTTTTTATTTTTCTAAACAAAAGGGCAGAAAGGAGATAAATATAAGGGAGGGTTTATAATAAACCAAATGCAGGTAAACGTTAACAGAACAAAAATGCATCTATTTATAATACAGTACAATACATCTTTATTTACTCTTTTGTATATTAAAATTTCTAACAATAAAATAAAATTTTCGTTAAATTTCTTTAAAAAGTAAAGCATTTTTAACAAATGTACAAAAATATGGGATACGGGTTAAAAAACACGTCTTAAAAGACCCGAACTCAAGTAATAGCATTAAAAAAACAGATAAAAGAAGAAATAAAAATTAAGAAATTTAGCAAAGTAAAGGACCTAGAAAGATAAAAACTGGGAATGAAATGGGAGAAGTAGTGCAGAAGATTGATTTTCTAGGTGGAACGATGATAAATAAATGAGATTGGAATTAAACTTTAAGTAAACAGATCAGTAAAATTATGTTTTATCAAGAAGGCATCAAAATCACAGGCATAGAGTTATATGGGCCCAAGGGGGCCATAAATCCGCCAATAATTTAAATAAAATTTAATTTTACATATATTCCAATATATAAATCTATATAATCTATGTTTGCTACCCCCCCACAAGCAATTTTAAAAATTCTACGTTGATAATCACAATGTATACAAAAAATTCCCCCTCCCTAAAAAAACTTGATACTATAGTAGTGTGTGTGAGACTGTGGGGAAAATGGGTTTAAAAATGCTTGAAATGTTCCGTTAGCGTTTTTAAAAATAATTGATAAATGCCAAAATATTGACTGGAATATTATAAGAAAGCGATATGGAGTATGAATTATGAGCATAGTACATTGATTAAGATGTATAGGAGAATGATTCAACGGAGGTATACAGAAATAATAGACATGGGAGAAAGATCAAAAGAAATGGTGTCGAGATATGAGTGCCCATCCAAAGTAAGAACTAAAAGAAGTTGAGATACTATTAAGTATAGAGGACGAAGGCTATGGATTCAACATCTATAGGAAATAGGGAGTGTGGGGGAACTTGATATTATTTAAAAAAAAGGCAAGGCAAAGATTAATAGAAAGCCTACTTTGGAGAAGAGGGGACGGAGATGATGAGGTTGTGAGTCTGAAGTTAGTTATATCGAAAGATATTTACTTGGGACCCTTTTCACAGAGTATATTGCATATGTGAAATAAGACTGGTATTATAGTTAATATAATGTTAAACTATAAAATGCAAAAAATGTTTATGCGTGTGTATCGAATTGAAGATATACGGGGATGGTATTGTAAACTATAGTTTTGGGCGCAATTGAATGAAGCCAATATTGATGTTCGCATTAGCAGTGCACTTGTAAAGGAAATAAATTTATTGTTATATTGATCACAGATCTATATAGAGCGAAAAGATTAGTATATTTCAAAAACAAATGGTGAAAAAATAGTAATTAATTAAACATTTGGCGCCGAAGTTTTCCCCATTAATAAAGCCTAAATTTTTTTAGCAAATTTCTTAGCAAATACTTTTCCAATAATAAAATCGATTTTTGAAAAATCGATTTAATTAATAAATAATAATTAATAAATAAATAATAGATAGAATTAATTAATTTGAAGAGCTACTTATTAAAGAATTTTGTAGAAAAGCCACAAATCCAAAAATAACATTTATTAATGTCTTAAACGTTTAACTCAATTGATGAAAACACATCACCCAAAACGTAACTTATTTCAAAATACAAACATTAGAATAAATCAGTACGCCTCTTAATTAAAACAACAGAGAATCTCGCAGCGGTCAGTTCGAGAATGTTCTTACGTATAATTTCATTTTAGAAAACAATTAAACACACTGTTGCCACAAATAAACTACAAAAGAATATGTAAGAATAAAGGAAGGTGAAATTATATATTATGAAAACAACAAATAAAGTTGAACTAACTTGAAATTTCGCCAAATTAAAAGAAGTTTAGCATATTTCTACTATTGTGTCCACTATTGAGTCCACAAATTGATAACTATAAATGTGTTCTTCTCCCCCACTAGGCAACGGACCTCCATTCTCTCTCTCTCTCTCTCTCTCTCTCTCTGTCATTGGACACTGACCTCCCAATCACATTCTCTCCTTTCTAATAACCTTAGCAAGAGTTATGTTTAGAGATACTGAGTGGAATGGATTGACGATGCAATGGAGTTAATACGTATATTGGACCACATATGAATAAAATTTGGAGTCAAGAATTTTGCATTGTCTTTTCTAAGTTTTTTACCCACACATGTGATGTAACACTTCCAATTTCTCTTACTGTGTTTATGAAATATGTACTTCACATGTGTAAACAAGCTTACTACTTATTAAGTTAGAAATATATATACACATTCATTATCCTGTCAGATATTGTATTTTCTCGAATGAGATTATAAATTAACAAAAAATAAATAAATTTTAATAAAATTAAAACTAAAGTACAGATTATCCTAAAAATGTGCAAAATAATTCGAAACCATACGTAGATAGGCGAGACTACTGGATCGCACAATCCGAGTTTTGTAATGTTGCTTACCTCTGTTGTAATATGTTACCTGCGTGGTGGAGAGCATTAAGTTGGGTAAAGCACATCGTTAGATTGGTAAGCAAAACCATCTGGAGTGGATAAAAATAATATTGTTTCCCATTTGGATCTCCTTCAAATGGAGGTTGCGGCCAATATAGACCACATTTTCCTGTTTGTGCTCTCACGGGTGATGCTTTCTGTGCTTAGTCCAATCCCAGCTTGTAAATCACCCATTGCCTTCTTGTTCGGCCTTTAGATCTCATCCCTATGATGTTTACCTCTAGTGCTAATTAGAATAGCTTATATTTGTATCCTCTCACTAAGTATCAGAAGTATGACAAATTTTCTTAATATTGTATCCATGATAGCCCTTCTTGTATTGAATTTATTCAGGACTTTTTGGTTGCAGATTTTGTAAGTTCATTTTATTTTCAATGGTCTTTTGAGAGTCCATATTTCAAAGGTTTCATTTTGTTCCTGACGTCTTTTTTGTTGTCCAGGTTCCGTAACTATATAGCAAAAATAGGCGAAATATATATCATTTTAAAATTAAGATTTTGATTTGCAGATTTAATTTTATCTCGCGTGTAAATTTTTGCAGTACATTAAACTTTGTTTGAGCTTGGCTAATTTGGCATTTAATTATCTTTATTTGATAATAATTGTGTTTAGATCTAGAAATATTAATTATCATAGTCATGTTCCCCAATCAGGGAAATCTTAAAATTTTGGTATTATTTTACTAGAGTAAAATATTTTCTAAACACTGCCGTAAATTTATAGAGGGGACAAAAAAGATATATAGAATAAGTCAGAAAAGTTTTCCTTCGAGATCGTGAAAGTAAAATTTTCTTCATGCAATCATTATTTGTTTGTATACAGTATTTATTCTTGGATAACGTTCTTAAGGCAGCATGACGACGGATTAGGACCTTTTAGAAAGAACACTTAGAGAAAGAGAGAGAGAGAGGGAGGGAGGATTGGAAATAAATAGTTTTATTTAAAGAAGAAAAAAAGATTATAATTTTATGTATTTAGGATTATTATAAGGAAAAATTTAAATAAAAGCATTTTTTTAACTTAGGGAATGATATTGGAACTAGGATGAGTGCAGTTTTAAGTCATATGTAATTAAACTATTTAATATCAAATTTTTTATGAAAGAAAATCACTAAACCTAGTCTCTGAGTAAATTGGGAGATTTCTGTCTTCAAAATGCGGACTTCGGATATAAAATTACCGATTTAAAAATTTGTCTAACAGACAATTTGATTCCTTGTGACAAAAAATGGCTCATTTAAAGTTCCAGCTTAATTTCGTTGATTAAATTTAAAGAAAAGTTGTAAGATAGAGGAGAGAAATGAATGGTTAAATTATCCAAATGAATGTAGTTTTGATTAATCCAATATTAGTATTTTTTTATTTGTTTGCAACGGAAGTTAAGGAAAAAAGATTAGAGGAAAAGTATTTTTCACTCCGGTATTATGCGGATTTGATAATTTGGGGATTAATTCGTGCGAAATTTATTCATGAACGTGCACTAATTTGGTTAACAAACAGTTATTTCGACACTGGCGTAAAGTTTAAAAACACGATGTTTCGGGAGCTCTTTGTTAAGTGAAGGAAGTCTTCACTTGACAAAGGGAGCAGTTGGCTCCCGAAACGTCGTGTTTTTAAACCTTACGCCAGTGTCGAAATAACTGTTTGTTATGGAATCTCCTGGTGAAACTCTGTATTGTTTCGTTACTGATTTGGTTATTTCCGATTTTTGTACTCTATTAAAAAATTGAAGCGTTCACGCTATTAATTTATTTTTAAAAATTTTCTAATATATGCTGCTAATTAAGGTTTGGCTTAAAAGGTAAGCGATTAATAAGAATAAATATATGATAATTATTAAAGAAATTACCGAACTACTAAGTATTTTATTTACCTCTATATGCTATCAGAAAAATGTTCAGCGTAACTTGAATATATTACCAGAATATTCTAGAACAAACCGGAAAAACCGGAATTCATTTGTTGTAATAACTTGCTTATTTCCATTGAAACTCACTGAAAAGAAAATATGATTTTGAGCTTCAAAGCAAGGGTATCACCCTTAACAAGGAAGCCATTCTTCGAAGAAGCGAGAGACTTTCCTGCAAACTTTCAAAGAACAAAGAGAAAATAGGAAAGAGAGAACGCGCTTTGAGAACAGGCGAGACATAAAAGCGAATGCTAATTATCGCAGATAAACGTCCTTAATAAGCGAAGAGCCGAAAATCCCGAATACTCGACCTAACGAATCATGTAAAAGCTGTTAGAATTGCTAATGAACTAATGTGCCCATTCCTTTAAGATCGTGTTAGCATTTCGTAGCGAGATATTATGAAAAGAGAAGTCCCTTGAAAGAAATAGACTCTTGCTAATATCAGTTTGCTCACAGGGGAAGACGACACCGTTGTAACGACATTTTTTAAACAAACGCAGCAGAAATTTAAATCTAGAATAATGTTCCCATTTTGCAATTGCGAATAAAGATATTTGGTGCTTCGAAATGGAGTATATAAGCAAATAAAATAAATGATACTTCTATGATATATATCCGAAAAAGCGCGTAAAAAAAACCATGCAAAATATTTTTTTTCATTTCTACATTGAAAAATACAACGGAAAAATGAATTTTGGAATTAAAATATTTTATTTATATTTAAATCATACCTTCAAATGCAAAGTAGTTTCAAAGAAATGTAATTATCGGACAGACAAACGAAGAGTAAAATATTTTAAAGGTAAAAAGGCTTTTACATATAAAATACAAAGTTTTTAGCATTTCAATTATATTTTGTGTTTTATTATAAAAGCAGGAGATTACTGTTCTAGCTTAAAAACCTTTTAACTGATAAGATACCATTTTAATAAAGGTTATATTGTTTCAATCATTGAATTCACCAGTAGATATCATTAATAAAGTGCAGCGCAGTTTTAAATGATAGAACGTATCTACGCAGCTTTAAATTAAGCTACAAAGTTGCTACTAATCTTTAATATACGAATTCTACGTGACTAGATTATTTTGTATGCTTAAGACATTAGTATTCATTTAAACGAGGGATACACGTTACTTCGCTACTATACAGGAAAGAAAGAAAAATGCGAATACACACGAATAGTAAAAACTAACTTTGGGAGCTCAGAGAGAGCTCTAATTTTTAATTTAATGATAATAATGATATTATCAATATTATAGCAGTAAGGTTTTGTTTTCTGCTACATATGAAGCTATGACATTGTACACACTTAGAAATTACCGATTTTGATTGATAAAAGAGTTTATAAGTTTAGAGGAGAGTTGGACACGAAAATAGCAAAAGTGTAATCAGGACGATGCAGAACCAAGACCAACCTGAAGCATGGCCTTCCTATCATTCTGCGTCTTCTGGATTAAGTAGAGGTCTAATACGACCTAGCGACGTAGAGTGTAGGAATTCTCCCCCACCAACGACACGTGCTCGCTTCAGAGCACGTTTAAAATATGACGGAGAAGATACACGACTTCCTGGAAGGAATTTACACCTTCCTATTCCTAATTAGAAGGATTTCACTATTTTCACAATTGCATGCACCTGCTAAAAAGCGTAGTTCATTCTTTATGGAAGGTAATTATTGCATTATTATTGTTTAACATCACTGCATGCCACTTTAAATACTTATTCCATAAGTGAAGTACAATAATTCATATACTTATAATTGAATGTAATAAACAATAAATACACTCTAGGAACCATAATAACACACACATGGTGGTAAGTGTATGATTTAATTAGAAAGAGAAAATTGTTTCAGTAAACAATGCTTGGGGTTTAGTGAAACAAAAAGTAAAAAGACGCCAGAGAAACTTTTGGCGAGAATTTCTGTAGAGAAAATTATATTACGAGGAAAAGGGCGAAAAGGGGGAAAGAACGAGTTTCTTTATTCACGAGGAGAATATTTTTTTTCCCTAGAGGTAGTTATTTTTTCGTCAATATGTGAGTGTGCGAAAAGTCATTATGTGAAACATAAGTAGAATAAGACCACGCTAATTTAAATAGTGTGCCATCGAATTCATAGCTTAGATTTAAACATATTTAATCACAAATATTTTTTATGTCGTGCGTAAAGAAGGGACACAAAACTTAAATTATGCAATTAACAGTTTAAAAGCAAATTTCAAACAGCATGAGATTTAAAGAAAAGCAAAACCAAGACATCATGTATTATTTGGTATATATATTTTCGCGCAGATGTCAGGAAAATTTAGAATTCTTGTTAAAGTGTAACTACATTTTCATTTTTTCTTCGTCCATCAGAATTCTTGTTTTACAACCAGCAGGCGTAGTCTACTTTTCTGACAAGTTTTCCCTCTTTTTCTTAAATGGGTTGTAAAAAATAGAAATGACAACAGCTTGCAATCCGAGAAATTAATCTCTAGGGTTTTCGATTTTTGGTATTAAACGGCAGAAAACGGAGTAAAAACAAAGACAAAAATGGAAGACTCCCCACTGAAAATACTCTTAGGAGAAGAAATTGTATTTCCTTGGTTTCGAAGCGCTGTGTTCCACGTGTGGTAAATAAATACTTCCAGATATTGATTTACGTCTCCAACTTGCGCTGCGGGACACAGATTTTTCGACTCTCTGTTTGGGACAAGAAAGTATTTTCTTTTTTGTGTCTATTTTCTTCTCAATTATCAGAGCAATTTTATTAAGCTGCTATTTGGAAAGTTTTAATTCATATTTCTTAAGTCACAGCCATACATAGCATATTCTGTATTCTAGTGACGTACTGGAGTGCCAAACGACAGTCGTAAGCCGAATTGAAGTAAAGGGAATATTCGTTATAATGTAATGAATGAGCTCTTTGTCTCCAAAAAAAGTTTCTTCCGCCATACATTTATAAAGGGCAGTTTTTGTCATATAATTTTATATTTTTCATTAACCATTCACCATCAAACGTCTCAGCACTCTTGAAATCTAAAGTACATGTCTGCAGCTTCATCAAAATGTTAATATTTGACACATCTGCATGGTTTAGGATTCGTGTGGCAATCAGCATGTTTCTTTTTATATTATCTAAGGAAAATCATTTCCAGTGCTCTTGCATTTAAGAGATTTTAATAGTTTTGACCTAACAATCTTCAAGGATTAAGCAATTTTTATCAACTTTTTTAGGCGTATTATATATAGGTAGTAATATTAACGCCGATATTATGGCGTGGTTAGATGGTGAAACGTTCGTACAGAAAAGAAATGTTTCTTTGCATTCGGTGGGGCACGATTCCACGATCTCCCACTTGCCGGGCGGGAGCTCTACCAACTACTCAACTACCTTTTAAACCAAATTGAGCAATTCGGTTTAAAAAGTAGTCCATGTACTGCCCCATTTCGCGAAATACCCGGCTTCCAAAAATATGCTTTAAATACGTTCGTAGGGGGGGATTAAATAATTGACGTTCGTAGTTCAGTTGGTAGAGCTCCGGCCTGGTAAGAGGGAGGTCATGGGATCGTGTCCCACCGAACGCAAAAAACATTTCTTTCTCTGCGAACGTTTAACCGCCTAACCACGCCATAGTATCGGCGTTAATACTACGCCTAAAGAACGTTGATAAAAATTGTTTCTTAATTTAATCTGCGTAGTGTTCGACTTGCATAAGTAAATCTTCAAGAACTTTGAATAGAGAAGTGTATTGTTTGTTTTTGATGTATTGCAAACGCGTACATCTGCCATAAAGTTTTACGGATAAGGTTACACTCATAATTTTGCTCGAATTTACAAATTTAATACTGCAGCCGAAGCCTGGAGGTAAATTCGAAAACTAAAGACCCATAAAGGAGAGTCTTATTTCGGAAATAAAGATAACGTAGAAGTAAATAAATTTTTAAAATCAGTGAAATTATTTTCGATAATTCTAAATAGCCTGTTAAGGTGATTTAATAATTAAAAAATAGTAGATTGCACAATCATAAAGCAATGGTTTTCAATTCGAAATTTTTTTTCGCATATTCTTTGCAGATTCTACTGCACGTTTATGCAGATATTCGTAATTAAATTATGAGAAATTTATATATAAAATTTGATTCCTAAATTTTTTATATTTAAATCGTTCAGGGTCTATCAAATTCGGTTATTAAACGAATATTGTTTTGTCTTGGAATGAAAACGGACTTAATTTGTAGCTTGAAATATTGCAAATCACTAATTTAAAATTAAGGTTACATTTTCTTTTCAGCGATTAAAAGCGGTTTTAAAGGAATCAATAGTTAATAACAATAATAATGTTTATTTGTCACAAGGATTTTATATTGCATTCAGTCTTGAGATTCAATTTAAATACACTAACAAATTTCACAAAGTATAGTCAAGATAATACAACTTGCACTTCATCGTGACGGGTCCCCAGTAAAAATTATAAAATTTAACCGGCTGAGGACCCTATTAATCCGCTGGCGCACAAACTCCGTTTAATAAGTATACAATTAATTTCTTTTTAAAATTTTTTATTACTGATATCTTTAAGATTACGTGGGAATTCATTCAAAAGCTTTATATATATATATTCTTGTATATTCTATTCCCTTTCTATATATATTTCTATTGTGATCTTTGGTAGTCTAATTCGGTTGCTGCTTCTTAAATTTCTGTTGTTTTCGTGATACTGGATATCAATATTATCCAAAATGTTTTCCTTCTATTATCCTTTCATACATTAGATTTAGCGTACAATATTCATTGATTTTATCAATTGGTAATATACCATATTTTACAAATAATTAATTATAATTTAAGTTAGTGTTTTGATCTATGATTTTTAAAAATTTCGTCTGTAGCGGTTTAATTACCTTCGAGTTATTTTTATTCAGATTTACTCATATTCAATTTAAATAAATCAGGCGACTATATAAAAAAGGCCAACATAGACTTAGCAACCCAGCCTTTGGAACTGCACGTGACAATTTCTTTATAATTCTTGTTCCCGAACTGATTTTTAAAAAAAAAAATGCGGAACTTGTTTATTGCAGTTTAAATCGTTCGTTAATGTTACTCCTAAGGAATCAATTTCTTTGACAATTTCAACTTCTTTTCCATTAATACAGATTTTATCTAATTCTCTCAATTTATCAAATAAAAATATTAAAATAAAATTCCTATAAGTTGCGTTGGCTGCAGTTGTCGGTAAACGGTACTTAAAATTTCATCACCGTCGTCCGTTCGGAATTTCAATAATGCTCTGAAATGTCATTCTGCTCGTTTAGGTCCTTCGAGACGAAGGCGCCCAGAGTTTCAGAGACCTCTTAGTGCCAAATCCTCTCTAGCACACAGAACAACTGTTTTAATAATTGGAACTAGTCCTTCTCTGTTTGAATTTGTGCTTGCAAAGCTTTATCCATGCTTACGTCAATTGTTTGTTTAGCACCAGTGCACCTAGCAAGAAAATTAATAGCCTTTACTTTAGACAGTAAGTGATACTGTAAGGTTTCATACCTTCTGAAATCTTCCCTTGCCTTTTTCCCAGTTTTTATATGTCGCGGTTCACGGCATCAGAAAATAGCAAATTTATTTACAGATTAAAAAATCAAAATACTTTATTTTTTCATGGTTTTTATTTTCTGTTGTTTGACGTTGTGGTTGATTTTTTTTATTTTTATTCCACAATCCCACTATCACTTATATTTATTAGGGCCGTAGCCAGAAGTCTAATAATAATAATAGCAATATTAATAATATCAATTAATTTAAAATTAATAAATTAATAATATTAATTAATAATATTAATTAATAATATAATTAATAATAATAATAATAATAGAAGGAGCTTAGGAGTCGTTAACGCTTTGCTGTATTTAATTAATACTTTTACACATAATATTAAATATCTATAATACGGGCATAAAATGCTTCAAGGGTTCTGGGGATTTAAATCTAAAACCCAGTTGCTGCGCCAGTGTCCTTCTCTAGGCAATAATATAGAGCAACAATATCCTCATTTGTAACATATTGGACAGTGAGCTCTAGTTTGATCAGAAAATGTAAGTCTTGGACTTTACTTTCATTGAAACAAGTTTACGTTAAAACTCATTTAACACGATATCAATAAATAACTAATAAAGAAAATATGCATTTGTAGTTAGATGCACAATAAACAAATAAGAAACAAGTATTGAATTGGCTTATAAAGCAATTCGTTTTACCAAAAGATATTGATATTTGAGAGGAGAAGGGGAGAAAAAAGACGAGGAGAAAAGAGCAGAAATCTAACTTCAGCTGCAACTTTTATCGAAAGAAAAATTAAAGTAAGATTTTTGAAATCGAGTTGTTTACAAAAAAGGAAGAAAAAAAAGATCAGTTTTGAAAACTTGGGATACTTGATACATATAAAATGATCCGATTGAAAATATTTGATATTGACAAAATAATTACGTTTAAAAGTTAATATATAAAACGAAGAAGCTTCGTTCATTGGATTTCAATAATCAAAAAAATAAAGAGAAAGATATCATGTGCAGAGTCAGTTTATCCACAGAGATGCTTTCAATGTGATTTGATAGTTTAGATGGAAAACAAAATATTTTTAAGCCTTTAGATTATAAGAAGATCTGAGCAATCTGATTATCATACTAATTTGCGTTAATAGCTTTCTGATTGGAATTTAGTAAACAGTGGCGACTTCTGTGTCCAGAAATAGGCTGTTGCACACATATATTTTTTTCTCTCTTAGAAACACAACTTACGAATGCTGTTCTTGTGCGTGAGGAAGGTGGGCGAGGAATCAAGCTAGACAAGCTTTAATATTATTGAAAACAACGTAATGTAGTAACAAGGAATTGTTTGCATGACTACACTTGCCAAAGTCTTAATTTCAAAGTACTTAAGAATTAATACGATTACTAGAAAAGATAATGAACTCCATGGTGGTTAGACGATAGGTATTTTACACTATCAATTTTGAATTTTTAAAATATGCATTAATTTATAATTAAAGATAATACTAATTAAGTTTTTGTTGATATTCATAGTCAATTTTAAAGGCAATCGCTATTTGTTGGTCGAATATTCGGCCTCAAAGTTAGCTAAATATTTTGCCGTATTATTCATAAGAATGTGAAATTCACAGATTACGATAGCCCACGTCTTTTTCACATACGATTAACGAGAGAAACATGCGAAAGCTAGGTTGCAAAGCTTGTGCAACAACCAAGAGTTCCAATCTGGTGAATACAATAGTTAGGTCCAGCATTTCTTCTTTTATCTATGAGCTCCTAGTTCTTTATCGATTTATTGTTGCTGCGCTGCTGTCTCACAGACGGCTAACAGATAAGCTATTTTGATTATCGGACCATTTATTGAAATGTTTAGGCTAACTGCAATGATTTTTGCGACACATTTCAAGCTAAATGAACTAATTCTAATAAAATAATAGCAATAAAAATATTAACCAATTTTTTCTTCTTTTTAATGAAAAACTGGTTGTTGCGCATTACTGCAAATTAACCACCAGTCGCCAATGGTTGTAACTGTAATTTTTGCTTCAAAGTACAGTAGCTACCTTTTCGATTATGAGAAGGCATCTTGCATCGTTAAGTACGATATCTTTTATTTACTTTACAGCAAAAAGTGAAAAGTGTTAAAGTTTAGTTTTTTTTTGGTAAAATAGAATAATAACCTATTCACAACAGTCTTTGATTTTACCATGTTTGGCGCAGTATAGCCCAGATGCTCTTGCGCCATAAAAAATCCAAACAAACAAACAAACAAACAATAATAACCTATTTACATAGGAGTAAAAGTGTAAAACACCCTTTGTTCATTAAATAATGGGACTGCCTTTTTTAAGAAGGTGATTTAATGCAATATATCTTGAAAATTGCTTCCCTTCTTTTTAAACAGTTCCTTCCGGATGTGATGTACTGCTTGCAATGCTTCGGTAAGTCCTCGAATGCGTTCTGGAACTGCTTCTATGTGATGGTCTTCCGCTGGTGTCCTTCTTTCATCTGGATGACCTCCACTTTCTCGAAACACTCGTCTTTCGATCTCCTTTTCCTTGTTCACATTTAAAATTTCTGATATTCTACCAGTACTCATGTTTAATTTCTCGTCGATCACATGAATGGTGATTTGTCGATTTTCGTACAAGTTCACGTAACTTTTCCACGTTATTTTCCATTCGAACGTTGATTTGTGTCCCAGGCCTTGGTTTTTCTTCTACCGATTCCTTACTGTCTCGAAACTGCCTAAACCAGCAAAACACTCGTGATCGAGATAAATAATCATCTTTATAAATATCTTTCGGGTCCTCAAATGCCCAGATCAGCACTTTTACCAGATTTAAAATAAAGTTTAATAGCAGCGTTTTGTTCCATTTCTCCTGTTAAACTTAAAGCACGGACGGTTTTGCTTTAAGCTCTGTATAACTCTAACTCTTGAAATGTTATACACATATCTATGCGCGTGCATACATATTTAAAAAAAAGGGGAGTCTATTTGGCAACACAACATACGGTTTGTTTACTTCGCTTTCGGGATATGGAGGGAATGGAATCAATCTCATCAATTAATGAACACAAGGTGTATATATTTATATACATCCAAGATCGTAGACAGTATTTAATTTCGGGGGAAGGACCGGTCCCTAAGACCCTTCTTCTGGATACGGGCATGTATAAATCTATTTTCACCTCAAGTAGTTATTTGGAGCGACTTTACTGCAAGGTGATTTATTACTTTTTCACTGCGTTGTATATTACTGTTGGTTTAGAAGAAAGATAGTATACAGCATAAATCAAATTATTTTTTGACTAGTTATAAAATGATAGTGTTTTACCTTCGAGAAAGGTTTGAATGCTGTAGCGTTTGATAATATTTGAACAAATACTTCAGCAGTAAAGACATATTTAAACGTAAGTTTTATCTGTAATTAGTTGCATATGTGTAAAAAAAAGTTAAATATACGATGAACCGTCTGTTATAAAAAATATGTAACCCAGCAGTTTGTGGTAATTGGATTGAAGTCGATTCCCAACGAGTTACATCGTATGTAAACTTATTGCGGTTTTTTGGTCACAGTAAGATGTCGGTCCCACTCCTGATAACACGAACAGTTTTGGGACACTCAAAAAATACAAATAAAAAAACAACAACAACAAAAATGTCTAAATCAGAGTAAGAAGTACTTGTTTTTTAGGTGTACTTTTTATTAAATAAGATGAATTAAAATAGAAGTTTTTTAATACATTGGGATTATATATATTTCTTTCTCAGAACTCCATCCTCGCTTTTGTTGACACGATAATATTATTTTATTAGTTCTCAGCAGAACTTTCGTGATACAACCTAACAAGTTATGGCCATTTTCTGATTTGTTGTGATTAGTTTTTATCGCCTCTTGATCAACCAATCAGCGGCGATGGAACACCATCTGCGTCAAAATGTTCCAGATTTCGATTTTATTTCTACTTTAGTTTTCATAATAGAAATTCAGTCAACATGCTTAACACAAACTTTGGTTTTAATAAATTTTCCCAGGAAATGATTAAAATTGTTTAAATATTTAATAATAATAATATTAAAAATAAAGTTATATTTTAATTTCAAAAATATGTGGGATAGCAACATTATTAGTTTTGATTTTGATGATAGCATTGAAATAATTTCAATGTTAATAGATGTGTTTCCCCAAAACATATTTTAAATAACGTTGAGTTTTCCTTTAATTACCGATAAATTTAAAAAAAAAAATTAATAATATTACGCTGTAAGTAAATTGTTTTAATGTTAAGATTTTCTCATTAAAAATACACGCCATGGAAATATATGCTTTTTAAGTTTCAGAGTGATATGTAAACACGGGCTTAAATTATTTTAAAGCCTCCGAAAGATATATACTTTGCAGTATAAATTAATAAGGATGACAAATAGTAGCTTATATTTTAAAAGCTTTTATAATAATGTAACATACTTAACCCATATATCTAAGATTTAAATATTTGGCTTTAATAAGGCTTTAATTTGGCTTTGGATAAGGCACGTTCGATCAATAAAATAATGAAAGGCGTTCTTTTTCTCATAGTTCTTTTCAATAGCAAAAATATTAACGATGAGTTATTGAAGTAAGGTTTAAAAACACGACGTTTCGGGAGCCAACTGCTCCCTTTGTCAAGTGAAGGCAGAATGAAGAGTTCGTGAAAGTCCTAAGCTTATATACCCGCATGTTGGGAATCCCCATCTGACGTCATCTGGTGCGGAGCAGTTCCAGCTGGGGATACTCTTGCCGGGGAAACCTTTGCATCCAACGACGTCAAATGCCTACCCCCAACTCGAGGCTTTGCAAAAATCCTGTAAGGTTCTGGTAGAGGTTTTGCGATGTTTATTGCACGACTCCTCAAACCGTAGGTTTCCCATGATTCCAGAAAAAGTCTACTCCCCAGATTCGTCACATTCTGATGTAATATTTTCATCGAATGCCAATCTGGTTCGTGACCCTCCCTGAAGACATGTTCAGCCAACTGGTTTGAATCGTCTCCCCTAGCTACCGCACGCATATGCTCCTTCCCTCGTAGACGTATCGATCTTCCCGTCTGTCCAACATACACCTTGTCACAGTCTCCACACGGTATTTGGTAAATAGCACCAGATTTTTCCTCCTCAGGGACGCGATCCTTAACTTTAAGTAATAGATCACGCAGGGTGTAGACAGGTTTGTAGTAGGTCTTAACATTCACACAACTGAGAATTCGAGACAGCTTTTCTGAGACACCCGCCACATATGGCAAAACCACCTATGTTTTCCTAGTCTCACCCTCTACATTCCTGTTTCCACCACTAACACCACATTGGTTACGAGCGATAAATTTAGTCGGGTAACCGTTCTTTTTCAACACGCTTTTGTTGCGTCGTAATTCAACATTGCGAAGGTCATCATTACAACAATGTGTAAAGGCTCGTCGGTGCAAGGCTCTAATGACAGATGCTTTGTGTGATGCCGGGTGATGAGAACGAAAGTCAAGATACCTATCAGTATGTGTTGGTTTCCTAAACACCGTAGTCAACAGTCGCCCATCCACATCTCTATTTATCCGAACATCTAAGAAGGGTAATGAACCTCTATCTTCTTCTTCTAATGTAAATTGAATATGAGGGTTCAAGCTGTTCAAATAGAGATGAAAATCAGTAACTGAAGACCTTGGTAGGATAACAAACGTATCATCGACGTATTGCTTCCACACCTGGACACAGTAAATTCACTCATCTAAAGCACTGTTTTCAAATGCCTCCATACACAAATTTGCCACCACACTCGAAGCAGGTGACCCCATCGCCGTACACCTCTTCTGTCGGTAAAATCTACCCTTGAAGTCGAACGGCTTCAGTCCAGCATAGAAATGTGATGTAAAATCGGATTGTTCTGTCCTATTACTGTGTCTTCTTTTCATCAAGTTTATTGTAATAAGAATTTTCGCGAAGCGGCTGATTATTCGCACACAGTAAAGTTTTAACTTTCGTAATTTTAGTGATTCTACCATTCTGTGATTTGCGAGTTTTTTGTTTCGTGCTGGAAGGGAGCAAAACTGAGGGCCTAGCATGCCGAGCTAATGAATTTTTCTAAAAGGATATTCATTTCGCACTTTGTTTTAAAATCGTTGTCCCATTCATAGCATTCTTTAGAGGAAGATATTTGTGGCCGTGTTAAATCAGTAGTGGCAAAATTTTTGGGTATGCGTCAACTCCAGGTTTTTGTATTGTAAGGTTGATACTCAAGCTATCGTTTTGCTTAACTAATTAAGTATATATCAAATTTAAATAAGAGCACAATGATCTTCAGTTACACAATTTTTATCGATGTACATCAGTCTTAAAACGCATGACAGTGGATAACACCTGATTGCAACTTACAATGGGAATGTAATTTATAAAATTTCAACGAGGCGTTAGAATTTTCCTGTTTTTTACATTTTTTTTTGTGTTTGGGTTTACTTTTGTACAAGCAAGGAAGATTAAATTATTTAGGTTAGCGGCAGTTAATCTTCAATGGTAGTTAACTTTAATTATATTAAATATTGTAAATGATAATTCAAAAGCGTAGGTCGAATCAGACCTACAATTATTTCCGGGTTCTACTTTACGTAAAGTTGAAACATTAGGAATGAAAAGAAATTTCTGGAATTGAACGTAATTTGCATAATGTCACCGCATGTTCGTTTAGATAATATCATTCGCATAACGTCATCGGATTATAGAAATGATGACCGTATAACAGCAGCATAAAAGAGATACGAGGAGTTTGGTATCAAAGACTCCATTTTGCATTTTTTTCAATGGAGCCGCAAAACTGTAACTTATTGTTTCCTGCACCGATAGCCTAGGTAAATCTTTGAATTTTCTTCATATTTTTTCGATTTTCTTCATATTCTGGCCGTTCCTGAAACTAAAGGGCCTGAAGAGCCCTAAAGGGAGAAACTAAAGTTGGCGTGAAAAATCCTATAAGAATGCACCAATAACTCAATTTCGAAAAAAATGGAGTTGTCAGTCTTTGATACCAAACTCTTCATATGTTCTGAAAAATATATAGGTGTCCTTGTGATGCAAAACACATCTCTACTTGCCACTACGTGGCATGTGTGCCATGGGGTTGGAGACCACCATGTGCTAAACGAAAGTGTTCAAGTTTATCGCCGGAAGTAACTTCGGCTTCGATATTCAAACCGTTTGGCTTTGTACGAGGAAATATGTGCTCTTCTTTGAGCAAATTATACTGAATTGGTTAATAATCTCACAAACGCAAGAATCATTAAAGCTATTATTAAGTAATTTCGAAAAAGTATATATAATTTTTATCAGTTCCTGAGTTTGTTTACTCATTTAATATATGCATACTGAATAAATTCATTTTGAATTAGCCCAAATGAGAATTAAATATATTGAGAAAGTAACGAAAGAGTTCGAGAAAATAAAGATAGTTTTATCAGATATTCATGAATTTGAATAACCTGAATTAATGAACAGCGAATAGTTAATCAGAAGTCGCTGAACAAGGTATTTGCCAATCTAAAATTGAAAACCCGCATAAAAGTTTCCTACAAAAACGGGATATGAGGTCGGCTTCAATATCAAAATTTCAGTGCTAATTTATATCTACATATTAAATAATTTAATGTCACAGGATATCTATAAATATTTTTAATACAAAATATTTTTGCTCTATATTTTTATCCATGCAAAAATGGCAAAAAGTGCTAAAGGAAGAAATAGATCGGATAGAATACCTATATGAAAGTAAACATCAACATACTGTAATTTTTAGTAATTTTGAGTATCTTAATAGAGGGAAGACTTTCTGTAGGTATCACAGATAATTTTAATGCAGGAAAATGGCTGATAAATTATTTAGTAATATGGAGCAAATATTTGAAGATAATTCAAATACCACCAACTTCGTTCACGAAGACTTCGGAAGTCTTGCTTTTTTTGCAGAGAGAAATTTGGTCGGCTGTTATTTCTGCGGACGCATAGAACGGAGTGAAACGTTAAGTGTTTTTAATAAACAGACGCGGCGGAATATTTCGCATAGCTCTATAACGCATACTAAATAATATATTTATGTAAAAATAAGGTACTTTAGATGTTTCCTCATAAAATGTACCTAAAGTTAAATTCCATAAATGAAAGAGATTATATTTGAGTTATTTATATTTATAATTTATTCTTACTTCCGATTAATATTGTTTTAATATGTTAGTTGGAAGGGACTTTTTCAACAACGTTGCTATCGTCAACTATTCTTCATTCATTCATCTTCTTTATTCATATCAATGTACAACATATTACAATACGTGATTCATGAAACTTTGAATTTGATTAACGTATTACATTTAACTTAATACAAAATTATCTAAAAATAAAAATTAGGAAGCAATTGTACAAAGATATTGGAGACACCGGAAAAAGACCAGTTTAACTGATCTGACTAGTCCAGTGCCCCCCCATAAACATAAAATACCTGCTAACATCAGCACCATGCTATTTATTAATTAAGTAAATGTGTAATTTCAATAAATAAAAAACAGCAAAAAGAGAAATGGCTGAACATCGGTAAGGGGCAGAAAAATTCGAGGAAAAAATAATTTCTCGAACCATGCGCTTAAATTCTGAAAGGGAATGAATGTAAGGGAGGTTATGACCGATATAATTCCAAATTTTTGGACCAATATTGTTCAAAGAGGTTCCACCAATATTGGTACGAGTGTGTGGTATTCTAAACATAGGTATTGATCCAAGATCATATTGTGGAGTAAATGGAACAAAATATATCGAGTCCCCAAGAAAATTAAAAATAATTCGTTTGAACATTAAGATCTGCATTAAATAACAATATAGTGAGGTTACTGAAATGATTATTCTTCTATTTTAAGAAATATTATAAGAATAATTAAACCTCGTAGTGAACGCTCAATTAAATATAAAATTATAAGTATAATAGTTTGAGTACATCCCAAATACAGAAAAAATTTAATTAAATTCAATTTGTTTAAACAGAACTTTATTTGCCTTAATCTAACTGCTCTAACAGTGATTACGGTCATCACAAGTTATATAAAAGAAAATAATTTAAAAATTATAAATATCGGTATAATGGCGACGCACTACACTAATCAAATAGAAACAAAAATTACACAAATTTTATTGGTATAGTTAATTTATATAAAAAGTTAAAAAAACACTCACCACCACCACCACCATCATCATCATCATCAAGTGCCTTCTCCGATTCGGAGGTTGGCGGCCAAAATGGATCACATTTTCCTGTCTCTACTGGCATGGATAATGTCTTCCGTGCTTAGCCTAGTCCAAGCCTTTAAGTCATCCATCCATCCATCCATCCATCCATCCATCCATCCATCCATCCATCCATCCATCCATCCATCCATCCATCCATCCATCTTCTTTTCTGCCTCTAGGTCTCTTCCCCATGATGTTTCCGTTTCCCTCCAGTGTCAGTTGGGGTAGTTGGTATTGTTCTCCCATCACCATGTGGCTGCAGTAAGCTAACTTTCTTCTCAGAATTGAAGTGATGATAGTTCTTTTTGTATTGAATCTTTCGGGACTTCTTTGATTGAAAATCTTGACAGTCCATTTTATTACCAATATTCTTCTGAGGGTCCGCATTTCAGAAGCTTCGACTTTATTTTTGATGTCCAGGTCTCGCAACCATAAAATAGTATAGGCCAAATATAAAGTTTTAAAATTAAAATTCTGAGATGTAAATTTAATTTTCTCTAGCACAGAACTTTTTGCAATTTATTGAATTTTGTTTTTGCCAGGCCAATTTAGTACTTTATTTCTTTTGTTTGATCGTTATTGTGGTAAAAATGTATTCCAAAGAGCAAAAAGAATTTACTTGTTCTATGGCCATGTTTATACAATGGGCAGTGATGTTGAAGCTTTTCCTGCTAAGACGAATGGTTTTCGTTTTCTACACATTAATGGTGAGTTCCATTTTTTCGCTTGTTGTATCAATTTCATTGATGAGCACCTGCAAATCTTTATTTGAGGTAGCCATTATTACCATATCATCAGCATATCTCAAGTAATTGGAACATGTATGTTTTAAAAAACATCGGTGATAGTCATTTTGATAGCAAGCAGGCTATCGTCGTTGGAGCATGGTAGCTTCTGTTTATGTCCATGATGTTGGTTGGAAACTTGATTGGGTCGATTAGGAAAGCCCGTTGTGTCTCACGGATAGAAACGACTCCACCAATGCTCCTAATTCCTTGTCGGCCCAGTCAAGTTTCCAGCCAACGTGATGGCAACACCAACCAATATCACGGATGTAAACAAAAGCTACAATGCTTTGACAACGATAGCCTACATGCTATCGAAATAGCTGTCACCAACGTTTGTTAACGCTTTTATATAAATTAACTGCACCAACAAAGTTCGTAATTTTTGCTGCGATCTAAGTATAAACATATTATTTAGATCAACTTATTTTATCAAATTTTATACCCTTTGCCAATTTTTATCGTTAGGGTTTTTCATAACAAATCAATACAATAGATCCTAAAATACACAGATTTCAAATTCTGAAAAGAATGAATTTATGATTATGCATAACTATTGTTATTTTAATAATGGTGTAAGGTTTAAAAACTTATATAATAAGTTGATAATTATGATAATACCTTTTATATGCTTACAAACTAAGTATATGATATAATAATTGTTATGCTATATAATTCTTATTATAAAAAGTCTAACCTGCATAATTAAAAATCGTATAGCTGCAAAAATCACATAAGTATAAAAAATACTTAACTTAAAGATTTTCTTACTTTTTAATGTTAGCTAAACCGGCTTGTCTACACATTTATTAACTACTATAAATCGCATAAGTGTATGTATTTTTTAATTTGAACGTGTTTTTTACAGTCACAATCGCTTATTGACCATTAAAGTGGCTACAAAATTCTCTTTAGTTAGGCTTTTGCAAATGTATTTTAACATTTTGAAGAGGAAAAAGAAGTGGAAAGAAAGGAAATGGGGGATATAATGCCCCTGATAAAGAAAGAACGGGTATGAGGGAACTACTGACTGAACTGAGAGAAATAAAGAATGGAATGGTGGAAATGAAGAAAAACAGAAGTAAAGGAGGCGGAAATTTTCATAAGTACATATTTTTTCTGGACATTTTTAAACAATGAATCACTTTTGTGCAAAATTTCGGTTACATGAAAATACCAAAACTATCAAAATTAGTAAAGGTGTGAAGCAGAGAGATATCATTTTTCCAAAACTTTTACTTCAGCTCTACAGATGATTTTTCAGCTGATAAACTGGAATAATACAGGAATAAAAATAAATGTTGAATATTTAAATCATCTGCGATTTGCTGCTGACGTTGTTATTTTTTCAACTGACCATCAGAACTCCAAGACATGGTACAGCAGCTTTCAGCTAGAAGTAGAGAAATTGGACACAAGATGAACCTACCAAAAAACTAAAATTATGTTTAATAATTTCGCAGAGAAAACAAAAATACAAGTTAACGGTTAACAAGTTAACACGGAGCTAGAAATTGCTGATTTATATATTTACCTTAGCCAACTAACTTGAGTGGAAGGAAACGTTGTGAAAGAATTCAATAGACGTATTAAAGTTGGCTGAATTGCATTCGGAAGAAAGTGTTTTATCCTGAAGGGAAATTGCCTTTGTGTCCAAAAAGAATGTTTTTCAACAAGTGTATATTGCCAGTCCACTCTTATGGCCATCTCTTATGGCTGTTGTATTGCTGCAATTATTAGACTCCATGTATCGAGTCTAATAATTGCAGTAATACGGAAGTTACAGACAACACAAAGGAGCATGAAGAGGTGAATGCTTGGAGAAATTGAAAAAGAAACACTTGGATAAGAGAGTAAACAGGAGTAGAAATCATCATTGTTAAAATAAAAATGCAAAAATAGCGATGGGCTGGGCATTTCGAAGGAAACAAAAAACAAAAAAACAAAAAACCCTGATCAACGATGGGCAAAAAAGTTTTTTAACTGGATTTCAAGAGGCCACTGAATACCTAAAAAATGTCCTCAAACTAGATGGAATAATATGAAATAAGAAAACAGGTTGGGGTGACTTGTGTGGAAAGCATTTGGAGATACCTCCATCTAGTAGTGGATGGATAATGGCAAGAGGGGGAACTGAGAGTTCTGCCCCACTGGCAGGCCTTGGAGTTTGCATGGGAAGTGGTTGCACGAATGTTTGGCGCGTTTTTTCTCTCCCAAGGATATTTGACGCTTTTTTTTTTTAACTCTAGAAATTTTTTAAACCTGACAATTTTTTTAATCTTTTCAATTTTTTTAATCTTTTCAATTTTGTTTAATTTTTCTATTTTCTTTTTCTTTTTTTAGGCTCTTCATTTTTTTCCTTTTTAAACTTTGCATTTTTTATTATGAATTTTTTGCCATTTTTTCTAAACTTTTTTTAAATTTTTATTATTTTAACGAATCTTTGTCTCTCTTTTTTAAATTTTTATTATTTTTCTACAGTTCTTCAAAATTTTCTTTATCAGTTTTTTCTATACCTTATTTCACTCACGTTTGATTTTTTCAGTTTTAGCTTTCGCCTGCACATTACCGTGCATGACACCTGGGACCTCCCCTCGAAATAGGAATCACGGCCTAAGGGTATAGTTTCCCTCCAAAAATGAGAGGGTCTGCACCGAATTCCAGATGTGAGCCCCTTCCCTGGGCTCATCCGGAAGATTGACCGTCGATGCAAACTATTGGGCTATCTAGGTACCATTAAAGAAGTGACCATGAGCCCTCGAGTCGCATCCATTTGGTAAAATATACCGCTTATTATCTAAGGGGCAGAGGGCTTTTTTATTTAAGGAGATGGTTCTTATGATGTGGGCGTTGGTCGAAAATTTGCGAGATATCTCTCTCGTTCTTTTCCTCAGGAGGAGACACTCCTTATATTTTTGAAAAGTTAATTTATTTTTTATGATAGCCCTAGAAATCCCTTTAGCGGTTTTTTCTTCCCCCGATTCGGTGAGCAAGCTATACATTTCGCTTCTAAGCCCAACGAATGAGAAAGCGTGAGCAGACGCGAACTCATCTTCCATTTTACCCAGCATTTTTTTTGTTAGTTGTGCTGAATAAGGGATGGTTAGGGGGTAATCACATGTGGCGTATTCTGACATGTTATGGGATATATCGGTATAAATGCCTTCAGTTATCAGCTCATAACATAGGGAATCTGTATCTGTAAATAGAAGTTTCGTTCGTTCCCCATACTTGACAAGTATTTCATTGTAGTGAAAGTTGTATATCAAGGTCTTGCTTATGTCGAGTATGGAGAACCCAATGTCAATTGGCCGATTCAGAGTGAGGGTAGCCTTCTTTCGCTGGATGGTGACAAGATCCGGAGTGATGATGGTAAACCTCTGGAAAGCAGATGAAGCCACCAGCTTTTTGGCGATGTCATCTCTATTTACCAGTCGCATATCCACCCTGTTTCTCAGATTCGCCATGGTTTTGCCTGTTAAGGAAAAATCACATATATCTAACCACCCTCTCCTTTTATTTCACACATATATTAATCAACCCCTCCTCTTACCCAATCCCTAAAAGATTATTCGAAGAAAATCTTACCGAAGACGGCATTATTCATCAATTTGAAGTTGGCCTTATCAAATTCATTGCGGGCGTTCTTCCGTTTTTCAGTGTTGAATTCGATCTACGTCTTCAACCGGGGCTCTTGGCGGAATTGAAGAATCTATAAAAATAAATACATACAATGTTCTATAATATGGGTAATATTCTATAAAAATAAGGGTGGGTTGTATAGGTTCGGTATGCTAATTACCTGTGGACACGCCGCAACTTCATTCCCAAAGGAGAGGTATAAATAACTTCAACTTTCGATAATGAACAATGTACCGCTCCTTGTTGTTAAGATTCGGCGCCAACTTCTCAGTCCTATCATGGAGAGGTACTCCCATCTCTTCGGCTATCTTCACGGAATAGTCCGACAACACCTTCTTGGTAATCATCATCCTCTCAGGAGCCAGCGGGTAGTCACTATTATCTGTAGTGATTATGTAGCTCCTGAGGATATTCCAGATCAACCTAAAAAAAAAAAAATAAAGATACGAAATGGAAAAATATAAAAGTTGTGGAAGTGCAAAAAATTATAAGAAGAAAACTTTTAGCAAAAGAGTCATAATACATTGTATTTACCTCGAAGATATTTCCCAATTCGTCATCATCCTTCAAAGCTTGAATCTCTGCTTCAGACACAGATTTCCCATCAGCCCACTTGAAAGTGCTCACCGATAGGTGCTGCACCATCCCAGCCACACAAGTTATTAGCGTCTAAGTACATCATGTACATGGTCATAGTCCGGGAGGTGTTGGTTATTGGCCTCGCTGAAATAAAAAAAAAATAGCGAATATATTTTTAAATATGCTAACATTTTAATTGAATTACTAAATCCTACAGTTTAAAAGGATAACATACCTGTACCGGTTTGAGATCATCGGTACTCCATCTCTTATACCTGCCTCGATGAATAAATGCATATCAAGATCGATTAACAGCTCGAGATGGAGCCCAGTCATGCGTAAGCAAACTTGTCATGCTAACCCAGGTGCTGTACACACATGACAGGGTTCGATCTTGTAGTAATCTAGGCAGAGGTGTCTGAAGTTCTCAAACACGTCAGCGAGTTGGAGAGTATCGCTCAAAACGTAAAGATCATGATACCCTCCCAGACCGTTTGAGCATGAATGTACTCATGAGAGACTTCTCCTCCGTCAACTTGTTGAAGAAGGCCTCTCGTGAAGGTAGCTCCTTCTCCTCAAATTTGGTGAATGTATCCATATAATCATATGGATACACTCCCTTCTTAAGTAGCAGCGAGACTTTATCGGGTGGGAACTGGCTATGTAGATGGTGGAAGCTGGAAGGGGTAAGTTGTCCACCAACTTCTCTAGCGAGGATACCATAAACTGCAACTTCCCCACTGAAAAAGAGATGTACTTCTCTTTACTGATCGGGATATACGTAAGATCTCGGTCCTTTATCTTTCCAAGCCCACGAGTGATGAGATCACGTCATAGTTCCGCAAGTTGTGTATCATAACGGGTATTTTCCCCGAGGGCTTGTACTTGAGGTTGCATACATTGTATGCAGCCCCTATAAAGTCACCCATAAAAGATTAAAATATATTGTTTTGTACGATTTATTCACAATTCGAGATTTTATTTTTACTCATGTATATACAATTCCAATAAACAAGTTTACCGGATATGTGGTCGTGATCCCGAAAACTATCCCCCTTCCAGCTGTTTTTCACAAATATGTCAACTTCTAGAAGCTCTGAAGGCCTGCTCCTGAGCGATGACCATCTTCAGAGGTTTCTAATCGGCTAGTTTGGCAGAGATGCTATCACCCTCATCTAGAAGAGCGTTCAGAAACTTCTTAATGCATTCACCTCGCGGTATACGCTGGGCGGTTTCACTAACGCTCCATCAGGGCCGATGCTGGTGTAGGTCTAACCGCAGGGGATACGTGTAGCCTCCGTAGTGGGGTAGGGAGTTCTCGACCCTCCAGTCTTCTCAATCAAGGATTCAAAATCCGCGTATATAACGTAGGGAACCCTCAATGAGTACTAACGTTTGTCAAAGGAGAGCCACTTGTTCTTCTCGGTGGGGAGGTTTGTTTTTTGTGGCCCGTGCCTCACACACTTCTCCCTATGTTTCAGCATGCTGTCCTCTCTCCAGAACCGGTAGAGACAATAATTGCAATAGAAGGCCGTAATGAGTGCGATCAAGAAGGAGTCGATCCAGATTTCTAATGAGGCAATACTGTTGGCCTCCCGCATCTGAAATTAGGAGAAGGTTCACATGAGTTGAAAATCTATCCTTTGTGACGTGGAGTGGGAACACTTCCATTTCATATCCAAAGACATTAATCGAGAGGTTGTTACGCCTCTAGATTTTCTGACTGTTCCGAATCTTTACGGGAAATTTCACGTCTTCCATGTTGAGCTCCAACTCGTATGGTGCATAATGTGTTATTCTCTCAGCATGCTCTTTCCGATCAACAGGGTGGAGCGCTGCCAGAAGACTCCACAGGAAGCATTTGCTGCCGTTGTTTTTAATATTTAGAAAGCATGCTTGTCAGCTTTTTTCTTGGGAGCCGGAAAGTGAGTGGCATTGAGCGATTTTCCCCTTCAGATATAAAATCTTATGCAATACCCACCCACTGCCTCTTGCTTGAAACTCTTCCTTTTTCAAAGGCTTCCTATATTTTGAAGTCTTCGGCCCCAGGGAGAATTGTAACACATCGACAGTGCAGAAAAGCGATTTTTTAATTCCAACTTGAATGCCTCGGTATTTTCTTTTAATTTCTTTAAATCCACCCTCTTACTTACTTGTTTCCTAATGAGCTTCTGTCGTTCTAATTTAGTATTTAAGTGCATTTTACATCTCACCATTCGATGATCACTTCCAGTATTAAATCTGTTCAGTACACTGCAATCTTCAATAATTGATTTCTTGTTTGCCAGGATATAGTCAATTTCACTAGTTCCCCCATTTGGGTGTTTCCATGTCCATTTTCTTTGCGGTTTCTTCTTAAAAAATGAATTCATGATGCTAAGATTTTCAGCTTCTGCAAATTCGATGAGTTGATCGCCACGTTCATTCCTTTCCCCATATCCGTATTTACCAACCGATGTCTCTCCTTGTTCCTGTTGTCCAATTCTTGCATTGAAATCCCCCATGATGAGCTTGATATGTTGTTTCCCTTTGGTGTGTAACTCTTTGATTTCTTCATAAAATTCTTCAACCTCTTCGTCGGTATGGCTTGATGTTGGTGCATATACCTGTACTATTTGAAGTTGGTATCGCTGGGTTAGTTGAACAACGAGCCTCGCTGCTCGATCTGACGTGCTTTCGACTTCAAGAAGGTAGTCTTTAATTCTTTTGTTGATTAAGAAGCCAACACCACTTGTTCTTCCAGTTTCCGTTCCTCTATAATAAAACAAATGTCCACTTTTAAGTTCCACCAACTCTTCACCTTTTCTTCTAACTTCACTGAGTCCTACAATGTCCCATTTGATCTTGTCAAGTTCTTCTTCCAATTCCTGAAGTTTTGCTTCAGAAGCAAGGGATCGTCCATTAAACGTAGCCAAGGTCAATAACAAACGGCAGCCTGGGCCATTCCAGTGATTCTTAGCACCCCTGTTTTTTATGGGATTATTTCTGATGTATATATATATATCATCATCATCATATTCAACCATTATCTATCCACTGCTGGATGAAGGTCTCTCCAAATGCTTTCCACACAAGTCTATCCTGGGCCATTCGTTTCCACGTCACCCCAACCTGTTTTCTTATTTCATCCACCCATCTAGTTTGAGGACGTTTTCTAGGTCTTCGGTGGTCTCTTGGAATCCAGTTCAGAATTTCTGTTGTCCATCGTTGATCAGTTCTTCTTGCAATATGCCCAGCCCATCGCCATTTCAGCCCTTTTACTTTAACAATGATGTCCTCTACTCTAGTTTGCTCTCTCACCCAAGTGTTTCTTTTTCGATCTCTCCTAGTTATTCCAAGCATGCACCTCTCCATGCTCCTTTGCGTTGTCTGTAACTTTCGTATTGCTCCAACTGTTAGACTCCATGTCTCTGATCCATAAGAGAGGACTGGCAATACACACTGGTTGAAGACCTTTCTTTTTAGACACAAAGGCAATTTCCCCTTCAGGATAAAACTGTTTCTTCCAAATGCACTCCAGCCAAGTTTAATACGTCTGTTGAGTTCTTTCATAATGTTGCCATCCATTGAAATCAGCTGGCCAAGGTAAATATATGAATCAGCAATTTCTAGCTCAATGTTGTCAACTTGTATTTTTGTTTCCTCTACGAAATTATTGAACATGATCTTAGTTTTTTGTAGGTTCATCTTGAGTCCAACTTCTTTACTTCTAGTTGAGAGCTCCTGTACCATGTCTTGGAGTTCTAATGGGTTCGTTGAAAAAATAACAATGTCATCAGCAAACCGCAAATGATTTAAATATTCACCATTTATTTTTATTCCCTTGTTATTCCAATTTATCTGCTGAAAAATCATCTGTAAAGCTGAAGTAAAAAGTTTTGGAGAAATGGTATCTCCCTGCCTCACACCTTTACCAATTTTGATAGTTTTGGTATCTTTATGTAACCGAAATTTTGCACTTGCATTTTTATACACACGTTTCACCATGTCAATGTACACATCCTCAATGTCTGTTGATCTTAAAGAGTTGATGACTGCTGATGTTTTAATAGAGTCAAAGGCCTTCTCATAGTCAATAAATGCCACACACAATGGAAGTTCATATTCATGTGTTCTTTCAATTAATTCTCTTAATACTTGAATATGGTCCACTGTACTGAATCCACTTCGAAATCCAGCTTGTTCTCTTGGTTGAGCTGCATCTAATTTTTTCTGCAGGCGATGTGTTAGCACTTTTGTGCTTCAATTATTTTTACATTGTGCTGAAATTATCAAGGAAATAATTAGCGTATAAAGGAATGGATAAAGTAGAAAAAATTAGTTTAGAAAATATCATCAAAAGTGATAAAATTAGTTTAGAAAATATGATTGGAAGATTATGATATTAATCGGCAGAGAGAATAATAAGCCAGCTGAAAAATAAATAAAGGTGTTAGTTAAATTCGAGAAAATTTAAACAAGCAGTTAATTAAGAAAATATTTAGTATATAGAAAACTAGGATAAGAAGAGTGTATTTAGTTGATTGGAAGTCATTATAATGCGTTGAATGAAGAAGTCGAATAAGTAAGAGATGACAAAATGAGTAACAAGCTTGTAAACTCTCGGCGAAAAAGTGACTTCAAATCGTAAGATGACCGCTATATATCTGGTGTTGCCAATGGTTAGCGAAAAACGTGGATTCAGCTACGAGGAAAATAGCTAGATAGCAATTTTTCCGGTATGAGAATAAAAGCAGTCATCCCGTCACGTGATATTTTAGCTAGAAAAGAGCGAAACCGGTAATTGTAACCGGATGTTGGAACCAGATCTCTAAGCGTGGGGATCAGGATGTGTTGGCGATGAAATGTCTGAAGCGACGAAAACATATTGGGAATTGGTTTCAACTTGTTCTGAACCGTAGTTTCTCGTCAGGAACGGAACATCACGTTGTTTTGACTGGTCTTGGGTTAGAATCGTTAATGATAGGATGCAATTTAAAATAAGGATTTGAATATGATTGAAAATGCAAACTTACAGTTATTTTAAAAAAATCGCGATAAAATACAGTAACTATAAATTTTAGACACTCGTCTATAAAATCGTCTTAGAGAGATGCTCGTCTTAAACAGGTGAACGGTCGGACATTTTTTGTCAATCGCCAAATTCACATAGGGAAATAAACTAAAATCTTAAATCATAATAAAGACGGTTGTCGGAAAGATCGTCTTAGAAAGGTGGTCGTCTCGCAGGGGTAAAAAATAGAATCACATGGGAAATAAACAGTCTAAAACCTTTAACCGTAATAAAGACGGCTGTCCGTAAGGTCGTCTTCGAGAGGTGGTCGCCTTAAAGAGGGAATGCTCACCGCATTCCTATTAGAAATATAGGAAATCATAATACCAACTCTGGCATGTAGCGAAAGATTTCCAAAATAACTAAAAATTAAATAAATATAAAAGTAAAAATTAGAAAATTTTCGAGTAAAAAAAATTGGTCAAAAAACATTCAATTGAAAAAAAAAATTTTTTGATTAAAAAAATACAAATTTCAAAACTTTTGAAAATTTTTTTGAAAATTTTTAAATAAAAAATTTCAAAAACTTCCGATTAAAAAAAAAAAAAAGCGCCAAATATCCTTGGGAGGGAAAAACGTGCCAAACATTCGTGCAACTACTTTCCCTGCAACCACATCCGTGCCATCTCCCAGGCATGTCACATCCCTGGCCTCCCAGTGGGGCAGAGCTCTCAGTTTCCCCCTACTAATGGTTGAATATTGTATATATATCTACACACAATACATGCATTGTACAATGACAACAAATGGGAATATCATATGCTGATTATATTCCTATTAAATTAAATTAAATCCACACAATATTATTATAAATTAGCTATTAAATCCACACAATATTATTATAAATTAGCTATTAAATCCACACAATAACACCATTTATATAGCTTTTGGCTTGATCTTCAATTTGATGGCAATTAAAATTTCATAAATTATTGCTTCAACTTGTTTTTAGTACATTTTTCACCATTTCGATAATGTTACTTTTTAATCAGTAGCGTAGAAAATTCAAAACTCATGGAAGGGGATTCTCAATTGGCTTTGAAGAAGACGATGTTATGCGGCCTTAGAGAAAATAGTGCGTTTTGATACCCAATTTTTGATAGCCACCTGATACCCAATTTTTGATAGCCACCTGATACCCATTTTCCTAAGCAACTGCTCTTAATTACGTGGCAATTTGATCCTTATAGTAACAACCTTTATTCGTATTTTGAAGAATGAGAAACACTTTTTGCTATAATATTATTCTGTATTATTTTTTAATGCACTCACTTGTATATAGTCAGAATCTTAGTAATTTGTATTTAGTCCTAAATGGTTTTAGTACCACGGTCACTAAAGCGGCAATATCACTTCTTGATTACATGGTGATTGGAATCTTATGGTAGCACTGCTTGTTTGCATTTTATAAAGCATCGTTTGTTGATCTTTTAATGCCGAATTATTTTCCAATACGCCCACCAGTTTTATGTAAATCTAGAACCTTGGTAAGTTAGCAATTTATGTCTAATATTTCCGTTCAGTACCGATAAAAAATACAGATCATAACATTGGTTTGACTATTTCAAATTGTCAACAATTCCTTTAAGGTTCATTTGAGACACAAATTTAGCATTTCTGTTGAATAATTGTATAGCGTTAGTTAATATTTTGTTCTAATTTAAGAAGTTATTTGACTTTATTATGGCCCATTTGAATAATTATATAGAACGTAACGTCCACGCATCTTGCTAACTCATCACCACTTGGTAACATATCTGTGTAGTATATTCTTTGAGTGGTAGTCGCAATACTTAAAAGCTGGAATATTAATTTTAATTTATGCAGTTGAACGCAGTGTTGCCAGATTGGGCTACAAGTAGCGGATTGGGCGATTTTTTAAGTGCCCTCGCTACAAAAATTTCGAATTGGGCGACACGCTACTTTTTGGGCTACTTTTAATTATCTTCAAATTAAAATTGTCTTCAAATTTAATTATCTTCAATTTAAAATTGTAAATCTGAAAAATATGCTACTTTTTTATTTTTATATATAAAATCACAAAATATTATTAGTATTGCATAATACAATAAAAATTTTGTTTGTTGAACATTTCTATTCGCAGTGAACGATAGTTTTATTAAAACATAACATGTTCGATACTCGTTCAATTCACATAAGATCTCTGTGGTTCAATTTTTGTTTTGGTACTTTTTAATCACAGAGATCTTATATATACTAGGGTCATCACCGTAGAGTTCTCGAAATTATTGGGGGGCTAAGCATTTGTGTACATTTATACATAACAGTATAAGTAAAATCATAATTCGACTTCAGATTATTGGGGAGAGGGAGAGGGCCCCACGGGCCATATGACTCTACGCCTATGAATAGAGTGGATGTCGCATGACTCCGAAACACGTTTAACATTTAAGTTCTGTGCAAATATACGAACACATATTCGCTATATAGGCTCGAAGGTGCAAACCGTGGGGACACATTAATGAAATCAATTTTTCTATTTTCCTGTGTTTCAGTATGTAATTATAATCAAGTCCGGATACAGGGGAAAGGTCACAGGGTCATGACCCCCAAAAATATATTTTTTCACTGTAAAAAATTCCAACTTTCATGATAAATGAAGAGTTTTATTCAAAGACCATGGCAATTTCTGTCCTCGATCCCCCCACCCCTAAATGGAAGTCTGTATCCGCTCTTAATTATAATGGTGCGTATTTGTTAAAGTTTAGATTGTACACTTCGGGATACTGTGGAAAATCGTTAACTTGGCAGTTCTTTCCACAGTTAATCTAATGTTTTTAGTTTAACTTGCGTTCCATTCAATTTTCGTTTTATTTTTCGTTCAAAACTATGCACGTATACAACACGATCATGTTGACCTGCTTAAATATCTGTTATGCTTAAATATCTGTTAGGCTCAAATATCGAAAACGTTCAACGGGCGAAAAAAAAGGCAACGCGTTGTGCCCGCTTCAAAATTCCAAATCCTAGGGTTAAAAAATCTACAGACATGTCAGGGGCGTGTCGGAGACGGCTCGAATCCCAATCCTTTTTCTAGGCTGTGATTGGAGATACGACTA
>QLNU02015003.1:70712098-70739502 GCA_006491805.2 Dysdera silvatica | reverse complement strand
TTTCATTTTGTAAATCATTTTACAATTTTAGGATTCTCCTTAATTATTTCCTTGTCATCTACAAAGTTTGCCCTCCAGAATCATGAAATCAAATAAAAAAAAAAGAAATCTCATAACATCTCATGTAAGTTTAGAATTTTGCATTGGGCCACATTCATGGCTATTCTTGGCCGCGGATTGGACAAGCCTGATTTACGTGGTAATCCAAAACACTTGAATTAACTCCTATTATATTAGTAAAGCATAAATCTCTGATCCTTTTTTGAGTTATTTCGTTAATTTGTCGTTAATTTGAATTATTAGTCACTCTGGTATATTCTTTTATTATGCTTTTTAATCGAAGCGTGAGATGTCAACAATTTTGTGCTCACCACAGTCGATTCTTGGTGAAGGACAGAATCTCACCGTAACATTTCTACTCAACATGCAGAACTACGTTTTATATCAGCGTAACTCTAAGGTATTCTGCGAATAATTAGGTCTATTTATATTACGTTTACTCTATTATCAGTGTATTTCAATACAAGTCATGTCTTAAATGTAGAAATTAAAAGCATGGTTTATTATCAAAAAAGCAGTATTAATCAACGTTTATTGGCGTAGTGATACCAGCGCCGATGTTATGGCGTGATTAGATGGTGAAACGTTCGAAAGAAAATAAATATTTCTGCGTTCGGTGGGACCTGAACCCACGACCTTCCACTGGCTGGGCGGAGGCTCTACCCAGTGAGCTACGAAGGACAATACATAATCTCTTTACGAACGTATATAAACGTTGATTAATATTGTTGTTTGATTTAATCTGCATAGTGTTTGATTTATATAAATGCATATGGTTTATCATTCTGTTGCGCATCTGTCGCGTGTCTTATGGCATATGTGTCTATGTTTATGGTCTCTATGATCCTCGACTTGCCATAGGACCATAGAGCCACAGATTTTTCTCTTGCGTAATATTTCAGAAATGGAGAGGCGATTTTTTTTAATGTCTAGCTTAGTTCCTTTTCAATTGCTGAGTATTCACACTTGCTCGCTGCTATTCGTGATGTGAAGTTTCTATTAATTAAGTGGTGTTTTTTTTTTCGTTATTGACTAAATTCCGGCATTCGTTTTTGTGTAAACCGACTGAAAATGCTCACCCCCATACCCAGCTATGTACAATTCGTTAGCTTACCGCAGACGATGAGTCGGGTGAGAAGGATCATGTAATGTTTACTTCTTTTGCGCAGAGGCATACTAATGGACAATTCTTTTCTAGACCGTTTGTAGAAAATAAAGCTGTGTAATTACAGTAGGACCCGTACATAACGAGGAAACCAATGAAAATGCTCGCTATATTCGATCGCTCACTAAATCCGTTCTGGAATTTAAAATTTTAAACTTTGAAAATGAAGTTGGTACAGGGAACATATTTACATGCAATGTACGCACATACGATATTTAGTTTTGAATATGCTTAATATCGTTAAATTAAATCATCGTTCGTTAAATTAAATTATCGTTAAAATTTAATGAACGTGTTATATCGCCACTTAAATTTCAATTTAATAAAAAAAAAATTACATAATAAACTTACGTTAGTAAATTTTCCCAAAATGTATAAGCAATGTTTGCAGATGCTCAAAGAACAGTCTATAATTGATTGTTTGTTTTGTATTGTGGTATATATTCTGATTTAATTATAAAATGCTTAGCGCCTTAAATACATAGCCACCAGTGCAATCCATTACCTCAGTTAAGGAAGCGTTTAATGTAAACTTCTTATTACGTATGCATTCTGAAAAAAAATGAGAGTTTTTAGAAATCATTTGTTTCTAAATGATGGAAGGTTTGTTCATAATGTTAGCCTCTATATCATTCTAAATATAGTCGAGCCTCGTTAAAACGAACACGTTTAAGACGAATTATTTTTAATACGAACCGTTTTCTGAAGTTCCGTCAATTTGTATAGTAATCCCCCAGGTTATTTTTTCCTTTAACACAAACATGGTTAAGACGAAATACCTTTTACTACGAACTGATAAACAATGGCCCTTGGAAAATTCCCTTTGCTTAATGCAAACAAAACACACTTTATAAGACCAGAACTTCTCATCGACAATTTCAACTGACTGTATTTGCCAAACTAAATATACGGGACTGGCGAGAGTTTTATATATAATTGTATAACAAACATTTCCCGTTGGCGTTTGCATGCGAAGCGAAAAATATTTTCTGCTGCCATAAATTTGTTACAAATGACATAGAAGAAAACATCATACGGATGAGAGGGTTGAATTCGACATAACCGATGCTCCATCGTATGCTATGCAGTTTCTAATTCGATTCATCGTGTGGCGGTGTTCTTGATTCCGTTACATTGGATGAATATGGCTCAATAGACGACAATATCATGATGTGTGAAGATTTAACGGACGCCGAAATAGTTGAGGCCATTAACGGCACAATAAAACTCGTATCGTAATCACTATTTTTTGGATACTGACGAAGACATCAGAGGCGGATCGAAAAAGATATTTGAGGGAGGGATAGGGGTAAAATACCACAGACTCATTTATAACAATCCAGCATTTAGCAAGTTTCAGAATATGGTGAGAAAAATATGATTTTATTTGGTATGATGATTAAGCGCAAAATATTGGAATCGCTTTTAGTGACCAAGTCTTCCTTGAACCCTGGATTTAACGAGAAATTAAAAAAAAATATATGAATCAAACTTTTTGTAAAAATTGCGTTGTCATAATTGGTGCTCATTATAACCGATTTTTACTACATTTTTATGGATTTTGGAAAGGAAATTTCAACATCCTCTCCCCCAGTGGATCCTCCATTAAAACATCGGCATTTTAAACGAAAATCCTGTTTGTGTGATAGAGGCTTTCAATGCGTTGCAAACTGAACGAAGTGCTTTTGCAAGAGGTAAATTCTGGCTCTTCTACGAAAACTGTGGACAAATTTACTGATTTTTGGTGCCATCGTGCTGATAGAAAGCGCAAACAATCAGCAATTACCGAATTTTTTAAGTGTACAATTACAATTAAATTTTTTTTGGCACAGTATGTAATCCGGAACAAATAAATATTTACTAAACCATAGTATATATATATAGTAAAACAAGGATTTTTCGAATCTATCAACTACACATAATATCCACTTTACAGGTATGTATATGCTATTGTTTTGGTTACGAAATGTGTATGCAACAATAAAATAATACTGATAAAATATAATAAAATACAACAATAAAATTCACAATTAATTCTAATAAAATTGGTTGGATTAACAAAATTGGATTATATAATAGCAGAATGTATATGGTAACTAGAGATGGGATAAATAACTTTGCAATACTATTCCCCTATCCCTTACAGATAATACGAATTACTTTTAATACGAACAGATTTTATCTTCCCCTTATCTTAACGAGGTTCTGCTGTATTAAAAAAAAATAAAAAATAAAACACAAAACCGATGATTTTTAACTTTGGGGTATATTTCACAGGCTATAAAATTGATAGTAAAAATATTTTTCCTTATTCTTTCTTCAGCAAAATTATCAATTAATTCTTCATAATGAATATAACCTACATCACCTTTTCCCACGTATCATACAGGTAAAGAACTTAATTTTAACTGGTTTAAGGAATTTAGAAATTTCGCAGATTTTTTTTTACTCGTCATCATAACGAAAACGGTCATTCTTCAGTTGCAGTGGAAATAGATAATCTCAAATAATTGCGCAATGAAGTTTCAATATTATGGATAATAATAATAATTTTCATTTACTTTATGAATTGAAGCATATTTAACGGTGAATTTAGATTTTCGCTTTTGCAAAGTAATAAGGTCGGATTGGCAACGATTTTGAAGTTTCATTCAGTCTTCACCTCACCAGGCCCTAGACATATGTCTTGTTTGTCTCTGCGATAATCCTGCTCTGCTTTTTTGCGTTTTTCCCATATGTAGTGGATCGTAATGCAATGGCTCGCGCCCGGTATGGCGACCTGTATTCTGCGTGACTGTTGCTTGTTTGTTTGGATTTTTTATGGCGCAAGAGCATCTGGGCTATACTGCGCCGTGACTGTTGTTGGTCTTGGGATTGAGGTGGGGATTAGTCTTTCCTGTTCCGGCCTTTCATCAAGTGCAACACTGATCAACTAGGATATAGGATATGGGCAACAATTTCGTTCGTCTCAATGAAGATTTTGTATTGCTCTTCTCGCCCGGGTTTGGGGGGGAGGATGATATTGCGGATCTGCCGGGTGTGCGATTTGCATAAGTCGTTAGTGCACGTATCATTCAGAGGAGCATAAATACGCAGCTAATTTTAGCTTCATTCTCTTTTCTTTAGCCAGCAGTGCTCATCTCTGCTTAGCACTCGCGCAATTATTTTGACGTTAGTGTAATGGCGCAGTTGTCTGCCGAGCAGTCAAACTCAGCATAATCCGAGTTTGTGCGATGTATCATTAGACGTGTCAGGTTTATATTGAGTATGTGCAAAAGTTCTATCCATTTTTAAAGATGCACAGTATATGATTTGATGTCGTACATGACGCTGTGATGACTGGAGTTTTCGACCAATGAAACGTGTAGACAGATATCATATAAAGGCAAGGTGGTTGTAAAATTAAATCATTCGTAAAAAAAAACTTCAAGCGGTTTAAAATGGCAAGTGATAAGGAGCATAACAGACATTGATTGTTGTACTAGTTCAATATCGGCAGCACTGTTTCCCTAATACGCCGAAATGTGTGCCAAGCGTACGGGAAGGAAGCGGTTAACGATAGCATATGTCGTCGGTAATTTCGGAAATTCAGAGACGAAGACAGAAGCTGTAAAGGTCAACCACGTTCTGGACGTTTACCAGTGATTAGGACGTCCGTCAGCAAGGCGGATGGCAACAGGTCATATTAAATAATGGCAATTACGTTAATACAGAGGTACTGTACTATTTTTTTTTCTCTTTTCTTTTTCACCTAAAAGAACGGGTAGAATTTTTGCGCATACCTAATATATTACGAATTATTCTCACCTTTAATTCTATTTCGTCAAGCTTATCAATAGAAACCAGTTATTTATTGAAGATACGCTATTTTTGCCTGCTGACGTCGAAGTCCATGACAACAGAGGTTAAGTATTAAGCTCTCCAACCAATATTCACCTGTGAGAGATCAGCCGCTCTACATACTTTTCAGTGACTTACTTGAATACTTAAAAAAAGTTCTGGGATTTTTCTCCATATTTTTTTACATCGTATACATATAATAGAGATTTTGTTTTGTAAAGAGACATACTTATATGTAAGAGTTTTAATTTTTAGAGTACCATCCAAGAATGCGAGCAGCAGAATCGTCCGTTTTCTCTTTAAATTGCAATTTTAAACATCTGAATTAAATTCTGTATTTTTTGATCAAATATACAGAAATTTTTCAACTTTGCATTTAGTTTTGATATCATAACAAAATTTTGCATTTTACAACATCGGCCTTTGACGTTCCTTAGGAAATTTTTAATTTTTTTTCATTTAAAATTTATAATACGAAATATATTCTGTGTAAGGTCTCATATAAGTTATTTTTATAAGGAAAATCTTAAAACGTACCGAGTTCATAAAATAGACTTTTAACACATCCCCGTTGAAATTTCGTAACAAACTATATTTCTGCTTCGAAAATCGCCACTCTAAATTTCAGAAAACCGCAATTTATCGCTGCAATGTTATTGCTTTCGCAGGCTGCTTGCGCCTGTCTGAGGCTGTAAATATTCTTTACAAGTTCAAACTCGGAAGTTTCTGATTCAACATCCAACTTGCTTATAAATGAGGCTTTATAAAACTCACAAAACGGTTTCATTCAAATCAAAAATGCAAAAACTTAAAGCAAATAGTAAAACAATATTTTAAAATGTAAAATGGAAGTTGCAAAATATTTTAATAAAAATTCCCGTAGAGGTTCTCTCAAATTTAACAGTACCATGGATGTAATCACGCTTTCATTTAAAGCGACTTTGATAAAAAGAAGTTTATTTATTTTAAAAATTTAAAATTGTTGTAAAAGGAGAATAGCCATGTAATGTATAGTTACACATTTTACATGTTTGCTTACTTTTACAATTGAAAGACTCATAATTATGAGTATAATTATTCAATCTTTCTATCCTCTGTAATACTTTTTGATGTAACAGAAATTCTCCTTAACGCAAAGTGAAATATTTATTTTTCTACTTCGTTCTTCACAGTTCCCTTTACACATGTTTTTTTTTTATTACTATAACTTTTATTTTTTATTGTTTACATATACCTTGATTTCTCATTTTGTCATGTTTCATATTTCAGTTCAGAGCTAATTTTACAGTTTTATTGCAATTTTCTCTTTTGATATGATCAAAATATTCAACACAGCATGCTCGCTTCGATTTTATCTACTATGGTCTGGCCCACATGCTTTGAAGTATCCTATTCCTGCACTATTTATAATTTTGATTTGTCTGCACTCGGAATTTACTATTAATTCATTTTCTATTTGTAACTTGTCATTAAGTTTCTTCCTGGTACGAAACCATATTTCATACAATGATTTTCTAAATGATTCATCGTGTTTCCAGTGACGTTTTCGTTTAGCAGTAATTGATTGTTTATACTTTTTACTTTATAATATTTTCAATTTTACTTTTCCCGAATTTCCAATTTTCACCCTGTAATGGGAGATATTTTAACAAAATAATGTACGGCCACATACTGTCTTTGTCTGAATAAGGTTAATTTTATGCCTTCACCATTCGATTTATTGTAAATATTGCCGATATAACACGTATGGGATAATTTCAATCCCCTGCTAATTAACGGGTGACCATCGACGAACTGATGGCAAGGATGCATTCGTTGAACATCTTTCAAGGTGATACTCGCCACTTTGCGAATTCCTTTCTTCGCTGTTTTACCTCCATATATTTGATAACATGGATTTATAAATGGCCATGTTGGGTAACTTTCCAGATCACCAAATTAGGGGACCCTGCGGTGGCGCAGTGTGGTAACGCGTTCTCCTATTGCGCGGCTAATCCGGGTTCGACTCCCAGCAGTGCAAAAAGAACGCTTACTCAGAGATCTCATAAAGATCGCACTGCTCACTGTAGTCCGGGGTTTGGTTCCCTAGGCCTTAAGAGGTTCGGATTCCTCGGAAAACAGTAGGTCCCGGCGCAGCATGACCACTGTAGTCTTTGAGCCGTAAAACCAAAAAGCAACCAACCAACCAAATTAGGGGCGCTAACTTTTCTAAAAGGTGGCGGACTCTTTTTTTTTTTCCTTTAAAGTTGTACCTTACCTATCTTATAAGTCCATCGATCTGCATTTCTTGGGGAAGCGCCCCCACCCTCATTGTCCCAATTTGAAATTTTAAAACATTCTGTGAACTAGCCCTATCCCCTAGTAAACGTTGAAACAATAAAAATTAATCGTCAGATAAAAATAAATGTATTTATAAAATATATATCGTTATATCATAACTTATAATGTATGTAAAGTAATCGTAGCTGCCTCCCTTCCATGTACTCCGTGATTTTCCGTCGCATTTAAGACGATGTACCGACGAAATACGGATTAGCGGGATGTGTAAAAAAGAAAGAAATTCTTTAGGCTCAGGGTGCCTCTACCCGAAAATTTAGTCCGAGCCTGAGTTAGATTCTGGACTTGAAAATGTCATATTTTTTACTTTTCTCTTTAGAAAGTCTAGATTTAATGTGCCATATGCCACCAACAGGAAATAAAATACATATTAACAGAGAAACGCATGAGAAACATTATAAAATAAGAAAACAAAACGCTGGCGATTTCATAATCATTAATGTTGGAGCATGTCTTTCTACATTACGTAAGTTTCTGATTTCGATACCGGATTTTGAATATCGTCTGGCATTTTTTCCTTAAAACACCAGTTTTGCCGATATACACGAAGCCATTCTCCATAAATAGAAAGCAGAACGCATATTAACCGAGAAATACAAAAGCAAGGAAACAAACCGTTTAATAGTTAGCAATTTGATGGTTATTAAAGATGAAGTTGCCCTTCGATATTACGTATCCTGAGTTGGATATCGGACTTGCGAAAGCAGTTCTTTTAATAGATACTCATTTTGTTATGGTAAAAGTAACCACACCCCCATAAAAAAAGAAAACAGAAAGCGAATTAACTGAGAAACATTTGAGGATCACTAATTTGAGGGAGGAAGACATTTAGTAGGTAGTTTGGTGATCATCACTGATCATCAAAGTGTCTTTTACATAGAGCACTGAGTTCGATATCAGACTTGTGAACGGACTTCTTTTTCTCCCCCCTCTGAAAACAAAATATTTGCCACGGCAAATGAAGCCATTTGTCATAAAAGGAAAGGAAAATGCAAGTTAACTGAGAAATGCTCGAAGGAACACTAACATATCCGAACGAGACGTTTAATAGCTGGCAGTTTGATGCCCACTAATTATGAAAATGGTCGTTTACATTACGTGGGGCCTTGCATTCAACAACGGACTTGTGAAGTTTTTTCATATACGTTAGTTTTGCTATGACCAATAAAACCATTTTCCATAAAAATAGAGCAAAACCCTCATTAACTGACAATTGTTAGAGTATGTGTAGAGGCCCGTTTTTCCAAAAAGAAATTGTTGCTAAATTTGTTGAATTTTATAATCAATTTTATTATAATTTAAATATAGTCATCGATAAAATGTACTGAAATGATTTACTTCGTGAAGTATGTACGCACAAGAAAATATTCTGCAAATTTTAGCTTAGAATTAGCATATGCAGCAAACACCATAACTCAAATAATGCTAATAATAGAGATTTGCTTTTATACATACAAGCAATATCCATTCAGTAAACTATAATAATCAGAAAATTTTGATGCACTGGAGATATGCAATAAAAAATGTTAGCTGATCTCTAAAAATTAAAAAAAAATTAACACATGTTGTCACTAAAAAAAGAGGTATGGCTTGAATTCTATTAAATTTGTTTGAAGAGTTAGCCCATTGCTTGCCTAACAACGTTAAAAACCTGTGTGCAAAATTTCAAATTTCACTTGATTCTATCAAGAATCTTATCGGTTAATTATGCCTGGTTTAAGTGTGAATCCTGAAAAATGGAATCTCACAGAAATTTCATGTAAATTTTTTAACCTAGCATTAAATAGGATACCTCATGTCTCCCAAAAACTGTCACACCTTTGCTTTTAACCAACATATCAAGAAAAGGATGCAGTTTCTCATAAATGAGGATGTGGTTAAAAAAAAATAAAAATATAATTTCAATTTTTGGCTGAAATAAGCCATTTGAATACGAGCGGGGCTAACTTAACTGAAAGGCACTAAAGAAAGTGAGTAAGATGTTTAACCTGTTAACCGGGGAATAAAATTTTGTGAAACTCGTTTCACACTGGGGACTTTTTTTCACAGTGATAAGTAATGTCATCACACCATCACGCTAGGATTAAATATATAAGAACTACATAAAACGTAATGCGTTCAACATAATACGGTTAATTTTAATGACGAAAAATGTCGTCATTCGCATTTTGGTAGTCTTCCGGGCATGACGAAAAATGTCGTCATACCCAGTTAACAGGTTAATAGCTGGAAGTTTGATGGTTGGTTGTTGATAATGGAAGTGGCATTTCTATTCGCCGTCCTGCAAGCAGCTTACGGTCAGGGTAAGATTTAGTGTATGGATGATATTGAACTGGAGGTGGCACTTACTTGTCGTATGAAACTGCATACCGCATAAGTGGTCCTGTGTGAATTAAACAATTATAATAAAGAGCTGCCGCTTCCTGGATATTCATTGTCAATTTTGTCTCCACTGACGAATCCAGATGAGAACTTTCAATCAACGTTTCACAGCACAGTCAGCTGAAAATGAGAAAGCCCAAATCTTTACCTATGATTGTAATAGGAGTGGAAGAAGATGACATCCAATTGAACTCTCCACCGTCAAGACGACTAAAGGAAGCGGTCGTCAGAGGTCACATTGAGGTTTCACGACCATTCTACCCAACTCACCCACATTCCTCCACAGTAACTTTAATCTTTAATGCTATAGTGTAGGCGTTATATTTATTATGTATAATCGTAATGGCATGTTTCAAAACAAAACAGTGTATAATAGAATAAATACTTTTAATTAATACGGTATACGAAATTCATTTATATGGAGTAATGATTAATTTTTTAGAACAGATATTTAAAGGAAATCGTACAAATATCGTTCATACATTGATAATGGGCATTTCAACCTTTAAACGTAAATGAACGCATGAGTATGCGTAAATACTATGTGCACGTGTTTTATAATTTTCGAATATTTTTGCCTGTACGAATGTTACCTTTAATACAAAACCGTTTAAATTTCCTAACGACAGAAAGCCTTTAACTCTTCCTCACACTTGAATATCCAAAAAGAACCATTTGCTGAATATTTATATTTCAGGACTTCCCTTCATGCTGAATCCTTACAGCATGGATAAAAGGGAGTAAGGTATACTTTCGCAGTGAAGTCAATTAAGAGGCAGTGAAGGAGAGGTACTTTTGGAAAACATATAAGAACTCACCGCGAAATAAGGTATATAGATGTTACTAATTTAATTACAGAAAAAAAAATTAATAAACCTGTTGGCGACAAGAAGTTTATTCATTTATACATATTAACCGCATAATTGAAACGTTTGACATAACTGAGGACTATACATATTAAATAATATTGTTTGTGTGTGTACCTTTTATAACTTTTAATTATTTTTAAAGTTGATAACTTTTTTAAAACTAAAACATTTTTTAGCAGATATTCTAGGTGCATTTTACGTATTACGCTTTTTTTTCTTAAGTTTATTAATCTTTTTTCGGTACAAAGTTTTCCACATTTCGAAGAAGAGAGAAAACCACACGCTCATAATAAATTAGGTGTCAAAATTTTCGTAAAATCCATAAAGCAATGATTTATTTGGTTGGCATATCAAAAGTAAGGTTTCCTTGATCATAAAGGATTACTTTTCTTCAAAAACAAAAGCATATAAAGTATAAAGGAGCAACAAATGATACGATCCTTTTTGCTTTAATGCTGCTAATTTATGAATTAAATTTTTTTTTAAATTAGGAGAATTTGTACGCGAATATTGACCAAAGAATTAATATTTAACCAATAGGCCAATGTAAGACGTAAAATGTCTTTTACTACAAAAGAACTATTCGTTCGTTAAATTACAAAACCGAGTACAAATTTTTCTGTTAACGTTTTGCACTTATAAAACAAAAGAGCATGGTTAAATTGAATCGAGAAACCTCTTCAACCCTGGAGGATAAGCATTCCTTCGTCCACTTTATCGATATTTTTCGAGCCTGTTTGTGACACATTGATCAAAAAGTCCTTTGAAACTACAGGCAAAGTGGAAAGACCCCAATTTTTCTTCCTGAATACTTTTTATCACTTTAACCTTCGATTTCCGCTTTCTTTTAGAAATATGTGTAGTCTTCAGCGATATGTCATCTCGATTGCATTGAAAATGAGATGGTAGGAAATTTCAATGACTACTCCAGTGGAAACAGCCAAGCTATGCTGAAAAGCACTTTGAAGGACGGCCTTCATATTTTAAGAAATGCTGTCTCTTAAAATATGCTTACGCCTGGATTTATGTAATATTAAGTAAATTTTCATAATTAGTTTAATTTTAAAGAAGATACTACATTTTTCCCCATCACATTTTGTTTCCATCAAATTTCCAAAAGAAGAAAACACATGTACGCTCCATGCAAACCGAAAAATATATCATTGCTTCATGTGCTTCCTCCATATATATATATAAAGGTTAAGTTGTGAACGGATTACAATGCACATGTGTATTTTGTTTGAGTGTTTCCTCAGCTATCGCCTTCGAAATGAAAGATTATAAACCTCCCTAGGCCATAAGAGGTTCAGACTTCAGATTCTTTGGAAAAGTGTAGGTCTCTACGCAGCATGACTCTTGCTGTCCTTGCGCCTTAAAACACTACAAACAAGCACAAAACTTATAAATATTTGTTTGATATTTAGTTCATATTCATTTTAGCTTAAAACTTGTTTTAATACTATATGTTTTCGGGTCTTGAACTATCTTCGGGTTTGGTTACTTCATCCTTTGAAGGTACTATTGATTCCGTTATGAAGAAGTGTTTTTCTCCCGATGACAGTGATAGGCAATGATGAAGGTTTTCATAAACATTTTCGGTCAGAAATAATTGCTCCTTACGATGTAGATGATGATTTCTCTTTTTCAAAGGCTGAAGTTGATGATGTTCTAAGAAAGATAAAGCTTGGCAAAGCTCCTGAGCCGGATAGGATAACGAATAAAATGATTCAAAATTTTCATAATGTGTGTCCTTCCTTCCTTTGTGATTTATTTAATACATATTTGGACGAGGGACTTTTCCCGGAACTCTGGAAGAAGGCTAGGGTTGTGCTTATACCTAAAGTTAGTCAAACTAAACAAGTTCATATTGATAATATTAGATGTATCAGTCTTCTTCCATGTTTAAGTAAATGCCTCGAGAAACTCTGCATAAACAGACTAAATTGGCATTTGAGGAATGGAGATTTTTTGAGTGATGTTCAGTGCGGTTTTACACCACAATGGTCAACTGAAGATGCACTTCTGCGTTTGTGTAATTCAGTTTACCTTGGAAAGCGGAAAAATTACGTTACAATGTTGTTGTTCCTTGACATAAGAGGAGCTTTCGATAACGCTTGGCTGCCAGGAATTCTTAAACTGTTAAAACAGGCTAATGTACCTAGAAACATATTTTATTTAATTAAGAGTTTTTGCATCCTCGCACTGCAGAACTTAAGCTGGGCAAAATTACCAAAGAGTATTGTTTGGAAAAGGGATGTCCTCAAAGTTCTGTTTCTGGGCATTTTTTGTGGAATCTCATTATGAATGATCTTCTGTGTAAATTATTTGCTTTCCAGAATTGTTCTAGTATTGCTTTTGCTGATGACCTTTTAATGGTTCAAAGCAAAAATTTTGCTGAGGCTTGTTCCTTGTCTCATATTTTGGATGTTACTTTTCAATGGTCAAGATATTATAAATTGGAATTTAATACATTCAAGAGTAAAGTTATGGTGGGGCATAAAAAATTAAGTACCGATTGCAGAACCAGTCTATCACATGGAGATGTTCCTACCGAAGAAGTTATGAAAATTAAATATTTGGGAGTTATCCCGGATAATAAATTTTAGTGGAAGAATCACATTTTATATCTTTCAAATAAATGAAATTTTTTTTTCGGCTTTGTATAAAATCTCTAGGAATACTTATGGACTCAAAATGGATGTTCTTAGGTTAATTCATAAACAAGGCACCGTTCCTTTTATTTCATATGCATCAAGAGTTTGGGGGGAATTCCTTAGATAAGAAAATTAACTGTTAGCTCCTTAGAAAAATTCAGAGAAGGTTTCTTCTTAGAATTGCTCGTGGCTACAGAACAGTTAACTATGAGGCCCTTTTTGTTATCTCTGGTATTCCCCCCATTGACATTGAAATTTTGAGCAATATTGCTATGAGAGAATCTATTTCCAGTTCTCTTCTTTCTCGCCCAATGGTAATCTTCCCATTTCCTGTCTGCCGCATTCCATAAATAGAGACCTCATATCAACTGTTATTTATTCTGAGGATATTCTCGAGAATTATCATTTAATTTGTTTCACTGATGGAAGTAAAGTGAATGACAGAGTTGGCCTTGCTTTTGTGGTGTATGAAAATGGAAAAGAAAGAGAATATAAGCAATATCGAATTTGCAATAATTGTTCTGTTTTTCAGGCTGAGTTGTTGTGCTTAAATCTCGCGGTGAAATGGGTTCATGAATTTACTTCTGGTTTGGGAGCAATGAAATTTTTGTCGTGTAGTGACTCTTTCTTCGTTGCACATTTTGCAGAACATTAAAACTGCACGGAAACTTGTTATTGAAGTACAAACAGTTTTAAAACCTTTGCGAAATTTGGATACAGACATCCATTTTGCTCATGTCCGTGGTCATCGTGGAAATTTTGGTAATGAAAGGGCTGACGCCTTGGCAAAGCTGGCCACCCATCTAAATATAGAACTTCACCTGAGCCTACCTGCTTCCCATTGGAGAGGCTTTTTCGAGAAAAATGCTATCTCTAATTGGAATGCAGAAGATGTCGGTCACCCAAGGCTCAGCGGATTGAAAAGTTTCTTCCAACTATTTTCCACTGGGTAAAATTAAAAGCATTCACAACAAGCTTCAAATTCACTCAAATTTTGACTGGACATGAAAATTTTGGAAGCTACTTGAAGCGTTTCAAACTCCCTTTAGGTGAATTTTGCAGTTGTGGTGACGGCGAAGATAATGTTGAGCACATTATTTTAAATTGTGCTGTGTACTTTCCGCAGAAAGACGCTCTACAGGCCACCTTACAGAAACTGTTTATTTCTTGGCCACCGTCGTTTTTTTTTATTTAGTGACGTCGAAAGAGACTTGTTCTTCGTTTCAGTCTTTGTGTATAAATTGAAGTTTAACTTTTTTTTGTATTTTTATATACGTTTTTAGCTACTCTTTTTATTGCATTCACTTCTTGGCGCAGTATAGCCCAGATGCTCTTGCGCCATAAAAAAGCCAAACAATCAATCAACATTCACTTCTTTGTTTTCAATATGTGCGTTAGTGTTTTAACTTACTTCTGTAAGCCTCGTGGTATACGATGTGAAACATGAGGAGATAAATTGTATTTAATTAAAAAAATGCTAAATGTTGATATTTATCAAGATAAATTTCATTTTAGCATGGAAGAAATTTATAAAAAGTAGCTGACATTGATAAATATATTGACAAAGAATACAAAATATTTAAGTTCAGAATGCATTAAGCTGTTTTTTTTTCGAAGTCGCGTATTTCACAAAGCTCTTCACTTTCAAACAATTCTAACATTATACATTTGGCATAACTCTTGGATGGAGGTAATCCAAGTTCATAAATTAAATGAATATTACCCATGCAATGATGTTTTCTATATTTCATTGACCCTCAATCGACTCCTGAGCCTAAATCGACCGCTAACAATATTATATCAACCTCTGGTGGTCCACATCGATCATTTTGGCGATCCATTACTTCAATACATCTTAAACTTAAAAAAATTTAATATTCATAAGCGGAATACTTTAATTATCAATCTCCTGTTAATGCTTTGAAATGTCAAAAGGGAAGAAGGAATCAAAGAACAAGGAAAGCCAAAGAATGAGAATACAATCAGGTTAAGCAACATGAAGGCGGAAATTAAGCAAAAGAGAAAGGAAATTAAAAAATCAAGTAAGAAATTTAAGGAAAAAAAGAAAATTATTGCAAAGATGAGTTTTCGCTGTGCTTCAATATGACAGGGTAGAAAAAAAATAAATGCAAAGACCAAAGCTGAGGTTTGCTATGCCCCATTTATTGCAGTACTTTTTCCTATTTTTATTCTATTATAGTGCCTAAGCAGAGGTCAGACGCCCAAGGCTGACTCGGACATTGTCATGATTTAAAAACTAAAGTTACTGGAAAATAGAAATAAAAAAGGGTTGGGATTCATAATTATATTTCAGTTATAAAAAGTTCCTGCAACATTTGAAGAACTATTCAGTTTCTTATGCAAAGTGTAGTTTTTATTGTCTTAGTTTTTCGTTTCTTTTTATTTTCTCAAAGGACGAGAAAAGGTATCTCCATAGACAAGGTTGAACATAATACATTCTATGTCTGTCAGAACCGATAAAATTCTTCGTAGAGGCAGATTATCATTATAAGTAGTGTCGATATAAGCAGAGTTCACTCTTAGTATTTGAAACGGATTTTAATAGGCTGAAATTGAACTTTTTTGTAGAAGGTATTGATGTTTTTAGGGGAGTAAGATTTATTCACAGATTAGCAAAAGTAAGGTATTGAATCAGGCATTGTATGGTCCAGACAATGTCGATATTATCTGGTTTGATAGACACCATTCATGCTTTCTTACAATAATTAACGATTTAAAGATTTTCTTCTCTTTGTCCTCTTTGTAATAAACTTTAGAAGTAAAGAAAATCATTTTATATTCATTTAAAGATCATATTGCTGTATTCTGGTAGTTTTAGTGAATAGATAAGAGATTAGTGTTGTATTATTTCTCAGTCTTTTGTATATAGCAAAAAGAATTAATGGAGCAACTACTCTTAATAGAGTTCCCCTAATTAAAAACTATTTCTGTTTAACGGCGGTGTTTCACTGTTCCAGCAAATAGCTCATACACATTCCGATTAACGTTTTTTCCATGTAAGGGCTGGTTTTCTCCTTCCTTCGAACGTCCTTATTGGGAGAAAACATTATACGTACAGCCTTGATCAAAAGAGCATTAGGCGCACTATTTTTTCTATTTGAACTGCGAATGCGTTACATAAAATCACCTCATTTGTTTATGACTGCATTCGCAGTAAAAGTTGAAATTAGATTACATACAGTTAGTTAACATTAGTAGTTTAAAATAAAGGGATTTCAGTAGGGTGCCTAATAAATACGTTTGATCGAGGCTGTATATTTGTTTTTTATTCGGTAGAGTGGTTAAGAGGAGGTGGGTAGGTGAGGACAGATTTGTAATTGAGTCTGATGGAATAGTTAGTAATGAATTGGTTTGGTTCGTATACGGTGCACATATATTATGTATAGGCTAAATCCAAGCAAGGGTGGTTTGATGACATATACACAACTTCGATAACTCAAAGTTCGCGATTTGTCTAAGTGATTGTCATCACTTTAGCCCTCATAATTTAAAAAATAGATAACTCGAAGTAAAACCATTTCTCCTTGATTATCGAGGTTCTACTGTATGTTGGTTTTAAAGGAAGCTGACATTCATTTTATATTTTAATTAGAGTAGACTTTGATGCACATATAATTCAGCATACAAGATGTTTTTAGAATTTTAAAATTTACTAATTGCACTGTTCGATAAGGTTTCTGTTTCTCATGAAACAAGTGGTAAGTTTTGCAATTTTGGAGGTGCTGAAAAAGAATAGGGCATTGAACGTTCCCATCTCCCACGGGTTTTGAAATAATAAAAAATCAAAATTATGAGAAATGCCGATTTTAATACATTCTTGCATTGGACAGTATCAAATTAGTATTTTCTCTTTTGACTTTAGGAATAAAATAAATGACTAAAGAAACACTTATATAGCTAATAAGATGAATATAACCTACGGTTATTTTGACATTGGCGTAAGGTTTAAAAATACGAGGTTTAGCAAGCCAATTGCTTCTTTTATCAAGTGAAGGCAGAATTCTGTCTTCACTATTCATTTTGTTACATTTTATTAATATAATATTTATTTCATTTTATTCGTTCTATTTAGCGCCATTTTCCTTTCATTTTGAGGCCCCAGAAAATATGATTTTTGACGCATTACACAAAATCGCAATTACTAATAAAATACAAATTATAACGTATTTATTTTGTTATAAAAGAGGAAGAATGACTTCGGTATGGTAAGTCAAATTAGTCTTAACTCGAACTAGGTTTTCTGGAGGCATATCATATCAAAGGCAGCTCTTTAACCATAGTAAAGGATCATAAATCTACGCCGTTCTTCAGCTACGAATGGACTGTCATTCTACCGGAGAGCGCACCAAGGAAAGAACCTTAAAACAATGGCCACACCAATTCTTAAAATATCAGTTCCGAAGAATGGCAACACGCCTCGTGTTTATAATGTTTTATCTAATGATGAAGACCACCGCCTGACTGGTTGGTCAAAATGCCATTGAGTATTTATTTCGTCTTTTATGCGCTATAAATGCGTTGTAATTTGGATTTTTAATAGGAAGTCCCAGAATTAGCTTCATAGAATTTTATAAATTCTGATTAACGTCGATTCCGATTAGCGACGTTTTTTCTACGTCTCGTCGTTAATGAGGGGAATTATTGTATTCTATTGTGATATAAATGCGCTTATCAGGAGTCACTCTGCACATAATATTATGAAAAATATATTACAATCTGCAACATTCGCATTAGACCTTAATAAATTAAATTCTCGGCATTCGCCATATAATCAAAAACTAATTTTACTTCTGAGCTCATTCTTTAAAAATTAAAAATTGGTTGCCATATATTTATGATCGGGAAGAAATGTATGCTTATAATAAAGTATAATTTCATTATAAAAACATATATATATTAATAAAAATGGGATTAGATAATATTTAAACACGATCAATAATTACTGCAAAGTTTATTAAAAAATATAATGTTGTATTACATAATAGGCTGCTATATATTTTCTTTCAAAATACTTTCTTTTAAAAGTTGTACGTGGGTCACATAAAAAAAAACCCTCTTCCGATAAAACGAAAATCGGAGTCATTTTCAATGACATGACGATGGAAAATTGAGAGGGGGAATAAATGATGGCCGTAGCGACTGGTCAGTTGTTACCGGACGTTTTTTTTTACTCTTATCTTCCTTACCTAAAAGGGGTGGGGATATTTGAAGTGTTCTCTTTATATAATTCTCTCCAAGTTCCCCTTTCTTTGAAAAATTGTCCGCTTTTTTCGAATACTCCGATAAAGAGTAATTTTTTCAGGTCGAAAGGTATCATGGGATCGAGCCAGTTATAAGAGTATTATCGTAGCCTTGTAGAGAGGAATTCTGGGTCTCCCTTTAAATATCTTTTAATAAGCATAATATTTACGCTCCACAGGAATGGATGGTTTTATAAATAACTGTTATTAATACGTTGGATTATTTGTAGCAGTAACTAAGTTTTTATGAAACAAAATCTGCCATTTTAATGTTAATTTGACAGTTTTTTCCCATTATTATAATCACAGCAAAAATGAGGACATAATTGAATCATTTATAGTTTCCTATTTTTATAAAAGCAGACAGTTAATTTGGAAGAAACTAAGTTTATTGCTATAAAGCAGTGGAAATCTAAAGATGAGCAAGTGGATTTGAAAACATTCAAAGATGGTAAGAAGAAAAAGTCTCAGCAATTTAATTTTCAAAGGATGTTTTGTATACTACAGTAGAACATCATCATTCATCTGAATAATCTTGTATTGTATCCCATCATAATTATTTTAAATGACTCATTAATTAGAGTGAATCTCAGTCTCTTAATCAATTACTGATTAACAATAATAGCAATCAAGATTTTTATTACACCCCTCGGATTTAAACTATCTTTTATCCTAATAACAGGTATAAAACGTAATTAGTAAACAAGCACTGATATTTAAACATAGACAATGTTTATAAATATTAAAACAAACGCGGTTTATTCTTTTATATTTGAAGAAACGTAAGTCGGTTCGAAAATTCAATTTCCAATTATACATTTCGTTGACAGTCTTTTCACTGTTCTTGCGTCTATTATTAGAAGAACATGGGAGAGGGGAGAGAAAATGTTAGAAAAACGTGAGTGTATTGTTTAAAAATATTTAACAAACAAAATAATTAAATGACGTGTATGTTATACAGTATAAATAACATGTTGTTTAGGAATTGTATTTCAGAAACTATATTCTCACGAATATACGGATCATTTCTGTTTAATACTTTGTCATTAAAGAGTTTATAAGAATTCTTATGTTGTATCTTTCCGACAATGTTTTCCTTCTCGCCTTGTTTGTTAGTACGGATATAATTCCAGGGCACAGAAAATTAAGATATATTTCGCGTGCAACCCAAAATGATCTTCTGTCAGCAACTGCAGATTGTAATTCTCGTTTCTTTTATTATATCCTATGCAAATCCTATAGGATGCTCCAGTTGGAACTTGACTCATTTTTGTAGCTTAACGTCTGGATTACAATATTTATACTATGCGTTAACAGGATGCTATCGTCACTTAATTGCATAATTGTTGCATTAAACTTCGCTGAAAATATTTTACTATCGATTGATATCTAGTGAATTAATGAGAGAAAATCGTTACAATATATATATATAACATTGTAACAATAATTACATAGTATTTTATTTGTCCGAACATTTAGATATTATTGAAAAATAAGATCGAAAGAGTGAATGAAAGTTGCTTGAGTAATTACAAAATACAATGCACAAATAAATTGCAATCATTGAAAGTAAATACAATAACAAAATCGTTAGTTGGCGAAATTTTGTAAGATATTGACATATACGTTAATATATTGAGTTGAAGCTTGAACTGGGGAGAATCAAATACCAATTTATTTAAGGTGATAAGAGTAAATTACTCAAAATAAATATAAAAAACAGCAGCCGTGTATTTTCTTCATCGCTAAACTATTGCCCAGAACAACTACACACATTACATGCTATTTACGTAGAGAGCAAGCACTTCGTAAACGTTGACCATTTTTATAGCATTCTTAGACACAATCATAAGAACCTCCTTTAGCTATTTGTTTGCCTTTTCTAGTCGAAATCGCCTTTGTCTCTGCTTTAATAGCAGAATAGCGAGTGAAGTTCGATAAAATACGATTCCGTGATTGCCTCTCGATACCATCTAACGCACAGAAAATCTACCGTGAACAAGAAGAGTTTGGAAATTTCGATTTCAAAGCTAGCCAAGGAACGTCCTATTCTCAGAAACGACTGGTGGTCTACGAGACCCTCGGGGCTAACTGATCACGAGATGGTAGCCACAAGATACGAAGCGCCAATTATCGGAAAAGAGTAGGTAATATTATCCAAAATGTTGTCTGGATATAGACCTATTAATGACGAAACAGTCCTCAAGAGTGATATTGCGATAGTGTACTATAAACGTTCATCTTGTGCGTTATTATTATTATTATATTATTATATTATTATACGATGATTTATTTTCAAAAGAAAGAAGATAGAAATATGTTTTTTAAATCAGTTCATTTCTTTAAGACATGTTCTGAGAATACATTAACAAGTAATGCATTTGTCAGTCAAGCAACTTCAGAATAAGAATAATATATTTTAAATAGTTCTTGAAAAATTTATTGATTTAGTATAGCTTCTTCATCATACTGTATATATTCACAGATAATCGATTAAAAAAAGGAAAAATTAAGTTATCTCGGGAGTTGCGATATAGTACCTAAAATGCAGCGAACCGCAGACGTTCGCATTTCTGCGTGCCCTGCGCTTCTTGACACTCCCAATCACTGACAATTGTATATCCCTGTATATATACTGAGGCGCTCTTTCCGATGCTATGCGTCTTTTATATTTCATGTTTGAATTTGTACGAGCGTTGGTCGATAATGAGATTTTTGTGTTTATTTTTTTGCTGCACATTTTTTCCGTTCCTAAAACTGATTTAATGTCTTAGAATGCACATGGAACGTATAGATCTAATTGAGATATGTCATTTGAGACCAAAAGTAACGTTGCAGCTGCTCGATCTCACGAGCTATAGTGATTGGAAATTTCCTCAAAAGCCCAAAATATCCGCTTTGCATCGAACCCCGCCCCTCACGCACTGCGCATGTGTGGGCGTGACCATGCTTTGGCGAGAACGCAACTATATATCGGTTAGAACAATAGCAAAATCATCGCAGTCGGAGTTATTCAATGGTTCTGGATATATATACGCAAACGTTACATCAAGATTTCTGCGGTTATACAGTAGCGGCATAATTTCACAGATGTATTCAAGCCAAAAATATAATAGAAAATTGAAATTTCAGGGAGAATTTGTTCCTCAATATACAAAATCAACTTTTCTTAACATTTCAGCTATATCTAAGGCTTCCACATTTTTCTGAAAGGGAAAAATGTTGATCTTTGTAAAAGCGTTTTTATCCCTCAGAGTTACGAGAAATGTATTTTTTCAAGCTTTCGTAAAATTTCCATTGTTTCCTTTTTAATGCTTTCAAATGTCGGTGCCTTTCCAGAGGTTACATAACTGCGCGTTGGCTTTTTCATTCACGTATTTGTTTTGAAGAAGACAAAAGGGCTTCTGTCGAAACAATTGCTAAAGATTTAATTAATTATGTAACTAAGCCATTTTTGATGTCTCTTTTATTTAATCAGCTTTTGTGTGGTGTGCCGTTATTCTATTTTTACGTTTTTAAAATTCAATTATTCGCTGCATAGTTCATTGTGGAAAACTATCGGTAGGTTGATCTGATTGTAATTATTAGCCACTGAATTATTACTATTGAATTATTAGTTAAAGTTACGATTTTTTTACATTTGAATTGCTCATACGAATGTAAGTTCAGACTCCTAAGTTCAAATATTAATTCACCCCATTTTACTGTGTTTATTCTTTGCAAAAGCGAATCGTTTTTAAAGATTAGATGAGATTAGATAAAGATTAGATAAGGATTAGATAAGGATTAGATCTCACATTTATAACTCTTTGCCATTAGTTATTTGATTTAGGTGGAAATCACCTTTCGTTTATAAGGAATTTACAATTTGTCGGTTAGTTAACCGTTTCGTGAACTAAACTAACTAATCAATAAACCGGTCGTTCATTCACATATTTCTTTGGTTTATATCAGTTATTAATAACGCTGAAGAGCAGGATTTCTCAAAATGTATTTTACGGCGTCTTGTTCAGCGATTTTTCGGAACTTAAGAAAATTTATAACATTTAGAAGAACAAATAATGAATTACTATATACATATATGGTAATCCACAACATAGTCCCACAGTCGACATCTGCCGAAAACACGGCACTCGAAAGATCGCCACTGAAAACCCTCATTGGTAGCGGTCATTCCGTAGTCGGGGGTGGGGGGTGACACAACGAATTCCATCTTAGCCACTGCTTCCCAAATTTAGAGGGTAAATTTAGGAGGCAGTGTCTTAGCGTAGAACTTTGATTGTGGTGACCGAAGTTCGGATTCTTCGTTAAACTGTAGGTTCAGCTCGCCAATCCGTCTGGCCAGCGTAGTGAGCTTAACGCCGCCTCCTCTATATTTCTTTCACCATACTAGTATGTGTGATAACAGAGAGACCTCTGTCCCACAATGAATTGAAAATGGTTGTTGATATATATATATGACTAAATATTCAATGTAAAATATAAATTTTCTAAAAATTGCCCACTCATGGATGTGTAACTAATTTAAGAAAGCTATATATTGGGATATTAAAATCTGATAACAGATATTTTCAATAATGTTTTAATAATGATGTATAAAACAAAAATATGTAGTATGCAATTTATAGTGGTGTATTGGTCAGTGGTACTTGATGTCGCATACACTAACAAGAGTATGCGACATCAAGTACCACTGGATGTCGCATACACTAACAAGAGTTCTAAGCCTTAGATGAAAACCATATTAGATGAAACTGTCTCCAGGAGAGAATTCCCTAATGTCCCGTGGTGGTCCGCGATAAGTAAAAGAATATCTAAGACGGTTCGTGAGTGGCCGAAGTTTGAGAAATACAGTTATAGAGAAAGAACTTGGTATAAAATAGAATGCAAGCGGAAGAAGTGTGAAAAAAATCACCCAAGTTTGAAGAATAATCCATATAGGCAAATAAGTTTGTTATCATCCGTGGCACAAAGTTGCTTCCGGTCATAAAAAGCTGTTTTGGAAATCGATAAAGAGTCTGAATAAAAGAAAGGTTCTAGAACCTTCTCCATCCTAAAGCTTTGAACACGTTATGTGCGAAGTATTAGAATAATCAAATTTAAACTTTGCTCCCTGGGCTCAGAAGTGCATGCAATTCGTTTGCATAGTAATCCTAGAAATTTGTCTTCTACTTTCTTTGTCCCCAAGGCTTTATACAAATAATACTAGTGTGAAGTAGGACATTTAAAGTATATTACGGCGTTTTTTCACAAGATGATTTTATCATCAGCATTTACTTAAATTTACAATTAGCGATTAGTAGAGAAAGGGGTGTATTTATCATGTTGCTATCATGTAATCATAAATTCCTCATAGAAAACCGTTGAATTGAAAGTTAAATAATTTACAGTGTTTTCGGATAAAAATATACTCTTTAACGGTTCAATAAACATGCATACGTTAAAAGAGTATTGCAACTATCTATGCTCTGTTTAAAGTAAATTATTATCAACAGAGTTAATGATGTTATTAATAACCAAACAGTTATCTAAGTTTTCCAAGACTGACTAATAAGCGTCGAATAATGAAAAAAATGGAAAATCGACAGTGAAAGAAAGTTTATCAGCTAATGTTTGAACTAAAAAATGAAAGGTTTAAATTAAAATTTCACGGATGGTAAACAAGAGTAAAACAAATTTATTCTGATACTCTTATTAATGCTCATATATTAAAATATACATAGCTAATGGAATTTTATAACATTTTACTATGTTAAAACATACTAGTAAATTGTTTTTCTTGAAAGAGATAATTTTAAAAATGACAAAAAGAAAAGAAAAAAGAAAAAAAGATAGCAATAAACAAATGGTACGAAGAATAACCACAGATAAAATAAAATGCAGCAACAATACACTGTTACGTGAAACCGTAGTTAAAGGTTTGTGAAACTTAGTAAATTTTATGAATGGTTAGCAATTGAATTGATTCACACAAAAATTATTAATAAACTACGCAGATGGTTATATAATATTTCATGTTTAAAAATTATAAACATTGAAATATTTCATGTTTATAAGCGATTATAGAATTTATATATTGTGCTATGCGAATTTAAATATTAAACTCACTGGAAATACTTATTTTTGCTATGAAAAAAATTCTATTGACGACAATATTTTATAATACATTTTTGAGCAAAAATAATATTTTCAGGATTTATTTCCTCACTAACAATTTTTAAGGCTCATTTATTAGGTTGATCAAAAAATCTCCTTCGTATTTTTATATATAAATTTCATATTTATTACGTACCGACAACATTTTAAACCATTGTAAATAAATTTTTGCTGTGTTCTCTTTAAATGTCTTCGCAAATATTTTATAATTTATTTAAATAAATAAACGTGACGTATCATTTTGCAATTGAAAATATTTCATCCTCATTATTCGAAAGGGCCAACTTGTAAAATAATGAGAAAAGTATCATTAAATCAATAGAATAGATACTAAAAGAATTCAAAGACCGGCAAACTGTACTTTAGTGAAGTAGCATTTTTAATGATTATCAGAAAAAATTATGAAATTATGGGCGACGCATATTTAGTAAAAGATTAATAAGTGTCTGTAGATTTTGTGTTCAATTTTGTGCTTTAAGCTAATTTAGTATTATAATGTTTCCTTTTAGCGTTGTTGATACCTTTTGACGATTTTTATAAGTAAAAAATATTTTCCTTAAATTTTGTTATCATAATACGGAATATTTTATAATTTAAACTTGAATACGTTAGACCATTTCACAATTTATCTCTATGAATTTCATTATTTCGCTTTCCAATTCAATATTTTGCTGTAATTTGTAACTTTTCATTCGATGACGGATTTCTGCATTGAACTCATTTGTAGTCTTACTGCAATTTTCAGTTAGATTTTTTTAATTATTATGATCCGATCAAGTAACAACTTGTAAAAATTTGTAACTTTCTTAAGTTACAAATTCACATACCATGACTAAAAAAAAAAAGGAAAATCAGACACAGTAATAACGATCTGTGCTTTAGTTTCATAGCATTCCTATCCAGTTATACGAAAACACCAGAGAAACATAGTTCTCTCGTAGGCGGGGTATGACCAGACTACATCGTGTTTGCGAGTGGCGGTGATGTTGAGCGGTGGAGTAATAGCTCGCTATTATGGATGCCGTATTCAAGTTTGACCACCATTTTGGCTCGGTTTTTGCTCCTCTTCCGGCACTTTGACAGACGTATTAAACGTTCGCTTTATTTATTACAATGAAAATAAACGCATTTCGTCGAATTTCAGAAAATTTATGACACTTTTACTTCGAAAAATTATATATTTTTCTTTTATAATTCTTCAATAGCAATGGTGAATTCGAATAATTTGGAATTATTTAGAAGATGTACTGCGCACAACTAGCTTATATTGAGTATACGTCCCTGATTAAAAAGGTTTGGTTTTATATACTGAAAGAACAACGTATTTCATAAGAATGATCGGTATTCTTTCGAATTATATATATTGCTAATTTATGCATTAGCAAATTAAACATATATATATATTAAATGCGGAATAAATTATATCACCGTGCATTTTATTTTTATTAATACCCATAGTGGAATGTATTAGTAGCCCATAAACTATAAAGGAATAGTATCGACAAATATCGGCTAAAATGGAGAGAAAAAAAAAATATATTTATTCCTTATCTCAGTATGATAACAAGGTTGGCCTGCTTTGTGTGAGTGAAAGGAATTTTTTTGCTGGATCACAATCACATCCCGTCATTACCTGACGCATAGCCAATAGTAAAGAAAAAATTACTAGATACAAGCTTTTCTTCTGGTGAATTGTTCAAGATAACGTTTTGCTTATTTTCTTCAAAGCATTTTTTTATTTAATTAAATAGTATGTTTGAATTGGTTTTAAATACCGTAAAACAAAACAATAAGTAATAAAATATGTATTATGTTTATTTTTTCCATTGGACAATATGCTAAATTGAAAAACATTAAGTGAGAAAAATATTATTCCTGAATGTCTTTCTTATCTCCAATTTTACTTCAAGTCATTCGTTACAAGTTGTTTATTTTAAAATTTATCAGGGGGAAGATAGTCTAATATTGATGATTCTATCTTAGTTTAATATCCTCTTATTAACGCATTTCATGCCTAACATCTTATCATAACAAATAAGTACTTTAGGAATTATCTAGTGATTATGATTTAAACACATATAATTAAAGAATGGTTTATGTTGCTAAAAAAAAAGAGCATACATATACATGTTTGCGCATGCGCATATATAATAGAAAAAGTGTATTTCAAGTCCCTTGCTAGAAATGCGTTCAAAAAATTAAAAATTTGAAAATCAAAAATAGCAAACGTGACTAACTGTTGAGAAAAGTGCGATACGTTCAAAAAGATCGAGGTAATCTCAGATGGGACAACTGCTTTTGGCGTTTAATGATTTCTTACAACTTTTCTTAAGTATAATTAGTGCACCAAGTTGTAAGAGAGTTTACTATTTAAACTAAATATATAATTATTATTATTTATTTTTATTATTATTATTATTTCAATCAACTGGAAAAAAAGAATAAATAAAATAAAGCGGCTCTCATATATATAAAATTAGGGGCTTTGTAGTAGCTAAGCATACATAAAATTAGTAATTAATACATAAAATTAATAGAGGTATATTCTAAGTATCAACATCTGTTAAGAACAACAAATACACGTATCGCCTGTATCAACCTGTCAGGTTTTCCTAAACTGATTAATTCATTGGCCACTTCAAAGTTATGTCATCCAAGTTGCATCCGTATACTAGTTCTC
>QLNU02015003.1:70672906-70711998 GCA_006491805.2 Dysdera silvatica | reverse complement strand
CAAATAATGGTCAACACAGAAAAGCCTCCGGGGCGAGAATTTTGTGAGTTTTTCGTGGGGGAATTTATTAGACAATAATTTTTGCCCCCTTGTTTATGTAACGATTATGTAGCTTCTAGTTTGAGCTACATAAACATGGGTAGCAAAAATTATTGTATAATAAATTTCGCCATTAAAAACTCACAATAATCTCGCCCCAGAGGCTTTTCTGTGTTGACCATTATTTGGCAATTGTGTTATCCCTGTGAAGGGTAATAATACCTTTCATCCTAATATACGGAGAAAAATGCGTTTGTTCCTGTCCTCATTCGTCTAGTAGGTCAAGACACCGCGGGCTAAACGGAGGGACCCTGGTTCGAATCCAGGATGAGGACGGCGCCTCTTTTTCTCCAAATATAAAAAAGCTCTAGTTTGAGCTACATAAACGTGGGTGACGAAAATTATTGCACAATGGTGAAATGTGTGTATAAAAATGCAAGTGCAAAATTTCGGTTACATAAAGATACCAAAACTATCAAACTTGGCAAAGGGGTGAGGCAGGGAGATACCATTTCTCCAAAACTTTTTACTTCAGCTTTACAGATGATTTTTCAGCTGATAAATTGGAATAACAAGGGAATAAAAATAAATGGTGAATATTTAAATCATTTGCGGTTTGCTGATGACATTGTTATTTTTTCAACGAACCCATCAGAACTCCAAGACATGGTACAGGAGCTCTCAACTAGAAGTAAAGAAGTTGGACTCAAGATGAACCTACAAAAAACTAAGATCATGTTCAATAATTTTGTAGAGGAAACAAAAATACAAGTTGACAACATTGAGCTAGAAATTGCTGATTCATATATTTACCTTGGCCAGCTGATTTCAATGGATGGCAACATTATGAAAGAACTCAACAGACGTATTAAACTTGGCTGGAGTGCATTTGGAAGAAACAGTTTTATCCTGAAGGGGAAATTGCCTTTGTGTCTAAAAAGAAAGGTCTTCAACCAGTGTGTATTGCCAGTCCTCTCTTATGGATCAGAGACATGGAGTCTAACAGTTGGAGCAATACGAAAGTTACAGACAACGCAAAGGAGCATGGAGAGGTGCATGCTTGGAATAACTAGGAGAGATCGAAAAAGAAACACTTGGGTGAGAGAGCAAACTAGAGTAGAGGACATCATTGTTAAAGTAAAAGGGCTGAAATGGCGATGGGCTGGGCATATTGCAAGAAGAACTGATCAACGATGGACAACAGAAATTCTGAACTGGATTCCAAGAGACCACCGAAGACCTAGAAAACGTCCTCAAACTAGATGGGTGGATGAAATAAGAAAACAGGTTGGGGTGACGTGGAAACGAATGGCCCAGGATAGACTTGTGTGGAAAGCATTTGGAGAGACCTTCATCCAGCAGTGGATAGATAATGGTTGAATATGATGATGATATATATATATTGTAGTATGATTGTGACATGTAGTACCTTCTAATGTAATATACATAAATACACTACACTTAATTGTATATTAAATTAGACAAAATAGTAAAGTAATGTAAAACCAAGTAAATTAAAATAGTAGAAACATCTCAGAATAAAAAATGCAATTGGAGTAGTAAAAGGTGAAGAGGAGTAAAAGATTAAACAATACCAAGAATTTTGTTCTTCATCAGGGACCGCACAAAATCCCTGTTATTGGTTTGCTTTTTCTGACTACAATAATTATATATATATATACCAAAAATTTTCAGATTTAAATCAATTCATCAGTTCAATGAAAAAATGGCTATTTTTATAGGACGCTTTTTCAATTTAAAATGTTTTTAAGTTGCAAAGTATAGTTTTTATTGCAGGGCTGGTGCCAATTTAGATCTTTTCGGTTAATCTTGCTCCAAACACAAAAAATTTAAAATCAAGTATTCTGAAAAAAAGTTGAAAGCATAAGCCATTACATAGTGTAAGAGACTGTGAAGAAATATTTATTCTCCAAAGGCTTTGCGCTTTACAGAAGAAAGTTAAAGAGACTAATGTGCTAGAAAAAGAAACATTTCTCTGACGGTAGATTCTTTCCCTTGCAACATCAAATAAGTGTTTGCGAAAGAGAGTTCTATATATTCTTTGAGGAGGACAGAAATTACTTTCCATTAGTAAACAGAGAGTGCCTTTGTATATTGGGATTTTATCCTCCATGTGTGTTTATCTTCCTGATTGCGGTTCACATTCCGAAATCCTTCCTCTCATCCTTTTGTGTGTATGTTCGCCGTTTCTTTGAGCAATAGTCACGCGCCATTGATGACACGAAAACTTAGAGGCGCAATATTTTATACGAAATGGAATCATTTTCAGACGCAAGGTCGAGAGATTTTTTGAAAAATAGATGTAGGTTAGATCATATGTTTAGAAAATTCTTGCAAAATATTCCAGAAAACATTTGCTCTTCACTCCGGAAAAAGCGAAATTTGAGAGTTTCGTTCCAATTTATGAAAGCTGAAACAAGAATACAGCCTTTGGTCAACAATTCAACATGCAAATGTAATTCCATGAATAATAACCTGCACCTCTAAGAAATAAAATAGTGCAGTGGCAGAATGGTTGTTGCATATAGAGTTGTAAAAAACCCGGGAATTTTGGGCACATTGAAAACTTTGATGGGAGGAAACCAAGATAGCTAGAATACAGGAGGTAGTCCCGTCCTTACCTTTCTTCCTATTGGTCGATTGGACACAATCAACCAATAGGAAGAAAGGTGTGGACGGGACATACCTCCTTTATTCTAGCTATCTTGGTTTCTTCCCATCAAAGTTTCCAATGTGTCCAAAATTCCCGGATTTGTTAGTACTCTAGTTGCATATATTTTTGCATATGTAAAAGTTAATAAAATAATAACGCAATAGATTCTTTGGAAATTAGATTGCGAATTGAATCTTAAATCAGAACCTCTTCTTTGATTAATGAATTACGAGAATCAAATGAACGATTTCCAGGGTATTGAAGCAACATCGCATCAACATGAAGGACAAACTAGGATTATCTGTTCGTGAAAATCAGTCATGTCATATGTTAGTATCTTTCCTGATACAAATGAGTCAGAGGAAGGATTACAGTTTAACAACAAATTCACGAATTTGAAAAATAAAGAGAAAGAAACCTCAATAACGCTTAATCCGTCCCCAATATTGTATAACAATGGAGCTCGCCTTTCCTAATACGAGTGAAAAGAAAAAAAATCTGGCCGGTTTCAATAGTGGTCGAAGCATCGTTCGATATGAGGGTACAGAGTTCCTTAATTGGAAATGTATCTTAGAGGATGCCATTGCTTATCTCATGAGAATACGATAAAGCAAAGGTCAGGTTTAAATAGAAATTTGGAAAAAATTTGCTGGGCGCAATACGCTTTAATATAATTTCGTTGCACCTTTACCATTTGTAAGGGAAACTGTTCTTTCTTTTCTTTAATAATAGTAGAAGCAATAAAATATCACGTACAAAATATGCCAAAAGATGACTTAATGAGTCATTACTGAAAACCAAATATAATTTTATAACATTATGACGTATATATACCACGCACGCAGACAGACAGACAGACATAGTATAGTCTTTTAACCATGACAAGACCGGGGTTCTACCTTTTCAGTTAGCACTGCTGAACTGCTCATAGAAGGATGGTAAATTGAGGTATTATAATGAAGGAATATACATTGTTTTAAAATGACACAATATAATTGAATTTAGTTAATTCAAAGATGAAAGAACCACAAACTTAGTTCGAAGAATCCAAAAATTTGAAAGTTTTAATAAAAAATAACCCAAAATATCATGTAAAACTCAGTCGATTAAGAAAATTTCATTAAAAGATATATGTATATTTATTTATTCGTATGGGCAATGTTGGGTACTAACAGTTTTTTTAAAACGCTAAAAGCTTTTAATTGTTTTTAGAGTTAACTCTCTGACTATTTGTTAAAACTTCTATCTCATTGAGCGGGTGAAAAATACAACATTTACATTCAGATGACTCTCAATATACTGTTTTTACACTTGCATACTTTCCCTGGCCTGCGTGAATGTGAGAATCGGCTTTTCTAGGAGTTCCATTCTTTAGTTATTTGGTATTTCGCTTTATTTCTTCGTTTGAAGATAAAATACATGACCTGTTCTGGATAATGCCCGTCAAGAATTTGGCGTCCATAAAGTCCTCGCTATTAAAATTTAATTTTAAGTTTCCGTCAATAGTTACAAATTACCATAATCCCTATAAGGAATATTTGCGTCGTGTCATACGTTTACTCATTTTTTTCCACATTAATCGTGGTTAACTTCATTGAAATTTTCCACCCGAGAGAAATCTGGACAGGGAAATCGAACTCGCAAAGGGAAATTATTTTCTTTTGCATCTTCCAAGGAATGAAAACTTCAAATTAGCCCAAAATACATCAAATTACAGGGGATTTTTTACATTATTTTATTAGAAGATTCTCTGGTCCGAGTGAAATGTTCAAATTATCTATGAATTCAAATTCAAAATGTTCGCATTATCCAAGTTCAAATGTAATTACTTGAGCGTTAAAATATATGTATCAGTAAAATGTAAAAGCAATAGTTTAAAAATATGGCGGAAATTGAGTAGACAGCAGGTATTCCGCTAAAAATAAGCAGGTAAAATGTTAAAATAGGTTTAATTAAACGAACGGATGGGAGGTTGAAAGGACTAAGCTTATCAATACGACTTTCTCAAAATCACAATTTTTTTGCGTTGCTGCTTACGTCGCAATAGTGTTAAGTGCTTAGAAGTTACCATCGAGAAAAATTTCGTTAGATTGATGCACTGACGGGGGTTTTATCGTAAGTTTACCTATAGTTAGTTTGTATTTACGTTATATCCTGGCAGTAATTCGAAGTGATAGGACAACCGTGGTAAAAGCTTGAAGACAGCAGGTAGAAGAAAGAATTGTGGATCGATGTAAGGAGACTGGGGCACCTACGCGATCATCAGAAGATATAGATCGACGTACCCGACTGTCCCACAATCCACAATTGGCGACATTATGGAAAGTGTTTAGGGAGTTTTAGACGTTCCAATGTCGGTGCAGATAGTTTTTCGAAAGTTGGCTGACGCAGGCTTGTAGTCCAGCTGTCTTTTGGGGAGACTGCTTCTAAAAGCAAACCATTGATATGAACAATTGAAGTGGTGGTGGTGTTGAGCTAGAGCTACTCAAGGTAATGGAGACCGTGTGTAGCGTTTAGCGATGATTCTTCTACTCCACCAATGGTGATCACTTTGCAAAAGTCTGGAGGTGATGTCAGAACTAAACCTGTTGTTTTTGTTGAGCGTCATATAGCTTGTCAAAGTAAAATGGTAATTTGCCTTACTATCAAAATTAACAGCAGATCATCTCTAGAATGCACAACAGGTACGATGACAACACGTTTATTCATTGATGAGCTGTTTCAATTCGAATCTTTAGAGTTAAATAAATGTTATTTTTTGGCAAGAAAAAGCACGGCTACACAGAGCTACAATCAGGAGGCAGACTTCACAAGGTTTTTAAGTCTTTTCTTAGCAAGCAAGATATTTGTACCTGATCGAGAATTTTTAGGACATGATTGGCTATGGAGTGAATACCCTCTCACATTCTTGAAAGAAAGAATTTAAGGATTTTGGTTGATATCACATGGTCAGCGCTGCCTTAGGACAACATTCAAGTGTTCATTAAAGCCATAAAGTATTTCCAAATGTATCATTTAGCATGGCCATCCTGCGGCATATTAACCACCCTGTATTTTTGGACACTGGGTACATAGAATTTTTCAAAATTAAAATCACTTTCTCAGAACATACTTTCCATCCGTCTACCATACTTCGAGTCTGTCATCATGCTTTGGAACTTTCTTTGTTCTGTATCTCACGAATTTTAATTTTAAATTGATAATTCATTTAGCGAAAAGAACGTTTTGATATTTACAGAATGAAATTAATCATTCTATATTTAATTAATAAATAAATGTTTTCACACTGTTTGCTTACTGAAGCAATACCTAATCATGAGTCAACAAGTAACAGCAGAAATATTACGGAACAAAGGTATAACCAACAATTGTACATAGGTTGACTAAATTTATTTCTATTTAATTCTTTATATGAAATTGCAGATTTTATACTGAAACGTTAATTAATTTTATGAAATATGCATTTTTTTTAAACAATTCAACTTTTATGAAATATTTTTGTGAAATACATAACTGAAATAAAGATTTGAATCAGCCTTGATATGTATGTTGTTTTAAAATACTGTTCCATGTTTTCATGCTTTTAAGGAAAAGAATATGACGCTTAATAGTAGGGAAGTAATTTTGGCCAGACGAAAAGTAACAATTTAGTCTACGGCACGTTTTTTTAGGCAGAGAAACAGTGCTTGCCACAGTAAAAGAAGTGAAAATAAGCGTCCTCATTTAAAACTCTTAATGCTGCAATTGGGTGCTGAAATCTCGCCATAAACATTAATCTCGCCTTGGCAAGTCTGGTTACATGGGTGGAAAATAATGAATTCTTTCAAGGAATTCAAATCTAAAAACTCGAAGACAAAGTTCAGAGGGCCCATTACCAGACAAAAACACGAGACGCTACTATCATTATACTTACAACACACACGAAATGTAATTGTAATTAAAAACGCATTACAATCACTCAAAAACCCCGAGAGCTCTCTTTTTGTTCGTCCCTTGTGCCGCAACCCTTTCATATATCATCATTGGTCAACAGGGCCTCATTAGAAAGAGGGATAAAATCAGAATTGTGAGAAATATTGGGCAAAGCAGTGGACTTGGAGTTCGAACTCATTAACAAAGAAAGGAGGGAGGATGGATATGAGAGAGAAGAGACGTTGTCTCGCTCTTTGTATACGTTCTTTGCGCCTCTTTGATCGATATCTGATGGAAAACTCAGAAAGTAGAGATGCCCGTTAAAGTGAGCATAATGTAGCTCAAGAGCGTAGTAAACGAATCCAGTTAAGGATATCCTAAAAGCAGAAGGAGAGAGAGAGAGAGAGAGAGAGATAGAGAGGAAAGGGGAAGAGGAAACGCTGTTGGGAAGAGAAGGGTTAAACTCTTCCCTTATTTCGTTCTTGAAAGTACTCGCTAATGGTTTTGCTTTATAATGTGCGTGTGTGTGTTTTCAAAATAGCTAAGCAGAATTCTTTAGATTTACGGGGAGGTATTAGAATTGCAAAATAACTCGCGTTCTTCTCAAATGCGTTGTTTTTGTGAGAGAAAACGACGAAATCACAGATAGCAAAAGAACGATTTTCTAATGGCGCGGGAAGTACAAGCCAAACAACAAAACTTACAGTAGGTAGAAAATTTTAAAACGACTGTAAGAACATCACATTCGTTTCTGAATAAGAGATATCGCATTTAATCTTAATGGCTCAGCATTTAGAACTCTACTTCATATTATATTATTAAAATGCTTGAATCATTTATGAATGATAAAAATACATTGCTAAGTTTATGAAATTAATGATTGATTTGTTTAGATCAGCGTTTTTTTTAACTTTTCTAGACCGCGGACCCCCTTCAAAAGTCACTCGCTCTCGCAGATCAATAAGAATTAACTCAAAGTTTAAAGCCCGGAATTTGCATCACACATATTTATTTCTAGTGTTTCATCGTTGATTTTCACCATTTAAGGAAGGAATTTTTCGTTCCCTCATAATTTATTCTTAGCATTAAAGAGCAAATGCTCATGTCCTAGTATTTTTTCGAATTTTTGTGGAACACTGGGAAGGTCCCATGGACCTCCCAGGGGTCCGAGGACCACAGTTGAAGAACCGCTTATTTAGATAATGAATATTTACCGTGGTTTTGTTTCTCGAACCCTATTATAATATTCGAAGAAATGAATGCAATTTTGAAAATTTCCCAAATCTCTTGGTACGATGCTTATATATTATTTGACTGAAAACATTACGAATCACTCTTTTAAAAGCAGATGAAGAGAACAACTAACCGATTCCATTTATCCTTCATGATTAGAATTTCATAGCTCCACTTAAAATAGACCCAGAATGTATGGCATTGTGATCCCATATTTCAGTCGATTTTCGGGAAAATGTAAGAGACTGAAAATTACGTCGGGTTTCATGCAAATCGATGGCAAGCGAGCGTTTTCACTAGCAAATGTAGTTGCCGAAACTGTGGCGGCAAGAATTTAGCACGGTCCCCTTAGAAGATGCAGCTTCGCGTTCTTGAGAACAATGGCAGGTGGTCCTTTTCCTTTTAGTTACGCAACTGTGTTCGCTAATTAATAATACAACTCTCTCCACTTAGTCCGCTATTTTCCATTGCCAGAGCCAGACTCCATTATATAAGAGCCTCTTACATTCGGCGAAGTGCTAGTTTTCTTCTTCTTAAGGAGATTGCGCCAAGGTTTTCATCTTTCTTTACACGCGTTTTTAATTTCTATCTCGTCTCTATTTTTCTTTTCTTTACTTTTTGTTCGTTCGGACATTCTATTATACCTCTTAGGCGTAATTTGTTCTTTCTTCAAGCTTTCGGCTTCCCAAGCTTCTACTTCAAATCTTTCCTTTTTTTTTCTCTCTTTCCAAAAAGCCGATTTTCCTTCGGCGTTTTAAATTCAATCCATGTTTACTCTGGTATTATTGAAAATGTAGGAAGGATTGAAAAAATGTCTCAGGCCCCTTTGAAGTGTTTTTTCGGATTGTGTTCCCAAAGTAGCTCGCTCCTAATGGAATTTTGTGTGTGGGTTCTGATTTTTGCTCTTTCCTTCTTTGCATTTCAATATTATTGTAGCTTATGAGCATAAGGTGGTAACCTTAAAACTAATTATTATGATTTCTATAGAATTCCTTAGATAATTTAAAGTTTTTGTATTGAAATAATCTGCATGAAAGGCTTAACGTAATTAGTTCTTAAGAGAAAAGTGAACAAATATGATTATTCATAAATTCTTCTCTTTAAATTGTATTAAAATATTATCTAGCTGTTATAAAAATTATTAAATTTTAAAAATGTTTTATTTTGTAAACGAACCCGTTGTTTTAAATTTTGTTTTTTTCATCAATCGATCAGTTCATTTTTGCTTCATATGTAGAGTTAAAATTGGACAAAAATTACATAAAATCTTCAATTGTACATACAGAATTTAACTATACATGGAAAGCTATAATGAAAATGACAACAAGGATATGAAAACCCCTGGGACCTGACGATAGCAAATCATAACTGAACATATCAATTAACCATATGCAATTATTAAATATTAAAAATCATAAATTGGAAATTATAAATCCATCAGGCTAATCTAACATATTCAATTCCAGATATCTGTACTTATCATTTTCAATCTCCTCCCTTTTATCGGGAGTTTAAGTATTTTCTTAGATTGGTTTTAAATTTATTGATACTATTCAATTTCTTTAACTCTTCTGGCGGTCTGTTCCAAAGATTTGAACCCTTGAAATTGATGCTGCTTCGTCCTTTTTTTGTTCTTATTTTGAATAAAATCAATTTATTATTGACAAATGTGTCTGTTTTGCTTCATGTTTCTGAAATATTAAGAGTAGATGCACTGACATTTATAACTCGTGTAGAATTTTGCAATAAATGTTTGGTTTGTGCAAAATATTTACGGTTGATTGTTTTTGAGATTTTCATCTAAAATTAATGTAAAAATATTTAAATCGCAATTAATATTTATATGTATCACTTAACTAATTGTAATTATATGCATTTACCCTCAAGTAAGTAAAAGTCCCAATCTTCTTTCTTCTAATTAACAGTTAATTAGACGAAGCTGTTTGTTAAGTTCAAATTAAATCATACCTGTACTTCTCTCCTCCACTTTACACATCCTATATTATAACATTTTGAAGTTTCATCCGTATCATGAACTATGGTATGATGTTGTTATTTCACATATTTAAATGAATAACTCTATGAAAAAATAACTTTGAGATGCTTTTTAAATATTCTAAATATAATTTCCTCAAGAATCATAAGAAAAAAGATTTTACTTAAAATTTTACTTATTCAAAGCGTTATTATATTGGACGAAAAATAATATAAACACTTAATTCATACATACGTAAGTGGTAAAGCTTAAATTAGATACGAATGGTTTTGGTATTAAAAGAGATAATGAACATCGGTACCAGTCTAAATTTGCTCTGCGTTCAAAAATTTTCTCTTAATATATTAATTCGCACGAAGCCTCATTGAAATGTAGTTAAATTTTGGATTAAAACAAATGGATTAAATTAAATAGCAAGCAATGGTACTTCCGACATATCTTTATTTCAAAATATCATTTTGCGATTGAAATAAAAATTAATTTTATGTCTAGTAGTTTTAACGATCAGGATGTAGTATATTAGTTTTGTGAAATATATTAGCCCTTAATTCATGGGTAAAAATTTACAAATGAGAATTGAAAATTTATAGCTTATAAGGTAAAACCTATCAAGTAAATATTTAATTCTATGCCATTTTTGAATTAAATAAAATAAATCTGTAACTTTTATAAACATAATTTATGCGCGTACTGATATGTTAATTATGACATTTCAGGACGACCAATTGCATTTATCTTAAACATGTGTCACTTTCATATAACTTTGAATAGTAGAGAGAGAGAAAGAGAGTGAGAGTGAGTGAGAGAGAGAGAGAGAGAGAGAGAGAGAAAGAGAGTGAGATATTTTTTAATGTTTTGAGTTTTTACGATATCAACTTGTGAAAGTCGCTTGTATATTAAATTTATGGTAGTTACAATTTCGAATAATGGAACCTTGACCTAATATATGAATAGTTTTGGTGAACTATATAAAGCATAAAAGAGATGAACAATACTTTGAGAATTCGAAACTGATTATTATATACACTTTCAATAATCTTTTTCCACATATATTCAAACAACAATACAAATTGCAAAAACTAAACTGAACTTTATAACGTTTGTGGAAGGTCGTGGGTTCAGGTCCCACCGAAGGCAGAAATATTTATTTTCTTTCGAACGTTTCACCATCTAATCACGCCATACCATCGGCGTTGGTATCACTACGCCAATAAACGTTGATTGATTGACATTGTTGTTTGATTTAATCTGCGTAGTGTTCGATTTATATAAAATAAAACTTTATAACGATTATCAACTAATTCAACCGAATTTAGCATCGAAATATTAAATTCATAAGTTTATACGCAACGATAATTTAAATCATAATTAAGATGAAGCATACTGCTATAGAACTGTTATCCAGTAACAAGTGAAAACCCGGTGAAGGAACATCGATTTATTCTTGAATTTTTTAGCATTTGACGAGAATTTGGAAGTGGGGTGGGAGGGTAGAAATTTTCGATTTATGATAGAGATAAAAGAAAAGAGATAAGAAAAATTCCAAGCTTCTGTTAAAAGGTTTAAAAATTGCGCATTACGTATACTTATGATATCAATATCTAAATTTGCATAATTAATATTATTTACATAAGTTGGCTAACTATTAACTTAATTTTATTTTATAAATTGCATATTTCTTAGCTACTTCCACATCATCAGCGCAAAATGCTAAGGGAAACTGAGAATGATCTTATAAAACAGGAAGGTGCATTAAGATATGACCAAATGCTAATCTTCAGGCTACTTAAAGACCGGTTTTTGAATACCATAGGATATGCAGAAGTTGGATAAATTCATTGCATGAAATCCTATATGTAACACGATAAAATGTGCACGACAACGTAAAATACTGTTAAAAACGTGAGTCAGGGTTTTGGTTGTTCAATGGGATAGCCATCATCATGTGCGGAATAAGAATAACTATATATTAATATAATAGAATAATAATTCCTATTCTGCATCTGATGATGGCTGTTCCATTGAATAGCCGAAAGCCTGACTCATGTTTTTAATAGTATTTTACCCGCCTTACGTTGCCTTGCACATTTTATCGTATTACTTCATCAAGAGGTGGTATTCTCTATCCTATATGTCTTAACTCTAACGATTACCAATTAATGGACGTTTTGGTTTGCTAACACATTTCCTTTCTATTGAATCCACATGCTCAAAATGAAATTATATCTTATTTATACGTAATAATTAATCATTATTCGAAGACCAATACCCTGAATTTTATGTGTGTGCATAACTAGGTTGACCAAAATGCTATAGAATAAGCACATCTATTTTATATTAGAAATAAAATCAGAGACCTTCAGATTTATTCGTGAAAACAAAAATGAAATTTACGAATCCCTCCAGGTGAGATGAAACTGCAAATTTCATAGATTACGAAATACAATTACATGAAGGTAAGATTAATGGAGCACAGATCTGCGCTTCGAATTTTCGATGTAACTTTGTGACATGGTTATTAGTTATAAGTTGAAAATAAATTAATTTTAGTTGGCGAGAACTTTGTCCCGAATCCGCGTTTGGTTAATGAAATTTAACTTTTGGAAAATTGAATTCATCACGTCCATAATTTTTATTTCCAGATCTCCGTACATTTTATGTATCAGGGAATGCGCATTTGTTTTTATGAGATGCGAATAACAGGCACAGTTATGTTACTAGCCCCTGATTCATGAAAAATATTGTCGATTAGCTATACATATAATAATTTTAAAACTACGGCACTGATCAAGCCAGATGATATTGTGATAACAAGAATTAAGCAAGGTATCTATTTAAGGAATGGAGAGAGAAGGTTCGATAATTTACTACAATACTCCGAAAATATTATGAATTCGTGGGAATTATCAGTTTACTAAATCTTTGAGGAAGTGCTTATATTCGAATTATATGTTAAGGAACTTTCTAAACGTAGGATTTAACTATACCTCTTTATCTAGCAATTTCTAATAAACATTTCCATCGCATGCAACTAGTCTATAATTCATTTCAGACATTTCAATTCACTTCAGGACGAAGGCCTCCTCGGCATGTTTCCAACTAAGTCAATTTTGGGATTTTCGCTGCCAATTTGGTGCAATATAGTAATTGATAATTTTATTAATCAATTTCATCTCTAGCCTTTTGCTTGGGTGTATTACATCCGGTAGAATCAATTTCAGGATAATTTTAATCTATCTGTTGGCAGCTTTTCGAGCTATATGGTCTGCCCATTTCCATTCCAAACTTTTAACTTTCTTACAAAGATCATAAGATTTCGTTTGTTTCCTGATTCAAATAGAGTTCTTTCGATCTCGTCGCGTATTACCAATCATCGTTCTCCCCATGTTCCTCTGTATTACTTGTAGCTTTTGGATATTCATAGCAGTCAACGTCTATGTTTCGCTGTATTAGTTAGAACAGGTAGGAATCGAGTATTTCCATCTGCAAAGAAATCAGGAGTTCGTTTTCGAAAGCTATTTTTGAAGCTGATAGAATGCCTGCCAATCAAGCTTGATACGTCGTTGGATCTGTTGATTAGTATTGCTTTCCAATGTAATTTACTGACGAAGAGATATATATATATGGCCTGCAAAAGGGTTGCTGGTATCTAACTGGAAGGAGACCCACACGCTGAACGTATGTGACGATGTGTGGAACCGGCCAGGCCAGTAACCTAGTGTCCTACCCCGCCTTCAAGTGGTGCAGGCTGAGCTTTCTATTTATGTGGCAAATTAATATTTGCTGCACGGATAGAAAGGCGGAAGGGGAGGGCTAATTCACCAACCCGTCTAGCCAGCGTGGTGAAATTATGGCTAATTCCTCCATTATGTTGACACACCAGAAACCATGGCCCCTAGTCTCCAGGTGCTGGAGTGCTCCTGATCAAGGCAGCGGTCAGTGTGGCATGAAAGCAGGGGGTGCTAAGAATCACTGGAATGGCCCAGGCTGCCGTTTGTTATTGACCTTGGCAACGTATAATGGACGATCCCTTGCTTCTGAAGCAAAACTTCAGGAATTGGAAGAGGAACTAGACAAGATCAAATGGGACATTGTAGGACTCAGTGAAGTTAGAAGAAAAGGTGAAGAGTTGGTGGAACTTAAAAGTGGACATTTGTTTTATTATAGAGGAACGGAAACTGGAAGAACAAGTGGTGTTGGCTTCTTAATCAACAAAAGAATTAAAGACTGTCTTCTGGAAGTTGAAAGTACATCAGATCGAGCAGCGAGGCTCGTTGTTCAACTAACCCAGCGATACCAACTTCAAATAGTACAGGTATATGCACCAACATCAAGCCATACCGACGAAGAGGTTGAAGAATTTTATGAAGAAATCAAAGAGTTACACACCAAAGGGAAACAACATATCAAGCTCATCATGGGGGATTTCAATGCAAGAATTGGACAACAGGAACAAGGAGAGACATCGGTTGGTAAATACGGATATGGGGAAAGGAATGAACGTGGCGATCAACTCATCGAATTTGCAGAAGCTGAAAACCTTAGCATCATGAATTCATTTTTTAAGAAGAAACCGCAAAGAAAATGGACATGGAAACACCCAAATGGGGGAACTAGTGAAATTGACTATATCCTGGCAAACAAGAAATCAATTATTGAAGATTGCAGTGTACTGAACAGATTTAATACTGGAAGTGATCATCGAATGGTGAGATGTAAAGTGCACTTAAATACTAAATTAGAACGACAGAAGCTCATTAGGAAACAAGTAAGTAAGAGGGTGGATTTAAAGAAATTAAAAGAAAATACCGAGGCATTCAAGTTGGAATTAAAAAATCGCTTTTCTGTGTATATATATATACGTGGTTTACGATGTATACTAAGATTCAAAGGATTTATAAATAAATATTGTCGTTAAAAATAAAAGGTCCTTGAAATATTAGAGAAACTCAATGTCGATGCTTTCGATGGCCGCTGTGGAACAAGCTTGCTTGCATATGGCATTTGTGAAAACGGAAATTATTTCAAAACCTCACTCCTGTAAAATCTGAGATGTAGAGTGGTCCAAATATTCATTACATCGGTTAAATAATAAGCGCGTAACAATTACGTCAACCACCATCAAAACAGGTCCTGACACAACGAAAGCCCACTTCGCCCTTCTAACGCGCTAAAGGGGAGTCATTTCCGGCTGTAATCAGCAGTTCCTTTCGGCCCCGGGGAACCACTCTTACACCGTAATGGCTATTAGAGAAGGAATATTTAAAGAATCAGAATGAAATGGAGAGTACGCCCAATTACTCGAAGTGCTGAATCCTTTAAGAAGATTGCAGATTTTCCAGTGAAGTTGAAAGCTAGACGCAAATTAGTTGACACAACGTTAAACTTGCACAGGTCGTTTAATTATCGGCAAATATTTTGAAGATAAGAATGAGAATAATTTGATTCAACCTATTTACAGCTTTGATGATATATTCTATTATATTTTTGTGTTACGTTGATTAGTTTTGTGGTTAAAAAACATTGACTGGCGATTGAGTTAGAAGTGGAGGAGAGCAGAAAGCTATAGCTTTTTATATGGCTCTCCCATGATACATGAAGTAAGGTTCATGAAATTCAGAAAGACCTAATCTCGCATAGATTATATGCACCGACATATGTATAGAGATTATGTGATTGCCTGCTGTGAAGATTTTAAATATCATTTTTATTTTACAGTGTTGGAATATTTTGAAATCACATAAAATGATACCAAATGTTTTTCTTCGAATCGGTAAGATTTTTGGGCCAGGATTGTATATTATAGTATTATGAAAGGTATGTCATTGATATTTTGCTTTGTTTATCCTTTAACCCTGATATGCACATATAATTGAGAATTTCATATGAATATGGTTAAATAACGGATGTCCTTCACATGTATTTTTAAATTTATGTCTCACTAATGAGATTAATTTTTTTTATTTTACACTTATGATGCCATGTTTGAAAGGGTTTGCTTTCACACATATATACAAACTATATTACCAAAAAATGAGTTGTAGCAGCACACTAAAGTTTCCGATTCTCTCTGCCATCGTAAAAAAGGTTTCAGCCAGCTAACGGATGAATTATGGAACAATAAGGAATATTTTTAATCTTTTTCAGCGTATATTTGATAGACATGTGTCGTGAGAAGAATTTAATATTGTTTAATCGCGGGCAGACAATAGGAGCCAGAAAGATGGAGCACAGTATATCTGAGGTGGTATATAAAAATATTTTATTTGAGAATACATTACTGTCGAAACGGGTATCAATCAATACTATTATTCAAAATAGTTTAAAAAAGTAGAAAAACGCTAATAAAGGTAAGATAATCAAACACAGTATGAAAAAAAATGCCACGAGTTAGTTATAAATTTATTTTTTACTGCATAAAAACGTTTGTTGCAATTTGAGCCAGTTCTTATTGATTACTAATAATTGAATTAAAAGCAATTACCTTTCCTTCAAAAATAGGGAAAAACTAGAAGATGAAGAAAACCTCAAAATCGTTAATTACACTTGCGGAGAAATAATTCATTCATAACTGAAAAATTCTTTCAAGTGGAGGTTGCCAAGTTTTGTGCTCAAGAAAGTCTCTATACTTTTTATTAGGTGGTGCGAAAATATTAGTAATTTCATTTGTAAAAGTATTTTAAAACACATTGTATATAAATTTTGGGTGCCATGGTAGTATAACCTTACTTGCATATTTTTTAAAATGTTGTAATTATATTTTCCTGCCTGTGTTGTTATTCACCACGGATGCTTTAAGAACTATCAGCGAGCGCGGGGTTGGCGATTGCTGCTGGTAGTGGTTGTGAACTATGACTTGGTAGCAGGGCTTAATTTCTAACAAAAAAAGTGCAGGAGCCCTAATGTTATGATAAATCGATTAAAAAATCGAATGGCTGCAAAAGAATCGATAAATCATATCAATTGTTTATATCCATTTTTCTGGACAACAAAATGCTTGACCTTAATCTCAAATTTATTATTTTTTCATGAAAGTGTCTATTTAGGGGTTCCGGCTAATATTTAAATAATCTCCAAAAATAAAGGGGTGCCGTGTTCCGGTGGGCTCCCGCACAATTTAAGTCCTGTTTGCTAGAACTCCAGGGCCCAGCAATGCGGAAAAGTTAGCGAAGAAAATGAAAACCTATATACTGATCGAAAATATTTTCAAATATGGATGGATAAAAATACATATATTACAATGCAAGATTTTGACCGGAAAAAGGAGATTTGAAAAATAGTACAGCTGTCGTGATTAAACAGAAAGCAAGATTATATATTATTGAAATGAAGAACGGCATTCTGATCAGTATGGAACTGTATGCAAAATAATTTATTTATATATTTTTTACTTTTTATTCGTTGTATTGGTCTTTGGGTATGGAAATTCTCTCCACCAGATTTGCAATCTCTGAACTCTCACTATCCTTATTAAAAAAAAAAAGTCTCCGGATACATCTGTGGGATTCGAACACACTTCCCTTCTTGATTTCTTGACACTGCCCTCATCCTTTTCTTTCTTCTATTTTACATGTCCCTAATCATCCTTCCCTTCAAGGGGCGGATTGGCCATATGGGCGATCGCCAGAAGGGTCTTCTCAATTTATTATAAAGAGGGCCTGTAAGATGTGACATAAAGAAGGCCGATCTGGTTTAATATAGAAGGGCTGTAAAATTTGACAAAAATTAAGTTGATCCAATATGATTTAAAGAGCACCAGTTTGGGGTAGGGGGTGCTGGGCATAGGTGTGAAGTTTTCAATGTTATTGAGGGCCCAAACATATATTATGGATGTGTTTATCAATCACAATATATGTAGAATTGGAAATTATTCTGAGGGTTCGGGACCCGCGGACCCATACAAATCTACGCCTATGGTGCTGGGTGATGACTGGGCCCGGGTCCTATCACCTGGATCCACGCTTGCCCTAAGTACCAAGCCTTACCCCTTCTCATATTTTAGGGGCCGGAAACTTTCATTGTAATATAATATTACATATAGCATTTCTTGGCTAGGAGTCTTTTTTATATAACTACTACATACCTACACAAACAGAGACGAAGTTCCTTATTCTAAAGTCATGCTAGAAAAGTGTTAAAAACATGTTGATTTCAAATACCCATACGTTCACGTTTTATGAAAAAAAAAACTGAAGGTATCTTGATTCTTCTCGAATTTTTAAGTTTTGAGTAAAGGAGGGGACGGGGTGACCCCATCATTTGGATTCATATACCATGTGAACCATACTGATTTCGATAGTAAACGGTCTGCCATTTTTGTTTAAAAAAAAATAAAGAAAAAAGGTTTACATTCACTGCTATCTCCCCCCATGTTCCAAGGCGCTTTAGTCATCTTTGTCCAGGCTGGAGACTGTATCATTGATGTTTTGGTGCTGGAGGCTGATGACATTCTGAACACAATTAGAAGCAGAAGGCGAATGTTTTACGACAATTCGTGAGAAACAAAGTGACGTTGGGGAAATACAAAACAAGGGGATTGAACATTTTGCGGCCGGTTCAAAAGCCAGTGAAATGAATAGGTGTGGGTGTGCCGCCTAATCGGAAATCAGGGAGTCAGCCAGTGACTATCAGTCAAGATCTTATTCTAGAGCCACGAATGACACTTTATACTTTTGGATATATTATATTTTGTGCTTCATATAGCAAACACAAAATTTCGATTGGCATGTATCACTTTCAGCTAATAAAGAAAACGACGTGGAAAAATATACTGTTATCTTTTAGCATAACGGTAAGAAATACTATTTATATTGTTACTACTATTCTTTATTGCATACAGTATAGAGTTAGAAACCTGCATGGACCATGGTTCCTTGTTTCCCTTGCAGGACGCGGGCCTAAAATTCCATTTTAAATACGGGATGGAATGGGCCGGTTTTTTGAAAGTTAATTGGTATATTTTTTTTCTCATTCAATGGACCGTGATGGGCCTAAATATTTTTAAAAGTTATAAAAAGATTTTGGCCTTTTAAACTGAATTTTAAGTTGATTTTTTCAAAAAACTTATTGAGGGGTTCCATGTAAATAAACGTAATAATGAGATTAATTCAGCATAATTATTAATTAAGGGTTATGGTCCAAAGTCGTAACTTCTTATTGACTGATAATCGGAAGGATGAATGTAAAATAATCATCATCGTTATATAAAACCTAAAAATGTACACCGTATAAATGAGGGCCGTACAGCTCATGCAGAAGCGTTTTAAAAATTCGTGGTGACTTGAACAAATTCCGAATTATTTTTTTTTACGTATTTGGTTCATGTTAAAATTTATAACTTTATTGCTAATATGCAGTTTTCAAATTTTCTAAACAAAAGATATGAATTCATAAAAAAGTTCGAAGGTCAAGATGTTGCATTCATGGGCGTGAATAATATGCAGAAAATTCGTAAGGGGAGTTATAAGGCTGCAGCTCACACATTCCTATGTTAAATATACAAAATTTCATTGCAATGGGGGTTACAACCCCCATCAACACCCCCTGAGAACGGCAATGATTGCATTATAAATTCCATAATTAGTTTGAAGTATGTTATTAAAGTTCGTAATTCAACAACGAATTCTAGCGAATATAATACAAACAATTATATTCTTTTTCTGGATAAAAATATGAAACAATTACTCATTTATAAGCAAAGACAACGTTATAATATAGCGTAAGTAAGGTTGTTAAAACGTTTTATTTCAACGTATGTTTCAGACAGACTTGGTCGCCTTTCGTTAGGAATACAAAATGAGAAAATAAATATTATAAAATTGGAAATGACAACATACAATACATAAATACTCATTGTTGAGATTCCATGTTGAGCTGGCTATGGTACGTTGCTTAATTAATTAAATTAATGAATTGTCATTATTCTCGTGCATTGGACCGACGAAATGCAAAAACGGTCTAGTCCGCCCCTGTTCCTTTAGATAGAACGGACTTTGTCAGACCATGCAGGCTTCATCCACTGTTGCCTACTGTTCGTTCGCGAAAAGAAGTCCGGTGGAACAGTTAGAAATAACGGGAGGTGACGTCATAAACGGCCTATCCCATTGCAGCAGAGTGGGGACCAATTTCAGAACTCGATTTTGGCGCCAACAAACATTCACCAAAAGCCAGTTCTGAAATTGTAGTCCTCCTCTGTTGTAATTAACTTGCCCGTTTGTGACGTCATCTCCCGTTATTTCTAAATGTTCTATTGAACTTCTTTTCGTGAACGAACAGTAAGTCAATATCCCTACATATTGTATATTTTAAGTATATCTGTTGTATTAAACTGCAAATTGATTCAATCTGAAAAAAGCATTTTATTTTTTTGTATATTGGTGATTGATTTTTAAGCTTGCTACAATTTCTTTGTATATTTATCAACAAATTTCAATTCTAATCGTGTTTTCATGTCTCAGTTTATCAGTTTAGAACTCATATATAGCGATACTCTAAATAATAACAAACTTAGGAGAAAAAATAAGAGAAAAAATTTATGAAAAAAAAAAGAGAATTAGGATTGTTAAATTTAAATTCCCGCGCAATAATCTTTTTCTCAAAATAAACCGTTGTAGGTAGAATTTGAATTTTTGGAAATGTTCTTCCTTTCGGATTTGCATTTTTGTAAATTTAGATTTTTTATAAATATATTTTTTAGTTAGCTTATAATTAAAAGTTACTTTCCATGATTTCAATTTAAATGTCGTCTTCGCTTGATTTTATGAACAAAGGGCTCTCAAATATATAAGCTTTGTTGAAACTATAGTCTATGTAGTAGTACTTAACGCGCTTACGAAAGTGCTTTTGTAGAGGAGCCTGTTGAACACAGTAATTAAAGTTTTCGTCACAGGACGCCCCTCGTAAGCGGTAGTTCGTGTCTTAGTTGTTAACTGTTTCGTGATTAAGAATTTTGTCTTCTTGACAGTTTCTTCCAAAGTTTACCGTTGGATTATAAATGAAAAATATAAGCAGACACCATTCATTGATGCATTGACGAAATAGGTTACAAGTTGCGAAAATTTTGAGCCATCAGGATGCAATGTCCAAAACTTTGAATCCCAAATCCCTAAACTTGTCAATTTCATGTCGTATGTTTAATCGAATACTTAATCTATTTGTGAATAATTGTTTTCTATCTCATGATTGCCTTTACCCACATGTGAAATATCAATTACAAAACACAAACTCTTTTGTTTCAGAACAAGTAAAATATACAAGAAAGTTTGCATAAATTTTGCTTTTGTGTTAGGATGATTTTGTGGTGTGTAGAAGCTGTTTAAGATCTATTTGTCGCGTTATTAAATGTAATTATAGGGAAGTTAAAAGTACATTTCTCCTTCTTTTTACTTAGAAAGGGTTGATCATTCTTGCATTAATTTAATTTTTGAAATTCTGAGGCATCTTTTGACTTGGAGCAACTTTGATGCTCTTATTTAAATATCCAAAACGATTTTATAATAGTCGATACGGGTAACGTTGTGTCTGATTTATAATTGACAGTTTACGTTCTCATTGAAATATTTGTAAGTTTTTTTTCTCCGAAGCAGTTTTCTAAAAATTTAAAATATATCAAATTAAAAGAGTCAAAACCTCGATAGTATCATTCAACAGAAGCTCATTGAAAACAGAAAAAATGAAAATTTAAAATATCTACCGTGCTCCTAACATTCGAGGTTTGCTTTTTCATCAAAATTTAATTAACTGCAGTTCAAATAAATTTCTTTTCACATTTGATAAAACCAACATAAAATTTTCTTTTGCTGAAAAAAAACAAACAAACATAATTCTAACATTTAATAAAAGGGACACATGTATCTTGGAGAGTTAGCAAAAAAGAAAAAAATATTGACAGAACTGTCTATGTTTTGTTATCAAAAAACAAATTGTTTTTCAAAAGATATCAATTTGGTTCTAAACATCGATAATATATTATTGTTTAAGAGAAATTTAAATTATATAAATACAGAATTTTATCATCGTTATGTCTTTAAGTTATGTAATTAAAGAAAAAGGAAAAGTAGCTCGTATTAGCAGAAAATGGAAAGTTAAATGATAAATTAAGAATTACAACTATAAACGTTCTTTATTTACCATAGTAGATTAACCATTATAGACAAGGATTAATTATTTCAAGTAATTTTTTCTTGGATCATTTGAAACGAAAGATGTTTTTAACTCGATTACCAATTTGTTTGTCACAAAAGCAAAATCAAATTTTTAACAAACCGTTATCAATGATTCAGCTACAATTTAGTCTAATCAAAGACAATGCTGGTGCCCTAGATAAAATATCTCTGAAGATTTTAATCAATTTTTGGGAAAATCTAGTTAACGGGTTGCTGAAAGTTACCAACTTCATGAGGATAACGTGCCTATCAAGTCAGAGAAGAAACATCAAGCCACATATTTATTCTAAAATTTTGCGGGAAGATTTGTTTTAGGCTTCAGTTGCTACAAGCCTATAGCTCTTATTAAGTTTTCCAAGAATTGGTACAGAGTGATTATAAATAGAGTGTAGTTACTTTGAAAAAAAGAAAAAAACTAAATATGGTAGGCAGAGTGTTATAAATAAACATTAAAATATTACTATGCAAATAGTTTGATTAATCTAGAAAATACAAGACGTATCAATTATGAAAATAAAGTTTACTTACAGTATTGGATAGTCATTGTTTTTTTATGTAATTTTTTGAGGAGTGTAAAATAATAGTTAAAATACAATATGCTGGAATTCCTTATAAGACAAGTTGCTGTTATTATCGCTACAAAATTGCTTTTGCCTTTTTTTAAGTAATTTTTACATAGGTATAATATAAGATGGGCGGGAGGTCGCAGTAGGCCTTTTATGGTTGAGAAACTCTATATTAAAAATTAATTTTTTTCCTAGTTCCTTTCGAATTCCTCCTGGTTAATCTTTATTAATTTAGTAAAATATGTACTATTTGAAAAACATTTTCGAGGAAGTCACGCCACAAATTTAGAAACCAGAAATTTTTTATTTGAATTTACTGCCCAAGATAAATAATATTAAAGTATGTAAAATGAATTATATAATTATAAATGCATATAATAAAATTTTAAATGTAGATAACTAATTTTATTTGACAGCAAACGGTCCTTTATTATTGACAAATCGCTCCAATCGAAAGATTTCCAAATATATATGATATAACCATGGGGCAATATTTTTGTATACAATTATATACAAAAATGTATTATATACAATTAATGTCATGCGTTGCTCGTGACCTTTTCCAGATTTTTGAAGTTAACGTAGTTGTATATTTAGTCGGCATTTAACAAGAGTCAAATTTTAAACCTACATGTGAAAAAGTCAAAACTTTCCCTTGTTTCTTAATCGAGTGTAAATTTCGTGATGAAACTAATTATTTTAGAATTTTTTTTATTGCTGAAAAACACCCCCAAAAGAATTATTAACGCTAGAATAGATAGCTGAAGAATAATAATGAGAGAAGCAGGAGGTAGTGATGGTAAGGTTATTAAAACTTTAATAGATTCCGACAGCGTGTGTTTTTTTTAAAACTCGGAGAGAGTTTTTATGAGCCTTTTTCTCTAATCTAATTAGTTCCGTAAGCGATTGCAACTTCGATTTCCAAACAACCGTGGTGCAGAAAATTAAGCGCATTTTGACCCGGGATCTTGGTTTGACCTCAGAATTTATTGCCAATTAAGTAATTATAATTTTCCTTCTTGATTAGTGATTCCGCAGTTATAAGGACGGCCATAGAATTTGCAGGCCTGTGTTCGATTCTAGTAAACACGATTGTATTAACCACACATGGTGGTCATCAGAAACCCATAATCATCAGAAATTTTATAAAAATACAAGCAAACGTATTTCTATGTTTAATAATGTTTCATTATTATGATTATGCTTTTAAATTGGTTTACACAGTATGGATTTAGCGCATACATTTGGAACAAAGTTCAGTATTTTAGAATGGGTAAATAGATGTGTATGGCTTTATATGCATTACCTTTGATAATTCAGTTAGATGTAGCAAATTCTATGACTTCCTAAAAGTCTGCCATAATCAATGAAGTTAGAACATAAACGAAATTACAAATAAATTTGCCGAAAACCAAATAAGAATGGAAAGCACTTTTAGAAGTTAATATGACTTTCACATATGTAAATATCATTATATCGAGTTAATTTCTAGTATTAATTTATCAGTACTAATATTTTATCAAAGATCAGTAAGAATACTTTTAGCAAAAGCAGGGCTTTCACCATGCAACTTTCACAAATGACGGCGTTGGTTTATGAGCTTACCCTTTGTAAACATTAGCTATGCATAAAGAGGTGCGAAAAACACTAGCTTTTAGTTAAGTTCATTAATGACTATCTAAGACATTTCTGTCCGTTTAACAAAATTCTTTGTTTGGGTTTTAAAAAAAATGGCGTTTTAAGTAAGGCGATGTCAAGTTTCTGTCTTTACTTTAATGTCATTATTTATTCAGGGAGGAAAAAAATCGTTACTCCTTACTTCGTTTTTTTTTATGTAAAACGCATTTGCAAAGTATTTCACTCATTACCGCAGTCTAATGCTTTTCTATCTCGTTTTTATGCAAAACAAGTGTCTTTGAAGATGTACTATTCTCGTTTCATGAGTGAACAAAACAACTTTTTATAATTCCATTACTTGATTTTGAAATTTCCCTTTCATCCATCATTGAGACTGATTGACGTTTGGGAGTGTAAATAAAGCGCAGTTAATTTTACTACTTACCTTTAAGGAAAAGCTAACTTTACCAGTTACCTTTTTTAACAGTTAACTTTAGTTTGGAGACAACAAAACGAAAGGAAGCGTGTATAAGAAAGATTGCAAAAGCATTTTGTTTTATTTACTTATAAAACTATTTAATTCCACGACCAAAATCGGGAAAGTGCTTTCGTTGATATTAAATTGCTAAAAGCTTTTTGTTGACACCGCTTACTTGTTACAGAATCTAGGTAATTTATTTAACAATTGATTTGTTAATTTACTAAGTAGTTTTAATTCTTTTTGCTAGCAGTTTCTTTTTAAAAGAGGTAACATTCTATTTTTAAAGTAGATGGGTTATTAGTAAATTATCTTACGGAAATGTATTAATTAGTAAAATTTTGAAATGACATTAGCTAATTGCGTGAATTTCCTTAATCATTAAAATTTTTAGTACAATTAAGGGAATTATTTTTGTCGCCATACGTTTTATAAAGAAAGATTAAAAATTGTTTAAGAAAAACGATTTTGTAGCTGTTACAAATTTAAATTGTAATATTTATCAAATGAAAAAAAAAGTGGGAATATTGACTTTTCTTTAAATTTTGTCATCTTTTTTTGAAACTACGAAATATTTAAATATTTCAATGTGAAATTCCAGGAAACTAAGTTATAGGAATCTAAAATGAGCACCAAAGTATTAATAATGATAATATCTTTATTTCTTGAGTTAGTAAAACAGCAGCGATAAAATTTTGCTTGCAGCTTATATTACTACACAGGAAGTAAAAAATGAAGTGGTTATGTAATAAATTTGCGAAATAAATACATGCGCGGAAAAGCTAATTAAAAGATTTAGTTTCTATTTCAGGCGCAGCATTTTGATTTTCAGTTAACACCACTTGCCTTTACCTCTTTGTCTTCAAACAAATAAACAAATAAATATTCAGTTTTCATAGCAATATACAAAATCTTTAATAATTTAATTAGTTTGAAATTTTATATTTTAATTTTTTCGTCTCCTAACTTTTCAGAAAGCAATAGCACTTACTCAGAAACAGTTTTTTTGTAATAATAATAATAATAATAATAATAATAATAATAATAATATGTATTATTTACAATAAGTTGGTAATATGATTGTATCTTGCGAACAGTTATTAAATCGTGTATGTTAAGTTCTTTGGTTTAATGTAGAAATATTTCGATTTTGATAGGTAGGTTATAAAGGGAAAAGAATAGAACATATAGTTTGTGTTGTGAGGCTTTTTCAAAAATGTGACCACAAAAATTGAGTGAAAAAGTGACTTTTAATGACTTTTTAAATGACTGCATAAATACTTTTCGTTTATGGAGATTCAGTCTCACATAATTTCTAAATTTCTTGAAAGGAATCAGTACATGGACTTGGAATTATCTAGATATTTGAGGCGTGTGTTTAAAGGCCTCATTTGAAAACACTGATACAATTTCCTGTTAAAATATTTGGGAAAATACAAATTTATGTTTGAAAATGCCTTTTATAACACGTTATCATATTAATTGTATAAGGGCAACGTAAGTTTATTTCGCTAACTGCGCTAGTACACGATATATACAGGTAGTCCAAAAAGTCCCGTAACAGTGGAATATTTCGATAAATAAATAAATAAATAAACACGTGTACAATATTTTTAAAAAAGCTATCCAATGAAGGCAAAATTGACCCCTTTCCATTATCTCGGGCGTGGGAGGAGAACAATTTTTAAATCTTAAATGGAAACCCCTCATTTTTTGTTGCAGATTTGGGTTCTCCAGGAAACAAATAACTAGGAAAACGTAATTTTGACCTACGAGTTTTACTCTTATAAATGGCGCTATAATCGATAAAAATGGAAGAGTACGAACGTTTGAAAATGGGAATATCTTGAGAAATACATTTCGGATCGAAAAATAAAAAGTGCGTGTTCAGTACTTTTATAAAAGCAATTCAATGATCCCAAAATTAACCCGCCTTCCCGAGGTTGAGGGCAAGTTTGAAATTTTAAATGGAAACCCACATTTTTCATTATAGATCAAGATTTTAGGGAAATAATACGTAATTTCATTTTAAACATTGCTTTTCACTTCCTTATAGATAATACTGTTATTCCTAAAAACGATAACCGTTGATTTCAGTTTAAAAAACAGTCAAAAACTACTTTTAATACAACTCAGGAACGATCACGTGGACGTAGTGTTTTTCTGTTCCTTTTGGAGTATTTTGTTAACGTGAGTCACCTTGCCTCACATTAAACAATTCTTGAAAAAAAAAACTTTATTTGATTTAACGTTCGAATTGATGATGACCTGCGGTCACTTATTAATATCCAAACCGAACATATACTTCATCGATTACATGTTGCAATGTTTCGGGTTTGAGAAGATTCGAACATTGCGTAATTTGATCTTTTAATTCATCAATGTTAGCAGATTTTGTTTCCTAAACCTTATTTTCTAAATATACCTTATTGTTTTTATATATCTCCAATAGAAAACAAAATCCTAAGTGGTTGGTTCAGGAGACTTTGGCGGCTGCTCAATGCTACTAATCCAATGCTTCTACTAATCCATTGTCTAGAAAAAATGTCATTCAACAAATTGCGAACATTCAAGCCACGATGATGTGGAGATCCATCCTGTTGGAGCCAAAATTTGTCAAATGCAACATGTTGAATAGCAAGTATAATTTCGTTGTTTAATAAATCGACGTATTTAACAGATGCTAAATTACCATCAATGAAAACTGGCCGAATTATGCGATTGTGAATCATCCCGACTCAAACATTAACCTTTTCTTCATGTTGCGTATGACAGTCTTTCATCCAATTAGGATTTTCACTCCACCAGAATCTCATATTATGTCGGTTAACTTCTCCACTTATCTGTAACGTAGCTTCGTCTGAACAGCACGTTCAAAATAAAAATTGCCTATTATCGTCACACTGTCCCATTATTTCTTAATAAAATTCTAGTCTACGATCAAAGTCGTCTTCGAGAAGCTGTTGCACTAACGTAAATTTGAATGGATGATATTTATTCCTTTTTAATATGATATGAACAAAGAATTTCTTTAAATCGGTTTGTTAATCAATTTTTATAACTAATAAACGAACGGTTTCATACCTAAAATCTTGATATTGAATATAAAATGGGGGTTCCCATTTAAGAGAGTCCACATTCTCGCATGAAACGAAATTGCTTGGGATTGCTATTCCATCGAACCTCAAATGGCATTCTCAGATACATTCGATATGCTCCAAGATTAGTAGTCGGCGTAATCGGAGGCATCAGCCATTTTTTACCTATTTATATACTTGTTAATTTATGTTACTCTTTTTTCTTATATAAATTATTGTTTTGTTACGTGGGGGCTGCAGCTAAAACTAACTTAAAGCGACACTCGTAACGCTTCAGAACCGATTTTTGCTGCTGATTGTTCCTGATGGCTCTCTTGTCCTTGCCGTTATCGCCAAGCGTTTTGGTTTAATAATTATGGATAAATTACTTGATTGTAGAATTGCTATCTTTATATTACAGTATATGAGAGCAGGCATCGTGGTCGATATTCCTCCTCTTATTAAACCCGGACATACTTAAGGTGTCTGAGCAGTGGATTTATTAAGAAACTGCCATTACCGGACAAACTTCGGGTTGTCACGCATTGGAGCTTTGGGTCCACGGCTTTGTAATTTTTTTGTCGTTTGAACTTAATCGTACGATTATTTTATGCATTTTGAAAATATAATTCTGAAAATTCATTTTAAAAACTAAAATTTTCTAATTTTTTTACAGATGTATAATCATGCTGCGTTGGGCATAACCTTATCATCTGTGTAATGCCCTCCAATCGCCTATCTGGGAAACATAAACTTTGTCAGATTTTTCTTGTCTTTTCTCAATGCTGCCCAGGCAAGGGGTCAAACAATTATTTGTCGAGAGAATTACTGTTTAAACATTGATAATGTTTATTAAATTTTATCTTATAATAGTTATATTTATCTACTCAATATAGCCTATGTATTGTATTTTTAAGCTTTTACAGTATAATTTGATTGCATACTTTGGAGGATAAATCAAGATAAGTATAATATTATTGACACGTACCTAAAAAATGATTAAACAAATTTCAGTGTTTCCCGCACACCCGGGAGACAGTGAGGAGGTTAATTTTGGCATCACTAGATAGGTTGTTTTAAATATGGAACAGATTTTTTTTATTTTTCGATCCGAAGTGTATTTCTCGAGATATTCACATTTTCAAACGTTCGTACCCTTCTTCAATTTTTATTGATTATAGCGCCATTTTTTATAAAAAACAAATTGAAAATCATAAGTCAAAGTTATGCATTTTTTCTGGAGAATTAAAATATGCAATAAAAAATGGGCACTCCCATTTAAAAGTTCAAAATTGCTCTCGTCCACTCCACGGGGAAAGGTGTCAATTTTGGAATCATTGAATATCTTTTTGAAAAATATTTAACACGTATTTTTATTTTTCGATCCGAAGTCTGTTCTTTAAGATATTCACCATTCCTGGACTTTCCGGAAACCCTGTATATGTTATCAAACTTTTAAACAGTTTTAAGTTAATTTTAGAATACCAGTTTCAAAATCATTACCAGAAAATTTTCATGATTTAGTTTTTTTTATTTAAACTTGTAGCCTATATTTTCAGGATTTTTCTCGTTCTATGTGTTGTTCAGTAAAAAATAAATTTCATTATTTTTACTAGAGAAATTTTCGAAACTATAAAACCTAATTCCTCAAATCCAGCACCCTTATTTCACGAAACAGAGTCAACCAAATGTTCACACAAGTTTTAAAAAATAATAAGAAAGGAAATTCCATCGTATTGAAATAAGGTTTGCTCTATAAATATTGTTTGGATATAATTTTTTGACAGATTAAAATATTTCAATTAAAACAAATTCACTAAAAGATGGCACTAAGAATTTTAAATGACAATGAAAATGACTATAGTATGCTCAAATTATGCATTACATTAGCAAATATTTGACATGACCTCCACCTCAAGGTATGACACAGTTTAGACGATTGAAAACACATAATTGTAGAGTGCAGCATATCCGGATAAAAAAAACTCACCTCACGTTGAATGGCCTCTTTCGGTTTTGACAACGTTGAATGGTCTGATTGATAACATTAATAGGCAAGTTTGTTTGTTTTGTGGTTTTACGGCTCAAAGACTACAATGGTCATGCTGCGCCGGGACCTACTGTTTTCCGAGGAATCCGAACCTCTTATGGCCTAGGGAACCAAACCCCGGACTACAGTGAGCAGTGCGATCTTTTTATGAGATCTCTGAGTAAGCGTTCTTTGTACACTGTTGGGAGTCGAACCCGGATTAACGGCGCACTAGGCGAACGCGTTACCACACTGCGCCACCGCAGGGCCACTAATAGGCAAGGTTTTGTTGTTTTGAAATAGAAATGTCTGTCGGGATGGATTGTTTTCTCCAGATTAAGAAAATGACCTGGAAAAATCCATATCACATCAGATTTTTTCGAAAATGACTAAAATGTGAAAATGTAAAAAAAAAAAAGGCAAATTTTTAATGGCATTGATACATCACAACGTTTGTAACGTGTGAAAATGTTCTCTGACGAGAAGGTATGAATGCGTAACGAATACATAAACACAAATACACATTTCAAAGCAAACATACCTAACATTCACCACTATGTTCCTCTTGGAACTTCATCTTTTTTGATTTCCTTCTGTGTTTTGCCGTACAGTCTCTTCTCAGCATCCAACAATCATATGTAAAGTCCGCTTGCCTTAGTATCTCTTTTTCATTACTTTATTAATATCCTGGTGGAAGCGCTCTCTTTGTTCTTCCATAAAATCACCAAGATTGCCAGGAAAGTAATTTAGATGATGAGCACATGAAGAAAATGAACTTTGACGCTGATCTTGCAACCTAGCTGTTTGTAAGATTCCAACATCTTGTCTATTAAAGTGGTGTAATTTTCAGCCTCCGTGTATTCCAAAAAGTTGTGCACCATGTTTCTGAATTCACTCCAGCTTCGCAATTCGCACTTACTCATAGTTTTCTCGAATATGGTGTCTGCCATTAATTTTTGAATATGTGGGCTTATAAAAATGCCAGCTTTGATTTTTTCCGATGCAGTCGGTTGAAACTTAAAATCAAGGTACTGAAAGCATTTGCTGTCCATGCTTAAAACCGTCATGAATTGCTTCATTAAACCTAGTTTATTGTGTAAAGGTGGTAGAAGTATTTTCGAAGGATCAACCAATGGAATTGAAACCATGTTTTTTCGCCAGGCGTGTAGGTACTTCAGACTGGTCATTGCTTCCGAAGCCAATGCTCCTTCCTTGCTCTGGAGTCCCATTCACACAAAAAGAACGGAAATTTCGTATAGCCCGCTTGTTGGCTGATCAATATTCCGATCTCCTTGAAATTCTCCACAAAGGCTTTTCATGACGCTTGTTTTGCACATGCTCCAGCAGAAATTTAAGGTTGTTATACGTCTCTCTCAAAGTTTTGGAGTTTTTCCTTTCTTCCAAAGCAGCTATCATTTTTATGATTAAACTTTTTTTTTTTCAATGAAAAATCACTTTTTCAAAAATATTTGCTCAGGAATGTTTTTAGAATTTTACTTTCATAAATAATTTCTACATAAGTGGATTAATGCATATATCTGGACATAGGGAAAAAAGATGAATGCCATTTACTATATTAAATGAAATTAGATTTCCGTTTGCTTCATCACGGCACTACATCCTGCATTGGGTCACTTATTTTGTTTCGTTGCAGGTTGGGTTCATTCAGGTTGACTTTGTTTCGGGTTGGGATTTAATTCTTGAGGGTTCGATTCTGGTTGACTCGATTTTACAAAAAAAGTTTAGAATATTGTGTATAGAGAAATTTATTAAAATTTATTAAATTATAGAGAATATTATGTATTTAGAATCATTATGTATAATTTAAAACTGCACACTAATCCAGGAAATGTTGCTAATAGAATTTCTCTATTTTTTTCTCTTCAAATTTGGCGTATGACGTTGGAAAATTTCTAGCATTTCTTTTTGGCTCGCTTTCATTCCTGGATATGACTCATTTCCATTAATCTGCAATGTATTTGCGTGCATCTATTCGTTGCACATGCATTCCGTACAACTAGAGAACATTTGCATACGTTACAAATGTTGTGATTTATCGATGTCATTAAAAAATTACCCTTTTTTACATTTTCAAATTTTCGTGATTTGTGAAAAAACCTGACGTGTTACGGATATTTTTCACGGACATTTTCGTAATCTGCAGAGAAAATATGTTCCGATATAACTCTTTATTTCAAAACAACAGGAAAAAAAGTGAAAAAATGCAGATTAGTGTAATCTTATCTGAGCCCGAGGAATCCATAAAGGATCTTGCAGTGTCTACTGATAAGTGCGTCCTCACTGAAGGTGTTGATTATAAATGCCTTTACTGGGATTGAAACCGGGATGGAATGGGCCGGTTTTTTGAAAGTTAATTGGTATATTTTTTTTCTCATTCAATGGACCGTGATGGGCCGAAATATTTTTAAAAGTTATAAAAAGATTTTGGCCTTTTAAATGAATTTTAAGTCTTTTCAAAAAATGCATATTGAGGGGCTCCAATTAAATAAATGTAATTATGAGATCAATTTAGCATAATTATTAATTAAGGGTTATGGTCCAAAGTCGTAACTTCTTATTGACTGATAATCGGAAGGATGAATGTAAAATAATCATCATCGTTATATAAAACCTAAAAATGTACACCGTATAAATGAGGGCCGTACAGCTCATGCAGAAGCGTTTTAAAAATTCGTGGTGACTTGAACAAATTCCGAATTATTTTTTTTTACGTATTTGGTTCATGTTAAAATTTATAACTTTATTATTGATATGCGGTTTTCAAATTTTCTAAAGTAACGATATGAATTCGTAAAAAATTTCGAAGGTCAAGATGTTGCATTCATGGGCGTGAATAATATGCAGAAAATTCGTAAGGGGAGTTATAAGGCTGCAACTCATACATTCCTATGTTAAATATACAAAATTTCATTACAATGGGAGTTACAACCCCCATCAACACCCCCTGAGAACGGCAATGATTGCATTATAAATTCCATAATTAGTTTGAAGTATGTTATTAAAGTTCGTAATTCAACAACGAATTCTAGCGAATATAATACAAACAATTATATTCTTTTTCTGGATAAAAATATGAAACAATTACTCATTTATAAGCAAAGACAACGTTATAATATAGCGTAAGTAAGGTTGTTAAAACGTTTTTATTTCAACGTACGTTTCTGACGGACTTGGCCGTCTTTCGTCAGGAATACAAAATGAGAAAATAAATATTATAAAATTGGAAATGACAACATACAATACATAAATACTCATTGTTGAGATTCCATGTTGAGCTGGCTATGGTACGTTGCTTAATTAATTAAATTAATGAATTGTCATTATTCTCGTGCATTGGACCGACGAAATGCAAAAACGGTCTAGTCCGCCCCTGTTCCTTTAGATAGAACGGACTTTGTCAGACCATGCAGGCTTCATCCACTGTTGCCTACTGTTCGTTCACGAAAAGAAGTCCAATGGAATAGTTAGAAATAACGGGAGGTGACGTTACAAACGGCCTATCCCATTACAGCAGAGGAGGAGGACTCCAATTTCAGAACTTGATTTTGGCGCCGACAAACGTTCACCAAAAACAAGTTCTGAAATTGGAGTTCTCCTCTGCAGTAATAAACTAGCCTGTTTGTGACGTCACCTCCCGTTATTTCTAACTGTTCCATCGGACTTCTTTTCGTGAACGAACAGTAAGTCAATATCCCTACATATTGTATATTTTAAGTATATCTGTTGTATTAAACTGCAAATTGATTCAATCTGAAAAAAGCATTTTATTTTTTTGTATATTGGTGATTGATTTTTAAGCTTGCTACAATTTCTTTGTATATTTATCAACAAATTTCAATTCTAATCGTGTTTTCATGTCTCAGTTTATCAGTTTAGAACTCATATATAGCGATACTCTAAATAATAACAAACTTAGGAGAAAAAATAAGAGAAAAAATTTATGAAAAAAAAAAGAGAATTAGGATTGTTAAATTTAAATTCCCGCGCAATAATCTTTTTCTCAAAATAAACCGTTGTAGGTAGAATTTGAATTTTTGGAAATGTTCTTCCTTTCGGATTTGCATTTTTGTAAATTTAGATTTTTTATAAATATATTTTTTAGTTAGCTTATAATTAAAAGTTACTTTCCATGATTTCAATTTAAATGTCGTCTTCGCTTGATTTTATGAACAAAGGGCTCTTAAATATATAAGCTTTGTTGAAACTATAGTCTATGTAGTAGTACTTAACGCGCTTACGAAAGTGCTTTTGTAGAGGAGCCTGTTGAACACAGTAATTAAAGTTTTCGTCACAGGACGCCCCTCGTAAGTGGTAGTTCGTGTCTTAGTTGTTAACTGCTTCGTGATTAAGAATTTTGTCTTCTTGACAGTTTCTTCCAAAGTTTACGTTTGGATTATAAATGAAAAATATAAGCAGACAGCATTCATTGATGCATTGACGAAATAGGTTACAAGTTGCGAAAATTTTGAGTCATCAGGTTGCAATGTCCAAAACTTTGAATCCCAAATCCCTAAACTTGTCAATTTCATGTCGTATGTTTAATCGAATACTTAATCTATTTGTGAATAATTGTTTTCTATCTCATGATTGCCTTTACCCACATGTGAAATATCAATTACAAAACACAAACTCTTTTGTTTCAGAACAAGTAAAATATACAAGAAAGTTTGCATAAATTTTGCTTTTGTGTTAGGATGATTTTGTGGTGTGTAGAAGCTGTTTAAGATCTATTTGTCGCGTTATTAAATGTAATTATAGGGAAGTTAAAAGTACATTTCTCCTTCTTTTTACTTAGAAAGGGTTGATCATTCTTGCTTTAATTTAATTTTTGAAATTCTGAGACATTTTTTGACTTGGAGCAACTTTGATGCTCTTATTTAAATATCCAAAACGATTTTATAATAGTCGATACGGGTAACGTTGTGTCTGATTTATAACTGACTGTTTATATTCTTATTGAAATATTTGTAAGTTTTTTTTCTCCGAAACAGTTTTCTAAAAATTTAAAATGTATCAAATTAAAAGAGTCAAAACCTCGATAGTATCATTCATCAGAAGCTCATTGAAAACAGAAAAAATGAAAATTTAAAATATTTACCGTGCTCTTAACATTCGAGGTTTGCTTTTTCATCAAAATTTAATTAACTGCAGTTCAAATAAATTTCTTTTCACATTTGATAAAACCAACATAAAATTTTCTTTTGCTTAAAAAAACAAACAAACATAATTCTAACATTTAATAAAAGGGACTCATGTATCTTGTAGAGTTAGCAAAAAAGAAAAAGATATTGACAGAACTGTCTATGTTTTGTTATCAAAAAAAAAAATTGTTTTTCGAAAGATATCAATTTGGTTCTAAACATCGGTAATATATTATTGTTTAAGAGAAATTTAAATTATATAAATACAGAATTTTATCATCGCTATGTCTTTAAGTTATGTAATTAAAGAAAAAGGAAAAGTAGCTCGTATTAGCAGAAAATGGAAAGTTAAATGATAAATTAAGAATTACAACTATAAACGCTCTTTATTTACCATAGTAGATTAACCATTATAGACAAGGATTAATTATTTCAAGTAATTTTTTCTTGGATCATTTGAAACAAAAGATGTTTTTAACTCGATTACCAATTTGTTTGTCACAAAAGCAAAATCAAATTTTTAACAAACCGTTATCAATGATTCAGCTACAATTTAGTCTAATCAAAGACAATGCTTGTGCCCTAGATAAAATATCTCTGAAGATTTTAATCAATTTTTGGGAAAATCTAGTTAACGGGTTGCTGAAAGTTACCAACTTCATGAGGATAACGTGCCTATCCAGTCAGGGAAGAAACATCAAGCCATATATTTATTCTAAAATTTTGCGGGAAGATTTGTTTTAGGTTTCAGTTGCTACAAGCCTATAGCTTTTATTAAGTTTTCCAAGAATTGGTAGAAAGTGATTATAAATAGAGTGTAGTTACTTTGAAAAAAAGAAAGAAACTAAATATGGTAGGCAGAGTGTTATAAATAAACATTAAAATATTACTATGTAAATAGTTTGATTAATCTAGAAAATACAAGACGTATCAATTATGAAAATAAAGTTTACTTACAGTATTGGATAGTCATTTTTTTTATGTAATTTTTTGAGGAGTGTAAAATAATAGTTAAAATACAATATGCTGGAATTCCTTATAAGACAAGTTGCTGTTATTATCGCTACAAAATCGCTTTAGCCTTTTTTTAAGTAATTTTTACATAGGTATAATATAAGATGGGCGGGAGGTCGCAGTAGGCCTTTTATGGTTGAGAAACTCTATATTAAAAATTAATTTTTTTCCTAGTTCCTTTCGAATTCCTCCTGGTTAATCTTTATTAATTTAGTAAAATATGTACTATTTGAAAAACATTTTCGAGGAAGTCACGCCACAAATTTAGAAACCAGAAATTTTTTATTTGAATTTACTGCCCAAGATAAATAATATTAAAGTATGTAAAATGAATTATATAATTATAAATGCATATAATAAAATTTTAAATGTAGATAACTAATTTTATTTGACAGCAAACGGTCCTTTATTATTGACAAATCGCTCCAATCGAAAGATTTCCAAATATATATGATATAACCATGGGGCAATATTTTTGTATACAATTATATACAAAAATGTATTATATACAATTAATGTCATGCGTTGCTCGTGACCTTTTCCAGATTTTTGAAGTTAACGTAGTTGTATATTTAGTCGGCATTTAACAAGAGTCAAATTTTAAACCTACATGTGAAAAAGTCAAAACTTTCCCTTGTTTCTTAATCGAGTGTAAATTTCGTGATGAAACTAATTATTTTAGAATTTTTTTTTATTGCTGAAAAACACCCCCAAAAGAATTATTAACGCTAGAATAGATAGCTGAAGAATAATAATGAGAGAAGCAGGAGGTAGTGATGGTAAGGTTATTAAAACTTTAATAGATTCCGACAGCGTGTGTTTTTTTTTAAAACTCGGAGAGAGTTTTTATGAGCCTTTTTCTCTAATCTAATTAGTTCCGTAAGCGATTGCAACTTCGATTTCCAAACAACCGTGGTGCAGAAAATTAAGCGCATTTTGACCCGGGATCTTGGTTTGACCTCAGAATTTATTGCCAATTAAGTAATTATAATTTTCCTTCTTGATTAGTGATTCCGCAGTTATAAGGACGGCCATAGAATTTGCAGGCCTGTGTTCGATTCTAGTAAACACGATTGTATTAACCACACATGGTGGTCATCAGAAACCCATAATCATCAGAAATTTTATAAAAATACAAGCAAACGTATTTCTATGTTTAATAATGTTTCATTATTATGATTATGCTTTTAAATTGGTTTACACAGTATGGATTTAGCGCATACATTTGGAACAAAGTTCAGTATTTTAGAATGGGTAAATAGATGTGTATGGCTTTATATGCATTACCTTTGATAATTCAGTTAGATGTAGCAAATTCTATGACTTCCTAAAAGTCTGCCATAATCAATGAAGTTAGAACATAAACGAAATTACAAATAAATTTGCCGAAAACCAAATAAGAATGGAAAGCACTTTTAGAAGTTAATATGACTTTCACATATGTAAATATCATTATATCGAGTTAATTTCTAGTATTAATTTATCAGTACTAATATTTTATCAAAGATCAGTAAGAATACTTTTAGCAAAAGCAGGGCTTTCACCATGCAACTTTCACAAATGACGGCGTTGGTTTATGAGCTTACCCTTTGTAAACATTAGCTATGCATAAAGAGGTGCGAAAAACACTAGCTTTTAGTTAAGTTCATTAATGACTATCTAAGACATTTCTGTCCGTTTAACAAAATTCTTTGTTTGGGTTTTAAAAAAAATGGCGTTTTAAGTAAGGCGATGTCAAGTTTCTGTCTTTACTTTAATGTCATTATTTATTCAGGGAGGAAAAAAATCGTTACTCCTTACTTCGTTTTTTTTTATGTAAAACGCATTTGCAAAGTATTTCACTCATTACCGCAGTCTAATGCTTTTCTATCTCGTTTTTATGCAAAACAAGTGTCTTTGAAGATGTACTATTCTCGTTTCATGAGTGAACAAAACAACTTTTTATAATTCCATTACTTGATTTTGAAATTTCCCTTTCATCCATCATTGAGACTGATTGACGTTTGGGAGTGTAAATAAAGCGCAGTTAATTTTACTACTTACCTTTAAGGAAAAGCTAACTTTACCAGTTACCTTTTTTAACAGTTAACTTTAGTTTGGAGACAACAAAACGAAAGGAAGCGTGTATAAGAAAGATTGCAAAAGCATTTTGTTTTATTTACTTATAAAACTATTTAATTCCACGACCAAAATCGGGAAAGTGCTTTCGTTGATATTAAATTGCTAAAAGCTTTTTGTTGACACCGCTTACTTGTTACAGAATCTAGGTAATTTATTTAACAATTGATTTGTTAATTTACTAAGTAGTTTTAATTCTTTTTGCTAGCAGTTTCTTTTTAAAAGAGGTAACATTCTATTTTTAAAGTAGATGGGTTATTAGTAAATTATCTTACGGAAATGTATTAATTAGTAAAATTTTGAAATGACATTAGCTAATTGCGTGAATTTCCTTAATCATTAAAATTTTTAGTACAATTAAGGGAATTATTTTTGTCGCCATACGTTTTATAAAGAAAGATTAAAAATTGTTTAAGAAAAACGATTTTGTAGCTGTTACAAATTTAAATTGTAATATTTATCAAATGAAAAAAAAAGTGGGAATATTGACTTTTCTTTAAATTTTGTCATCTTTTTTTGAAACTACGAAATATAATATATTAATATTTCAATGTGAAATTCCAGGAAACTAAGTTATAGGAATCTAAAATGAGCACCAAAGTATTAATAATGATAATATCTTTATTTCTTGAGTTAGTAAAACAGCAGCGATAAAATTTTGCTTGCAGCTTATATTACTACACAGGAAGTAAAAAATGAAGTGGTTATGTAATAAATTTGCGAAATAAATACATGCGCGGAAAAGCTAATTAAAAGATTTAGTTTCTATTTCAGGCGCAGCATTTTGATTTTCAGTTAACACCACTTGCCTTTACCTCTTTGTCTTCAAACAAATAAACAAATAAATATTCAGTTTTCATAGCAATATACAAAATCTTTAATACTATTACAGTTCTAAATTTTATATTTTAATTTTTTTGGTCTCCTAACTTTTCAGAAAGCAATAGCACTTACTCAGAAACAGTTTTTTTGTAATAATAATAATAATAATAATAATAATAATAATAATAATA
>QLNU02015003.1:70649952-70672806 GCA_006491805.2 Dysdera silvatica | reverse complement strand
TTATTAATATCCAAACCGAACATATACTTCATCGATTACATGTTGCAATGTTTCGGGTTTGAGAAGATTCGAACATTGCGTAATTTGATCTTTTAATTCATCAATGTTAGCAGATTTTGTTTCCTAAACCTTATTTTCTAAATATACCTTATTGTTTTTATATATCTCCAATAGAAAACAAAATCCTAAGTGGTTGGTTCAGGAGACTTTGGCGGCTGCTCAATGCTACTAATCCAATGCTTCTACTAATCCATTGTCTAGAAAAAATGTCATTCAACAAATTGCGAACATTCAAGCCACGATGATGTGGAGATCCATCCTGTTGGAGCCAAAATTTGTCAAATGCACCATGTTGAATAGCAAGTATAATTTCGTTATTTAATAAATCGACGTATTTAACAGATGCTAAATTACCATCAATGAAAACTGGCCGAATTATGCGATTGTGAATCATCCCGACTCAAACATTAACCTTTTCTTCATGTTGCGTATGACAGTCTTTCATCCAATTAGGATTTTCACTCCACCAAAATCTCATATTATGTCGGTTAACTTCTCCACTTATCTGTAACGTAGCTTCGTCTGAACAGCACGTTCAAAATAAAAATTGCCTATTATCGTCACACTGTCCCATTATTTCTTAATAAAATTCTAGTCTACGATCAAAGTCGTCTTCGAGAAGCTGTTGCACTAACGTAAATTTGAATGGATGATATTTATTCCTTTTTAATATGATATGAACAAAGAATTTCTTTAAATCGGTTTGTTAATCAATTTTTATAACTAATAAACGAACGGTTTCATACCTAAAATCTTGATATTGAATATAAAATGGGGGTTCCCATTTAAGAGAGTCCACATTCTCGCATGAAACGAAATTGCTTGGGATTGCTATTCCATCGAACCTCAAATGGCATTCTCAGATACATTCGATATGCTCCAAGATTAGTAGTCGGCGTAATCGGAGGCATCAGCCATTTTTTACCTATTTATATACTTGTTAATTTATGTTACTCTTTTTTCTTATATAAATTATTGTTTTGTTACGTGGGGGCTGCAGCTAAAACTAACTTAAAGCGACACTCGTAACGCTTCAGAACCGATTTTTGCTGCTGATTGTTCCTGATGGCTCTCTTGTCCTTGCCGTTATCGCCAAGCGTTTTGGTTTAATAATTATGGATAAATTACTTGATTGTAGAATTGCTATCTTTATATTACAGTATATGAGAGCAGGCATCGTGGTCGATATTCCTCCTCTTATTAAACCCGGACATACTTAAGGTGTCTGAGCAGTGGATTTATTAAGAAACTGCCATTACCGGACAAACTTCGGGTTGTCACGCATTGGAGCTTTGGGTCCACGGCTTTGTAATTTTTTTGTCGTTTGAACTTAATCGTACGATTATTTTATGCATTTTGAAAATATAATACTGAAAATTCATTTTAAAAACTAAAATTTTATAATTTTTTTACAGATGTATAATCATGCTGCGTTGGGCATAACCTTATCATCTGTGTAATGCCCTCCAATCGCCTATCTGGGAAACATAAACTTTGTCAGATTTTTCTTGTCTTTTCTCAATGCTGCCCAGGCAAGGGGTCAAACAATTATTTGTCGAGAGAATTACTGTTTAAACATTGATAATGTTTATTAAATTTTATCTTATAATAGTTATATTTATCTACTCAATATAGCCTATGTATTGTATTTTTAAGCTTTTACAGTATAATTTGATTGCATACTTTGGAGGATAAATCAAGATAAGTATAATATTATTGACACGTACCTAAAAAATGATTAAACAAATTTCAGTGTTTCCCGCACACCCGGGAGACAGTGAGGAGGTTAATTTTGGCATCACTAGATAGGTTGTTTTAAATATGGAACAGATTTTTTTTATTTTTCGAACCGAAGTGTATTTCTCGAGATATTCACATTTTCAAACGTTCGTACCCTTCTTCAATTTTTATTGATTATAGAGCCATTTTTTATAAAAAACAAATTGAAAATCATAAGTCAAAGTTATGCATTTTTTCTGGAGAATTAAAATATGCAATAAAAAATGGGCACTCCCATTTAAAAGTTCAAAATTGCTCTCGTCCACTCCACGGGGAAAGGTGTCAATTTTGGAATCATTGAATATCTTTTTGAAAATATTTAACGCGTATTTTTATTTTTCGATCCGAAGTCTATTCTTTAAGATATTCACCATTCCTGGACTTTCCGGAAACCCTGTATATGTTATCAAACTTTTAAACAGTTTTAAGTTAATTTTAGAATGCCAGTTTCAAAATCATTACCAGAAAATTTGTATGATTTAGTTTTTTTTATTTAAACTTGTAGCCTATATTTTCAGGATTTTTCTCGTTCTATGTGTTGTTCAGTAAAAAATAAATTTCATTATTTTTACTCGAGAAATTTTCGAAACTATAAAACCTAATTCCTCAAATCCAGCACCGTTATTTCACGAAACAGAGTTAACCAAATGTTCACACAAGTTTTAAAAATTAACAAGAAAGGAAATTCCATCGTTTCGAAATAAGGTTTGCTCTATAAATATTGTTCGGATATAATTTTTTGACAGATTAAAATATTTCAATTAAAAAAAATTCACTAAAAGATGGCACTAAGAATTTTAAATGACAATGAAAATGACTATAGTATGCTCAAATTATGCATTACATTAGCAAATATTTGACATGACCTCCACCTCAAGGTATGACACAGTTTAGACGATTGAAAACACATAATTGTAGAGTGCAGCATATCCGGATAAAAACAACTCACCTCATGTTGAATGGCCTCTTTCGGTTTTGACAACGTTGAATGGTCTGATTGATAACATTAATAGGCAAGTTTGTTTGTTTTGTGGTTTTACGGCTCAAAGACTACAATGGTCATGCTGCGCCGGGACCTACTGTTTTCCGAGGAATCCGAACCTCTTATGGCCTAGGGAACCAAACCCCGGACTACAGTGAGCAGTGCGATCTTTTTATGAGATCTCTGAGTAAGCGTTCTTTGTACACTGTTGGGAGTCGAACCCGGATTAACGGCGTACTAGGCGAACGCGTTACCACACTGCGCCACCGCAGGGCCACTAATAGGCAAGGTTTTTGTTGTTTTGAAATGGCAATGTCTGTCAGAACGGACTTTTTCTCCAGATTACGAAATTGACCTTGAAAAATCCGTACCATGTCAGATTTTTTCAAAAATGTGAAAATGTAAAAAAAAAAGGTAAATTTTTAAGGGCATTGATACATCACAACGTTTGTAACGTATGAAATGTTCTCTGACGAGAAGGTATGAATGCGTAACGAATACATAAACACAAACACGTATTTCAAAGCAAACATACTTAACATTAACCACTGTGCTCCTCTTGAAACTTCGTCTTTTTGTTTTTTCTTCCATATTCTGCCGTACAGTCTCCTTTCAGCGTTCAACGATAGTCGGCCATCATATGTACAGTCCACTTGCCTTTGTATCTCGCTTCCATCGCTTTATTAATATCCTGGTGGAAGCATTCTAATTGTTCTTCCGTAAAATCACTAAGATTGTCAGAAAGTAATTTAGATGATCATGAAGAAAATAAACTTTGACGCTGATCTTGCAACCCAGCTGTTTGTAGGATTCCAACACCTCATCTACTAAAGTGATGTAATTTACAGCCTCCGTGTATTCCAAAAAGTTGTGCACCATGTTTCTGAATTCACTCCAGCTTCGCAATTCGCACTTACTCATAGTTTTCTCGAATATGGTGTCCGCCATTAATTTTTGAATATGTGGGCTTATAAAAATTCCAGCTTTGGTTTTTCCGACGTAATTGGTGGAAACTTAAAAGAAAGGTATTGAAAGCATTTACTGCCCGTACTTAAAGCTGCCATGAATGGCTTTATTAAACCTAGTTTAATGTGTAACGTTGGCAAAAGCATTTTCGAAGGATTAGCCAATGGAATTGAAACAATGTTTTTTCGCCAGGCGTGTAGGTACTTCAGACTGGTCATTGCTTCCGAAGCCAATGCTCCTTCCTTGCTCTGGAGTCCCATTCACACAAAAAGAACGGAAATTTCGTATAGCCCGCTTGTTGGCTGATCAATATTCCGATCTCCTTGAAATTCTCCACAAAGGCTTTTCATGACGCTTGTTTTGCACATGCTCCAGCAGAAATTTAAGGTTGTTATACGTCTCTCTCAAAGTTTTGGAGTTTTTCCTTTCTTCCAAAGCAGCTATAATTTTTATTCTTAAACTGTTTGTTTTTTCAATGAAAAATCACTGTTTGAGAAATATTTGCTCAGGAATGTTGTCAGAAATTTACTTTCAGAAATAATTTCGACATACGTGGATTAATGCATTTATCTGGACATAGGGAAAAAAAGATGAATGTATTTATTATATTAAATGAAATTAGATCTCCATTTGCTTCATCATGGCACTACATCCTGCATTGGGTCACTTATTTTGTTTCGTTGCAGGTTGGGTTCATTCAGGTTGACTTTATTTCGGGTTGGGATTTAATTCTTGAGGGTTCGATTCTGGTTGACTCGATTTTACAAAAAAAGTTTAGAATATTGTGTATAGAGAAATTTATTAAAATTTATTAAATTATACAGAACATTATGTATTTAGAATTATTATGTATAATTTAAAACTGCATGCTAATCCAGAAAATGTCACCAGCAGAATTTCCCTATTTTTTTTGGCTTCAAATTTGGCGTATGAGGTTGAAAAATTTCTAGCATTTCTTTTTGGCTCGCTTTCATACCTGGATATGACTCATTTCCATTAATCTGCAATGTATTTGCGTGCATCTATTCGTTGCACATGCATTCCGTACAACTAGAGAACATTTGCATACGTTACAAATGTTGTGATTTATCGATGCCATTCAAAAATTACTCTTTTTTACATTTTCACATTTTCTTTATTTCTGAAAAAACCCGATATGGTACAGATTTTTCAGAGTCATTTTCGTAATCTGCAGAGAAAATCCGTTCTGCTATACCACTTTATTTCAAAACAATAGGAAAAAAAGTGAAAAAAATGCAGATTAGTGTAATCTTATCTGAGCCCGAGGAATCCATAAAGGATCTTGCAGTGTCTACTGATAAGTGCGTCCTCACTGAAGGTGTTGATTATAAATGCCTTTACTGGGATTGAAATGTGAATTGTTACTCCATCCTGATAAATGCCACAGTCGTCATTACATTTCGTTCTCGCAAAGACCTGCTCAACAAGTATGCGCGACCGAAAGTAAGCTCATATAATAATTTCAGTAAAGACATTTCTCATTGACACCATTACTGAAATCAGATTAATTAATAGGTACCAGAGACGTATTAGGTGGGCTCAGGCCTAAACCGGGCAATTACACAGGAGGGCCCACTTCTTACCAGAGCAAGGGCGTCATTTTGGGGGGGGCAATTTCCCCTTCCCCCGAATTAATAATACAAATCAATAACTGAGTAGTAGTATTACTAAAAAAATGTAGGATAAGAAGTCAAAACTATGTGGGGAAACTGGAATTTTATGGAAAATAATTCATTTCAGAGTTTAAGTGCCATTCTTGTATATCTGTAGATGTCCTTGCGCTATAAAAATCCAAAAAAACAAACCAAGCTTTCAGTTTAAAAAATTGTTTGTCATTAGTCTCACGACATTCATCAAAATGTAATTTGAACTGCAATACTGCGAATTAAGAAAAGAGAACTAAACTCCCAAAAATTCAAAATACGTTGCTAAAAGGCGTTTTCTATAAAAAGTCACAAAAATAATTAAATATGTAAATTACAAATGTCCACCTCAATACCTATGTATTTATTTATTACCGCTAAAATTCATATTTGAACTTACAAGGAAATGGTTTCAGGATGGACGACGCGTATTTTGCCAAGAATGCTGTCATTTGAAAGCTTTCAGAAAATTATTAAACACACATATTCGAGCTTTCTTCAGAATGGCTGTTAATATTGGTGTGAAATACCCTGGAAGGTTTAAAATTGTCACTTTTCGTGTGATTTAAAATCGCTACATCTTCGCACCTAATAAATATTTAAAAAATTTACTTCTCCATTAAATACTTCACTTAAATTTACTGAATAAATTGTGCATGTGTTTATGGAAAGTTTGGCCTCCTGGGGGAGGCACTGTTATCCCAGGGAAGGGGGAAAGGTGGAAGATCCTGCAAAACAAGGTGAGCGAGAAATCAGAGGAAGGGTCCTAAGGCAGAGAGAGAGAAAGCCGCAGGTGTGTCCTGTAGAGATGAGAAGTAGCAGGAAGAAACAGGATATCGAAGATGGAGTATGTTGAAATTCATTAGACATGTGTTTCGTGGATTTTTCATAATACATTACTACCGATCAGTTTTGATGGTTTAAAAAATGTCACCATGTTTTAAATCTTTAAAAGTGTCAAAGAGTAATTTAATATGAAAAAACCACGAAACACGTGTCTAATAAATTTAAGTAAAGTATTTAATGCAGCAAAATTTTTTGAAAATAATCAGTATGTACCAAGATGTATAGCGATTTTGAATCTCAAGAAAAGTGACAGTTTTCAACTTTCCGGGACCCCCTCACACCGATATTAATTGCCATTTTCAAGAAAGTTCGAGTATGTGTTTAATAATTTTTTGAAAGCTTTCAAATGACACTCTTCGTAAAACCACATCGTCCAACTCAAAACTTTCCCTTGTCAGAGGAAAAAAAAGGAAAATATTTTTGTGATTCAGGTAATGCGTAAGGCTATTATGAACAGATCTGAAGATTAGATATGAATAATCATAGTTAGCTCCCCACGTCCCATCGGGACCACTTGTAGCACCAGGTGACTGATATTTTGGCGGGGCCTGTTTTTTCGGGGGTAGAGCAAATTGGCCAATATTTTGGTCCCCCGTCCTCAGAAGGTTAAAAGGTTAAATGCAGAGAAAGTTCTCTACTTCTTTCACACAAATAGTTAATGACATCTTCTGGTGCTACGTCATTGGTTAATAGTTTTTTAATGCTCATAAGCAACAATGATTCAAGATGTTCGTTGCTAAGCAGGTTTCTCAAACTTGATTTTATTTTCTTCATTTTTCGAAAATGCGTTTTCACAATAACCTTGTGTTACGGGGAGAGTCAGTAAAAATTTGTATACCGTATGCAACAAATCATAAGAAGATGAGAAAAATTTGGGTTTTTCCAGAGCTCTGAAGGTGCAGGCAATGCAGTTATGGCAAAGTTGGGAGATAGAACGTTCACCTGACTCATCTTGGCTATCATCGGCAGAATTTTTATCCAATTCCACATTCTTACTGTACGCAGTCATTATATCTTCTAACAGACATTTCTTCAGCATTGGCCATTCTTTCGCAAAGGACAAAAGCTGGATTTTTAGAGCATGTTTCTCCAACAGACAGATATCCGAAATTTTCGATAAAGATTCTTCTGGCAAAATATTAAGTTCTGAGAAGCACTTCGCATCAAAATAGGATATATCTGCATATAGTTCTCCATGCTGTTAAAATCGTCGTTTTAATCCTTCACCTGCAGTGTCGAAGATAATATTAAAAATATGGCTTCTAAAGTGGTCTTTTGGCGGCTTACTTGTGTCGTGATGGACCTAATTTCATCGTACGTTTTTTCTCCTGATAGTCGCTTCTTTAAGGATATTCTCTTTTCAGGAAGTTGGTCTTGAATAAATATGGTGCTTTCAAATTTTTCAAATTGTGTATTAACTACGTCACAAAATGCCTGCGCTGATTTATGGACATCTTCAAAATCTCTCCATGCCTCTGACATTCTTTTTATTGTTTGTTTGTTTTTTGGTTTTACGGCTCAAAGACTACAGTGGTCATGCTGCGCCGGGACCTACTGTTTTCCGAGGAATCCGAACCTCTTAAGGCCTGGGGAACCAAACCCCGGACTACAGTGAGCAGTGCGATCTTTATGAGATCTCTGAGTAAGCGTTCTTTTTGCACTGCTGGGAGTCGAACCCGGATTAGCCGCGCAATAGGAGAACGCGTTACCACACTGCGCCACCGCAGGGCCGACATTCTTTTTAATGCTGACTCGACTATTTTCTACGCTTTTATATAATCTGGGGAAGAGCTTTGTATGTATTTTGAAATGTGTTGTAGCTAAGAAAACACTTTCGTGTAAATAAACGACACCAAAATAGTCTCGAACTTCGTAAAATAGTCTAAAATATTCTTAGCTTCAAATCGTGATTTATGATTAAAATTCTCATTCTCTGTGATGCATTCTAGCATAATAATTAAATCCGCATATAAGCATTTTCTGGATGCCTTGGACAACTCTTCTTTATCCTTTTCACACCACGAATCAAACGTACCAAATATTTTGATGATGGATTCTTCTTTGCTTAACTAACGGGTATTGTCAATGGATGTTAATCGAAGAGATTTTCCCGATTCATGTCTTTGTATTACTGCTTTTTCCCATTTCTCCATTTTTTTTTGTACGAGTCGCTGAAAAATCTGGAAACGAGTTGTAACATCCCAAACAAAGTAATAAAAACCGATACTGATGAGGTGACGTCGCAGACAAATAAGTTAATAACATGTGCGTAACACCACACATGGACATGCTTACAATTATCTGACTTAAAACAAGCAGATACACCTTTGTACAGCCTTTACAAATTGCTAGCGCCATCTGCACAATCAGCCACATAATTTTCAGCAGGGATAAAGTTGATATTCCATGTTTTTTAAGTTGCGAATGTAAATTCTCTCCGGTTGTGGATATTATATTGACTAATGCTATTACATTTTCTTTGATGACATTGGATTGGACATACCTTATTGCAATATCACACTAATCGTGAGTGGAAATATCTTGCGACGTATCCATCATGGTTGCAAAGAGTTTGGTTTAATTTACTTCAACACTTATTCTTGATTTAATGTATGATCCAAAAAACTGTATAATGTAATTAACTACAGTGGGACTTTGAAAGGTTACTAGAGAACCGCCCCCTTTACTCGCTTCCTTTCCTATTTCTTTCAGTCGATTTAAACGTTTTTCACTTCGCCCAATAACAAAATCAAGGTGCTGCCTTAAAACAGAATCTGTTTTACTGATTAACTTGATTAGTTCTATAAAATTACCGTGATTTTCCGTGGTATCATCAACTGTATAAGCTCCTTCGTTTCTACTACCTCGGTAAGCTAATCCTTGGGTTTCTATAATTTTAATAACGTTTACAGAATACTCCACAGTATGCCCCCTTACTCCAACTTGCCGATTTCTAAGCGCAAGTTGCTCACTAAAAAGCAAATTACGTGTGTCTTTCTTTGTTTCAATCTGCAAATAGCTTTCTAGGGAATGTCTATGGATTGCTGATGACGTGTTCGGAAATTCTCTGGTACACATGTCGCCAATCACAAGACACAATTTTTGTTGAAAACGCATTTTTGTTGAAAACGCAGTTTCTGTTAATTGCAATGTCACTATTCTCATCCTTTTTTCGGAAAAAGGCGCTCTCTCGATTAAAGGGTACTTTTTGGGTGCTGATTTAAGAATTCGGATATTGAATATTTTGTATTGTCGAACCAAAATTTACGAGAATCATCACTTTCACTTAAGATAAACGTATCATTAAAAGCAAACGCAGGGGTCACATTACGATCATCCTGTGCTTTGAGAATGGATTCTGATTCTGAATACGAACTGTAGTCATTTTCGGATGATTCAGAAGAGGGAACATGAACAGTTGCAGTTACTGTGGTCGTCTGACTCGTTTCTGTCACATTTGCGAATGAAGTGCTGGCAATCATCTTTGAAGTTCTCATGTCAGCTGAATTTGATAAATTCTGTACAGCTTGAAAGAACTGTGTTATGTTTTTAGATGATATCCCTCTCTCTTTTAGAGTTTCGACAATTTTTTCTTTTCGCTTTTGGGAGCCACTTTTAAATTCCTTTCTTGGTGGCACAGGTGAATTCTGGGAAACAGTAAAAACAAATTTTTTAATAAACACATAGGCCTATTATATTTATTCACATGAATTTTATGAAACATTTGACATTTTAACGTTAAATAAATATTTGGTAATAGTTTTCGAATCATGCTTTCTTAAATTTATATTTATTTAATCACAATTGATTAATGCCAAACGTACTACTTACACTAAAACCGTATCAATTTAAATTATTCAAATGCACAAACCAAGGCTAAGCCCGTAAGAATGTAGTGTACAAACCCCCTCTGGAAACAGTTGTTTATGGTGAGAATAGAAAATTAAAGGGGCGACAAATTTGCAATACGAAATATGACAAGAATAATTCTAAATTTTGTAAAAGTCCAATTAAATTATAAATATAAAATGCAGTAATGCAAAAGTGAAAAGCATAAAAGGGACTAATAAATAACATAGTAAATTTGATCATAAACCCAACTAAAATTGTTTCCCTTTTTACTCAAATTTTTTATACTCAAGGAAAGAAAGCAGTGGGCCTTTTATAGTCGTGGGCTAAGTAGGGGAGGCGCGAGTTGTCTTTCATGGGGGAGGGGAGAGTTACGAAATTTTAAAACTCTACCCATTTGATAGATCTCGATTTTGCCAACTGGACAATTGTTTTTGCAAAGTCCGTAGCCTTCGCATAAAAAATTTTTCAGACCAGGGAAAAACTCTTCCATACGTACCCTTAACACCTGCCCTCTCAATGTACACAATATGTCATTTCCTTCTAATTAGGTGATGTTTAACAACTTTGTAGTTGACAATTTGTTTCAATTAACATTTTTCCAATAAATATAAAAAAAATTCAAAAATTTAAAATTAAAATAAAAAATTTATTATCTGAATCTATTTTCCCGATTGCCCCACCCGTAATTTAAAAACTTAAATGCCCGCGCGTGCATTAAAATTATTATCAATATAATGTAAAAAGAACGTTTTTCTCCAATACAGAATCAATTCGTTTTGCTCATTTTTATACGTAGAACATAAATAATAATTCACAAAAGAATGACCGAATTAAAAAAAAAGTTTACTTACATTTGCGGATGCTTAACTGCCTTTCAATATTTCTTTTATAATTTTATTAATCCACTTGCTGCGCAATTCAACTTCATAAAGCTATTATATCTAATTCAATATCGTGTTCAAGCAGAAATATTTGTATTATGTTTGTATTTATAATAATTAAGAATCCGTCTCGCACTTCTAGCTTATTCACTCATTCACTGTGTTGGTTGTGCTACTAAAGCAAAGAGTACCCCCTTTTTTTCTCTTTTAAAGGCCATGTGGGTTTTGGTACTAAATACATCCAATCGAAATTAATTTCTACTTCGTAATTGTAACATCCGCCAACTATCAACTTGCGGTCAAGTTTCGCGGACGGAGGAAGGTTAGAACAATGATATCAATTCTGAAAAGAATTCTGAACAGTATGAAATGCAGTTAAAATAAATAAATAAATAAAATACACTTTCTTTTATCATAAATAAAACTTATATTTTCATTTTTTCAATAAAAATTTGAAACCTTGCAAATAAATATATTCGCAACTATTACCTCTATTCATTAGCGAAAGCGATTTACTCAGGGGGGGCCTACCGGGCAATTGCCCGGTGGGCCAGTCCTTCCCTGATAGGCACTACAAGATCCTATGGCTTCTTCAATTTCAGATTTGACACTAGTTGATTTTCCATTACTGGTTGATTTTCCATTCCCGACTTTACCAATAAGGTTCTTCAACATCGTTAAAACCGAAAGAGGCCATTCAACGTGAGGTGAGTTACATCCATCTGGATATGGTACATTCAAGTTGTTAACGCTCTAGTTATATAGAAGTCCCGGTGTTGTCATTTGCCGGAATTATGTCATATCTTATGGTGGAGTTGATGTCGAATATTTGCTAGTGTAGTACACGAATTGTGCACACTAAAGTCATTTAAATTTTCTTTCAAATCTATAAGGCGCCACCTATCGGTGAACTCTGAAATAAAATATTTATTCTGTCAAAAAACAAACCTAAATCCAGGGAATACTTATCGTACAAATTGCACTTCAGTGCAATTATTTTTCCTTACCCCCATCCCTTTTGTTTACGAATTTTTAAATTTTTAATCTTTATACGGACCTCTAGTTGACCCTGAACTTAATATATTTTTAAAATTTGGTTAGTAAAAAAAAATCAATGTAATTTTGTAAATTGTAAAGGAGGAAGTGAAATGCATGGAGAATTGGTAGAGAAACATTTACCGTGACGTGTCACGTCCATGCATTACTTAATAGATTCGTATATACTACTCAACCTTACTACATGCTTTCTGCCTATCTCTGAATATGATAGAAACGATGATTTTAATATACTATGAATGAGATCATAAATGCGTATAATGATAGTAGATTGAAAGAAGTATATCTGAGTCTATGGCAGCATAAAATATCGAGGTTATATTAATAATCTACACAATTTTTGTTTCATCCGTAGTAAATTTGTTTTAGCGAAGCAAAGATGGAAATATCAGAGTAGTTGTCAAAACGGCATCCTTATCGAAAAAGTTTTACCATGCTGGTCTTTAGACGAGGCACTGCGATCGAGATAAATCCTTGCCTTAGCCGTCAGGCCAGGGAAAGGACTGCTGCTTTTGCTCTTGAAATGTAAAAGGGTGGAATAGTAAAGCTGAAAAAGAAATTACATATACAAATATACGGTCTGCCATTTTCTCTATCACGGTCCAAATATTCCAATACTGTCGCGATCAGAAAGTCTTGATTTGCTTTCATCCGTATCTGATCGTGAAACCTTACGAAGTGAAAAGAGCAAAAGTGACTTTCAGCTAGAAACGTTTGCCAAGGAACTCCAACATTTTATCTGGAGTAAGTTGAATAATTTTCTCCGAGACTTTGACTTCCAGACAGACAAGTATTTGTGGCTTTTAGATTCAGACTTATTGAGAAAAGCAGCACAGTACTATCGCAATATCGGCACAGACAGTAAAAATAAAATAATTTTTGATTTTTCTTTAAAGAGGTCTTCCCGTATATTTTAATAATATTCTTAAAAAGAGATGGTGTGTGTAGGTGCATAACTTTAAACTCTTAAAGCACGATCCAAGTGAATAAAGCCTCAAAGAGAAGTTGAAAAAAACTCTTTGTTTTTCCTACAAGAGTTATGTGTTTGGGATGCCAGGTTTCGTTCCCATAGTTCATTGACTTTTTAAAGAGTCTTGTTGAAGCCTTGAAATACTTCTATAAAAGACTAAATATAAAGAACATTTTTAGTAAATTTCTGAGGTCCTTAGAATTTATTTATATGGGTTAGGTTAATTATCTGTATACACCAAACAATTATGTTTTTTGTGGGATGGAGACGGTATAGCACAATTTCTTTACTTGCTAAATACATTCAAAGATTTCGGTTGAAATAAGAAATTCAGTTCTTTATTTCTTACATTCACATATCTGGGTTACATTCTCAAGAACTTTGGATTCCTAAAAGAAAGTAAGGAGAAAGCTTCTATCAATATGGAAAGAAAAGTGAGATACGATATTAAGGAAGACTTTATGCATTATGTAATTTTTTATATTCACATATAATATTGGCCGCTTTAATTAACACTCATAATGAGTTTCGCATTCTGAGGATAGTTTATATATATTTTTATTAATTTCGATCTTACTTCAATATTGCGTCTACAATGGATAGATCTAACTTACGCAATTAGATTTAATGATTGATGTTTCAATTTGCTTAAGGCGCAAAATTTCAATGCTATACGTTTATTATACAATTGTAATAATTAAGATTTAGAAACTATTGGCACATTTTAATTAAACACGAAAGGAAAACTAGGAAAATGAAACAGTGAATACTATTTAACTTGGACCTATTCATTATCTTGCTTTCAGAAAAGTTATGCAACTACTCTTTCCTACAATTCTAATTAACACTTGCTAACAGCTTGAAAAGGGCCAGATGCATTCATGAAAATATTTAATACAACCCAGTAGCCTAGCAAACGAAAATTCATGTGGGGCTTCAAAGAAGATTATGTGATGCGGTCTTAGAGAAAATAATGTGTTTTGATATCCAATGGGGGTCTTCGACCCTCTGAGCATCCTCCCTTTCCTATGCCGTTCATACAACCTAAACCTCCCTGTTGCAGCGCGACTTGCGTGCCAGACGCAATAAGTTAGATACCGTTATAACAGCAAAGTTTGTTCTCAGTATGGCAGTCACATATATATAAATATATTTTCAAATCAGTAATGCTAAATAAGGTCCTAATTTTTGCGTTTACATGAATGCCTTTATCCATAAGCAAAGTTATAAAAGAACGCAGCTTTACGTCATCACGGTGACTCCTCAACTGAACATTAGAGTAACTACATGAACTTCGATGCACGTGGAATTCAACGTCTTTTGTGCGACTAGTAAACCCTTATTCGTCATCAGCATTCCCTTGTACTGATAAGAACAACTCGAACTATTTACATACTGTGAGACTCCTAGGACCATTATTTTGGGTTGCATACGACTTCAAGCGAAGTCACCTAGGTTGTCGTACAAGGGCCAACGCCCAACTCTCACAGCAACTTCGTCTTTATGCGTTTATATTCAGTAAGCACCATCAGTGTAGAGTTCTCATAATTATTGGGGGCCCCCCCAAGCACATTTTATGTACGTTTATACATTACAGTATGTGTAAAATCGTCATTTATTGCAAATTATTGGGAGGCTGGGGGCCCCACAGGCCCATATAACTGTATGCCTATGGTAAGCACATAAAGGCGACTTTGTTTGACTAATTATTAGTTTACACAGGGGCGCGCAAAATAACGCGTTCTCTTCGCGTCATAAAAAGTGAGAGAGAAGGATAGCATTTTCTTTCTCTCGTCTTTGCATGCCAGAATAAGTACTACATGTTGAATACTGTACCACGCTACACTGAATACAATCATTCTTGTTGAGGAATAAGAATGATTGTTGGTCACTGTTAGTCAGTTGGTCAAGTATTTGATCTCAGCTTCACACAAATAATCGGTAATTTTAGTGGCATTTATTGGCGTTTGCGTCGCGCGTGCGAATTCCATAATTTCTCGTTGTACACTGAATTTTCAGACATTTTTCTCTCAGGATCTTTTTTTCTTCTTTCCAAATCTGTTCATTCACCCTGTTCGGCAATTGTTGGAAGTTTTATCTCTACTGTCTAGAAGCCATTGTACCTGCTGCCAGTAATGTTTTGGACATTGTCAGAATACGTTTGCCATTTTCTGTACACTTACCAGTTTCAGCCACTCCTCTTTCCAGGCACAGAAAAACATAGCTGTTTTGCTTTTTCACTTTATTACATTTCCATATTCCAAGTGTATAATGCCAGATAATTTTATCATGACATGCATAGCATCAATATGTCCATTCAGTATGTTCAAATACTCTTGAATAATAAAGCAAAATGCTTTAGAAAGAAAGTATTAATAAATTTCACGTCATAAACGCAGTGATTACATTAACATCGATGACCGTTTGAAGTTATGGCAGTGAAATTTTAATATTTTGTTTAAAATCCCTGTAGGTCGTGTTGTAGAGTTGAGATTAAGAACAAATATGTATGTTGTTAAATATTTATCATACAAATATCCTTAAACCGCATAAAATTCTGAACATAATTATTATCGTATTATTAAAAAATCCTTTTGATGTACAGAACACCATTAGATTCAGAATACCCAGACTGTATAAAATCCGATGATTTGTTTTACACAATGGTTAAATTTGCAAACCTGTGTTAATTTCCTTTGAGAAACTAATAATATTGAAATTGTCAGAATATATGCTAGTTGCATATTAATTATATCATTCTAAACTCACCCACTAAATGTTTTTTTTAGCGACAGTAAGAACAAAATTTGCTAAGAATGATTCATATATAAATTTGTTGAATTGTTTTGACCAAAATATTAATGAATAAATAATACTGTGTTTAGAACTGAGTTTCCATTAGCATCAATGCTGAATTTGTTATTTTTTAAAAGCGTATACAGATGTATATGTTACAAAGATAGGTTTAATTATTTTAGGTAATTTTATAACGGTTATTTAAATTAAAAATGTATTTGTATATTCGTGAAACCAAATGGTACATATCTAAACTATAAGGAGATCTGGCTTCATTCTTTGGAACTTCCTGCAATTTAGAATCGAAGAAAATTGCAAACATATTTCTCCTTGGGCTCTTTTTATTGCGACAAGCCGAAATGGGCAAAGTGGGTTTTATTCCACTTTTAAAGAAGTAGATTTCAGATTACATACCTCTTTATTTTTCTAACTGGAGAAAGAGACATAACGGTTCTTTGAATCATGAGAGGGGGCGTATATTTGGGAAGAAAGACGGATGGCCTTTGATAAACGACGTCCTTTTGTCTTTTTGTCCCCTTCGCTTCGTCAAACCCTTATAAGTCTCTTTCCCTTGTTCTTGTCCCCATTCTAGAAATCAAATAGAGACCCAAAAGTTTTCCTGCTACAAATTGGATAGACGCAAGGATTACGTTTTGTGGATCGCGAGGTCGGCTCCAGTTATTTATGTACTTCCAATCTCCGCAAGTAAACCTATACTGCCTCTGTTATTTACTCGGTTTATTCCGTTTTGGAAAAGTACTAAATCTTCCGATAGACCACATTTACGGAACTCGTTGCTGTCTTGTTGCAATTTTCTCATAGATATCTGCAGCAAGAAAAGAGTATCGAGGGTTGAGGAAGGACATGGAGTTTGTAAGAATTAGTAGAGATCGATACCAATTCATTTTATAACTGCATTGATGCTTTTATGTTAGTAATTGATTTTTTGGATAACCTGCATTATGTGGGAAAAAGAAGTGGCTATATATATATATATAACTTCATAAAATAGTTACTTTTCAAGGAAAGTACTTTTTCCTATTAAACATCATAAATTTTACTGGCATAAACTGAATCATTATACAGTGTTATAAAAAAATAAATATCATGCATTTTTTGGTAACTATTATTTAACATTACGTGACAGAAGATGAGCTGTATAGATAAGAATATGTCTAGAATTATATGAGTCCGTGGGGCACGAGCCCCAGCAATTTAAAATAAATATGAAGCTTACCGATACCTTAATATATAAATGTGTATAGTGCGTGTTGGGATCTCCCAATAATTTTTAAAACTTTGCGTTGTTGCATTTAAGACAATCTACAAAGCTGTAACAATGACTGACTAAAATATTATAGGACATTTATTTATAAAAGTTAATATGTTGGGAAATATTTGATCGTGGTTGAAATTTAAAATTTGTTTAAAACAAATACAATTTTCTCAAGCTACCAATAAATAGATTTTCATCTAAGATGAGACTTATTGGAATATTCCTATATGATGGAAACTTACTTTGCTTGGTTGTTTTGCATAGATTATGTAATAGCCTTTTGTTGTTAAAGGAATAACAGGAAAATACTAAATGAAAATGTTCAGCTGAACACTTCATAACTGCTCCCTCATATAATAACCATTGCCTTACAGGCATGGAAATTTGCAATCATTTCTCGCGTTTTCATTATTAAATTCCACTTCAACAATTACAAATCGTATGAAATAAAAATTTTGTGTTAAAGAAATGTAATTTAAAATTAACGAAGTAGAATTATTTTTAATACTTACTGGTTATGCCCGTAAATTAAGTAATGCAGTTTCGTGTTTTTCAGAATGATTTAATCTTTTGTTTGTTTCAAAGAGAGAAAATTGAGTAAAAATAAATAGAAATAAAAAAAAATATAAATATATAAGAGTGGAATAAAAAACATATATTTTTAATATGTAGTTTTATTTATTTTAGGTTTAGACCGAAACCATAAAATATTTTCCCAAATACGAAAAGCAATAAAATTTTAATGGGGTCACTCACGAAAATGCTTTAAAAAAAACCGATTTTTTCTTTATTTAAAAAAACATGGATCCTTATATTTCAAATCATAAAAAACTTTCAGCTTTAAGTTAAGTAGAAGTATTTTTAAATAAATTTATTATTGTAAAAAGTGAATTTAAATGCACTACAAGCTTTTTACAAAAGTGCGGTTTTCTCAAAATGACATTTTTTGTCACAATAGGAACATTTTTTCAAAATCTTTAGTTTCGATTGACTTATAATTTCTTGAGTACGTACATATAAGTATTTTACATATGTTGAATATAACCTTTTTATTTTTTCTCTGTTTTTTAGTTACTAATCTGAACATAAAATAAAAATCGTGTTTTCGAGAAAAAATTTCATTTGATATAAATATTTTTAATTTTAAAAATATCGTGTGTATCGTAAAACGCCACACATAAAAAGTGTAAATATGTTTGCTAACTATACAAAAAAAAAAAGTTCTGTGTGCATCGAATAAATATTTTCGGTTAAAATGTTCCATATGTCTCTATGAAAATCCTATGCTGTTCGTTTCATTGGTGATCACCTTATGTACGAAAACAGTTTTTAAGATTATGATGTTTGTGTTGTGACGATCGAATGTCATGATAGACTAGCATTTGAAGAGATCTTTATTTTTTTTCTAGCCGATGTTCACTTCGATTAAAAATAGAATTAAAAACTTTTGTTTAATTTTTTAATAATTATAAACGAAGAATTTAGCAATTATTTTACTGCCTACCATTTAAATGTCTAAAACAAATCATGCTTACGAAGAAATTTATTCGTTTTTTTATGAAGAAATTTATTTTTTAAAAGGAAATATTTCTGTAGGATAAACTGTAGGTTAAGTACTTGTCAATTGAGGATTGTATGTGTGATTAGGAACAAACTAACCATCATGTTAGGTTGTTAGATAACATTATCAATACGATAATACTGCTGATAGCTATTTCGATAGCGTTAACCAGCTACCGTCGTCAGAGCGAATGGCGGCTTCTGTTTATGTCCGTGCTGTTGGTCGGTGTTGCCATCACGTCGGTTGGAAACTTGATTGGGCGGAGGAGTAAAGCGTATTTGTGGAGACGTCTTCAGCCGTGAGACCCAAAAGGTTTTTCCAAGTGGATGATATAGAGTTACTAAGGAGTTGATCATTAACTGCAACATTGATGTTTGCTAGAATGTGAAATGCCTCAAAGAAACTGAGATCAAGTGTTGAGTTGACTTTTTTATTAATACGTGCATTGGAGAATAGAAACTGATGTCCGAATTCCCATGAATGTTTTGCCAGAGCCGATTTATGTAATTCTTGCTTTCTGACATAAGATTCGTGTTATTTTAATCTGTGGCGCAGTGCCTGGTAAGATTGAGTGAGTGACGTAACTTCACCATAAAAATTGTTCTGCATTTATTTCTATTGATTAGTGCAGTGTGTCGCTATTAAACTATTTAATGTTAGGTTGATTCAAATAAAAAGAAGAAATTGCTTAGTGAAGAATTGCACTAAATTCCTCCACATCCGTTCAATGCTATCTAACGTTATGCTCGTGGTTACTACCAATGATATTTATATGAGTATATATAAATAAATATATTTATATATTTAGTAGTAAATGCTGAATGAAAACCTTAGACTCCAGATCAGTAGATTTCAAAATGTGAGCAGGGAAAACTAGGAGAGTGGAAAATTTAGAATTAAAACAAAGAACATTGAAAAAATGAGAAAGGGAAATATCGAAACGTAAAAGGGGAAAAAATTAGGCAAAAAAAGTTTTTATTTCATAAAGCAAAACTTATCCAAAAATTTCCTCTCCACTGGATCTCATTTTTTTAAGGCCATACACATAAACCACCAACGCAGATAACGCCATTAATCACCAGTTGCCGTCTAATTTCATTTCTCCGTTTTGAAAGAACGTTTCCCCCCACTTTTCCAAAAATTATAGTCAATAATAAATAAAAGCACAATACTAAAATTTGTCAAATTAAAAAAATACCCCGTAACCATTAAAGCTAGATGAGTTACAAAAGCTTGCAATTCTAAAAAGTGGATCGGTATATTATAATGTCAGAGGGATTTAATTCTAGACAACACCATGTGGTAATGAAAAAGCTAATTCTATGTCTCGTCTGTGAATTATTTAAATCTGAATGAAATTTTAAGTGTTCTCTCCATTTAAATTAGTTGTTTTTATCAGTTGCACGTAATTTTATTTATCTGTGCAGTTGTCACGTAAATCAAATTAGGATGAATGCTTATGGACAATTTATTTAGGTCGGTGTTTTTTTCAGTTGCGGTGTGAAAATATTGAGGTTTAGGAAGATAAACTCTTTTTGCGAATATATATTCAGTTGGACTTTCCAATTTAGGGTATCTTAATTGAAGAGCTATATTTATTTTCGTCGAATAAGTGGAGATGTTATGTTTTAAGGGTCTCATCTAGTGTTTGTGAATTAATTGTCAAGACGATTTAACACACTCGGAAGTAGTTTCATTACATAGAGAGTTTGTTTATATTTGATTTTTTATTTTGTTTTGACACTTTCAAGATCATATCCACTTTACAAGAAATCTTAACGGTCTAGCACCGAAGTATTCACGAACGAAACTTGGACTCGTTGCTCTGATCCTAGATGTGGGATCTTCTTCCTAACTCACTTAAATCTATTTATTCCCTCGCTCAATATAAATAACTCATCCCCAGACATCTATTGGATAGAGAATTATGATATTCCTACATCTTTCTTAAGTTATATCTTCCATAACTTTACTAACCAACCACCTCTTTTATTTTATGGTATTTACCCATTTATTACTTCCACGTCCACTAATTATCTCCAATTGTGGGCAGCGGAGGCTTTGTTAGACCCTAAAATCTTTACTCTTTGCTGCCTAGACAGATTAATCTAACTAATAAAGTGTAAATAATTATCATATCATGTAAAAATTTGAATTCGTCTGAATAAAGTTTGATTAGAGTTCATTTCAAGAGATATATAGTAGGTTCCCTAAACCTATACGTCTCAGTAGACTTTTCTTCTAAAATTCTAAAATGGGTTTTGATAAACTTTTGCAATAAAACTTCTTTATTTTTGAGGGAATTAATTTACACGATTTTTTCCCATGATAGAACATGAATTCAGGATAACATTTTTTGTACATTTTATAAAAAAGGCAAAATCTTTTTTTTGGGAAATGATTCAAGAAAAAGTTCAAGTAACTAGAAGTTTATAATATATATACTTCAAACAAATTTACAGTACTTTATTTATATTCGTTACCTTTGAAAGAATTTTTTGGTAATCTTTGCTTAACGTTACACTCTGATGATTATCATGGATTCATCGTGATGTTAATAATCTATAATAATTAATTAGTGTACATTATAATTGAATATATATACTTGAGTGTGTATTTCATATTAATTAATATTATTAAAAAATACACGAAGTTCAATTATACGTATATATATTAATTAATTAATGCATTATAATCTTTAATTTTTTCTAAAAACAACCGTTCAATCTATGAACAGTCATCTGTTTTTGAGTGCAATGATTGATTTATGAATTGTCTATTTTGGTTGATTTAGTTTTATTTAAAATTGAAAACTTGTTTGAATTTCACAATCAGTGAAATCTTCGTGAAATTACATGATTCAATGAAATGATATGAAATGATGAAATAGAGGGAAGGCACGACGAAATTAAAGGAATACTGAAAAGGTGGTAATGTGGGGTTCTCTTTCGTGCTATATTGTACGCGCCGTAATGATATATTTAGTTTTGTAAGAATTCCATTTGGCTTTTCGATTTTCTTTTCAATTTCTTATATTTGATTATTCCAATTTAATTGTTTTTGCATTAATATTCCCAAAAATTTTATTGAACTAACACTTTTTATAATAACATCGTTAAATTTTAGCGTATTCGGTTGATTTTATATTTCTTTATTTTTAGTATGGAAGATTATATATTTTGTTTTATTTGTATTTATTATTAAGTTGTTGTCATTAAACCATTGTTCATTAAACCACAGTTCAAATAATTTTAATTTTTAGGTTATATTGAAAATTATTCGGTCTATTTTAGTTCCCTCTGTCATCCATATAATATCGTCTGCAAACGAAAGGAGTCTTTCATCAACATTTATTAAATCGTTTATTGCTAAAAATAAAATAGAGGCCCAAGGATTGTTCCTTGAGGAACACCCAACTCTTTAATGATAATTTAGAATAAGTATTTTCAATTTTAACTGTTTGAGATCTATTAGTTAAATAACTGACAATTATATTGTATATTGGTCCCATTATACCATAGTTTAATAATTTTACTTTCAGGATATTTCTATCAATTAAATCGAATGCTTTACTTAAATAAAAAAAAATCTATAGGTTATTTTTCTTTCTTCAAAGTTTTTGGATGTTATGAATTGCTTTTAAAAGTGATTCTTTTGTTAATTTGTTTCTTTTTTAAAGCCATATTGATTTGGATAAATCACGTTAAATTTATTAAAATAATTTATTAATCTATTATACATTAATTTTTCGATTGGTTTGGAAAATAATTGCATAATTGTAATAGGTCCATAATTTTCCTTAAGATATTTGTTACCTTTTTTAAAAATTTATCTAATTATTTCTGTTTTTAATTCTTTTGGAAATACCTGTATATGCCTGTTAAAAGTACGTCATTTATAATTATTGATAATGTTTTTTTAATTCGTTTTTACACAATTTTATTATTCTAGAAGAGAGACCATATATATATAACTGGTCTTTTTATGTTTACTATACTTATTATTATTCTTTTTCTATTTTATCTTCAGTTGTTTCGCTTAGGTAAAAAGTTTGTGTTAAATTTGTCTTTAAATATTTTCTGAAATTATCATTTTAGATGAGTTTAAATTAATTCTTTATCAATATTTGTCTAATAATTATTAAATTTCTGTTATTAGTTTTAGG
>QLNU02015003.1:70613985-70641548 GCA_006491805.2 Dysdera silvatica | reverse complement strand
GATCTTGTTGACTGCGTAAGTGCGATTGTATCAACGCTGGCCTAATATTGATGATATCTTTTAATAAATTATTGAAAAATTGAATAGTATTGAATAAATTTATTTAAATTTCATGATAAAAAACTATCCATTGATTCAAATTTTAAATTTGCTTATAACGTTTTAAAACTAAACGTTTATACCGTAAATACAGAAAAAAATTCTGCATGTATTCTGTAGGGTGTTTTCTTTATTTGTAATATTTAATTTAAAAAGGTTAAAGATTTTTTATATATAAAATTATTATTGAAAAGTCTTGATCCATTAATGTTGAGTTTGCATTATAGAGAAAGGGGTGTTAAGTGGGGTGTAAATAATTCGGGTCCTCTGTACCTGTATGCTTGATCTTCAATATTGTTTTTAGCCTGTCCTTGTACATTTGTGTGAGCTTTGTCTTGACTAGTTTATGTTCTTGTCTTTGGGCCTGCATTATTCCTAGATATTTATATGTTTCATGTTCTTGCATGGTTTCCATTATTCCTCTGTTATCCAGTACAATCTCATCTAGTTTCATTTGTTTGGCGAGTATTTTGCATTTATCCAGATTAAACTTCATCTTTATGTTGTTTGAAAATGCCTCTGTAATTTGGATCAGGTGGCGAAGTTGAGGGATAGACGGTGCATATAACTTTATATCGTCCGTGTACATGAGGTGTGATACCTTCTGGAGGTTTTTCTTGGCTTTTTTGATCATGTGGCCATAGTTGCTCTTACTTAGCATTCTTGATAGAGGGTTTAGTGATAGGCAGAACAATTGGGGGCTAAGGGTATCCCCTTGGAATATGCCTCTTCTAATAGGTATTTCATTGGTGCATAGCACTTTGTTTTGCTCTCTGAGATGTATTGTAGTTCTCCATCTCTTAATGCTATGCTCCAGAAATCTTACTATGGTGAAGTGTATTTTATATATTTTCAGGATCTCGATTAACCATGGGTGGGGCATTGAGTCGAAAGCTTTCTCGTAATCAATGTAGGCAGTATTAAGATTTCGCTTTTTTTCTTAGCTTGTTCTAGGATCACAGAGTCAATTATTAGTTGTTCCTTGCATCCAAGTGTGCTTTTCCGGCATCCCCTCTGTTTCTTAGTCAGTATGTTATTTATGCGGCAGTGCCATCCTATTTTTTAGGAGATGCATCCAGTAAGGATTTTGTAAAGGGTGTTAAGGCTTGCTGGGTTCTTCGTGTCTCGGTCTTTCGGTAGTAAGTGGGTAATGCCTTTAGGTAGAAAATCCAGCACCTTGCTAGGGTCTTCCATTATTGATGTCAATTCTGTTGCCAGCTGTGAATAGGTACTTGTAACCTTCTTATACCAATAGTTTTGGATTTTGTCCACACCTGCTGCTTTCTAGTTGTGTGTTTTTCTGATAACTTTTTGAAGTTCCTCGGTGGTGATTCCTTCATATTCCATTCCTATTATGTACTTTTCTGCTGTTCTTTCTTCCTCTATCAATGCAGCTTTGTTATGTTTCACTTCGTTGGACCAAAGCGATTTCTAAAACTCCTCAATTTCTGTTGTGAGTGGGGTTTAATTTTGTTGCTCCGTTTGGGAGCGTGTAAGGGTTCTAAAGAAGGTTTTCTGATTTGTTGTGAACAATTTGTTCTGCGCCTTTCTAACAGCGTTTTCTTTGTATCGCCGTAGCCTTTTGCTGTAGGCACTTAGTTTCTGCTTCAGGGTGTCAAGGTATTCGTTCGCGTGCTTGTTATGCTTCTCGTGTTTTGCATATGTATTTTAGCCTTCCTAAACACAGGTTTTACCCTTTTTACGGTTTCTCTTTATACAGGGTTTGTCCCAGAAGTTCCCGGAATGATTTTTTGTAGTTGGCAACGCTGGCTGACGGGGCGGAGGGAGAAGTTGGTGGGGGATCTGAGCTTGGAAACGAGACCGGTATCAGTCGCCTGCGGGCAGTTGTTGAGGCAGGGTCACGCTCCGCGCAGAGGTATCTACTGCACCCTCGTCGATCAAAAAATGGACCAGTTTTTGGAGCAGCGTTATGCAATCAAATTTTGTGTGAAACTGGGTAAAAACGGGGCGGAGACACTCGAAATGCTTCGGAAAGCCTACGGTGACGGGGCGATGAAAAAAAGCCAAACTTTCATGTGGCACAAGCGGTTCCGGGAAGGTCGGGAGTCCGTCAACGACGACGACCGCTCTGGACGCCCGTCGACATCACAAACGGACGACTCGGTGCAAAAAGTGCGTCAAGTTTTGGACAATGACCGACGATTAAGTGTTCGGGTGATTGCAGAGGAGTGTGGAATACCCAAAACAATCGTTCATCGCATTTTAACGGAGGATCTTCAAATGAGGAAAGTCTGCTCGAAAATGGTGCCAAAAGTCCTGACGAGTGAGATGAAGGAGCAGCGTTTGTTGAAGTGCCAGGAATTGCATGAACGCTACGAAACGGACCCAGAATTTTTGGACAGAGTGATCACAGGGGACGAGACGTGGATTTTTCAGTACGATCCCGAATCAAAGCGCCAGAGCAGCGAGTGGCACACCAAGGAGTCTCCTCGCCCGAAAAAAGCAAGGATGAGCAAATCGCGAATCAAGGCAATGCTCATTGTGTTTTTTGACAGAAAAGGTGTAGTTCACAGTGAATTCGTGCCACAAGGACAAACAGTCAACAAGGAGTTTTACTGTGAAGTGCTCAAACGGTTGCGCAACAGGGTTCGACGCGTCCGAAACGAAATTCGCGACAATTGGATCTTGCACCATGACAACGCGTCAACCCACACCGCGCTCATTGTCTCCGAGTTGCTGGCCAAAATGGGTGTGGCAACGCTGCCCCAGCCGCCGTACAGCCCCGATCTGGCACCAGCGGATTTCTTTTTGTTCCCAAGGATCAAAAGAACCCTGAAAGGAACTCGGCATGGGACGCTGGAGGCGGTAAAAGCAGCCGCGACGACCTCACTGAAGGAGATTCCCGTTGACGACTTCCAGGGCGCCTTCAATGATTGGGTGAAGCGTTGGCAACGGTGCATCGAAGCAGGGGGAGAATACTTTGAAAAGTTCTGAAAAGATTGTAAACTGATATTGAATAAATGATTTTAAAAAAATCATTTCGGGAACTTTTGGGACAAACCCTGTATAACAATGCTATACATCAGAGGTTCTTCAACTGTAGTCCGCGGAACCATGGGGGTCTGCGAGACTCTCCCAATGTTTCACAAAGGTTCGGAAAAGAACATTTAATCTTTAATGTGCAGAATAAATTACGAGGAAACGAAAAATTTCTTTCATAAATGGACAAAATCAGTGATGAAACACTAGAAATAAATATGTACGATGAAAATTCCAGGCTTTAAACAGCAATACGTAACTGAACGAAGTACTACCGATTTTCACGTATTGCTATGGCAAAATATTAATTACGTCATACTTGAACGTACCCTGATGGATAAAATTATAATAAATGTAATTTTAAATATTGATAAATTTAAAATTCCACCGGATGCTGTAGAATTTTAATAAACCAACGAAATCAAAAAGTGAATTAAGCAACAAAATATGGACAATACGCACTGAGTATAAATAATAAAATATAGAGAAAACAACGGTTTTGATGCGTATAATAACGTATTAATTGATTATAATACCGTATAATAACGTATAAATCAATTATAATAGCGAATATTAATTATTATACGCACAAAAACGTTGTTTTCTCGGTTTTGTTATTTAAAAAGTAATGGTAAGATGGATAATACTGATAATGACCTCAAATGTTGTCACAGCAGTTTGTGTACAATACCTTAGCAAAGCACAATATTAAACTTAAAAAGATCACATTAAGATCAAGAATACTCTTTCAATCTTTTAAATTTATAGAATATTTCCGTTGAATTTCATTGCAGATGCCTGTGAATTGTAGTCACGTAAAGATCTTAAAATTTGGTGTAACCCCAACGTATCCAAACCTAAACGGTAGAAGCAAAATTTAGATAAGAATATTTAAAACGTGGATTGTTCGTGAAATGGTGTTCGCTTAAACTGAAGCTCATTGTAAGTTTCATAATGCAATACAAAAGCAACATTTTAAAATTTGAAATTGCCCTTAGAGTCTAAGGAGTACGACACGATGCTTTTTTTTTATATTGTTATATATGTAACTCAGTCAGGTATGCATTTATAATGAATTCTCTAAACTTGAAGGAAGTATTGCTATTAGTGAAAGAATATTATAAAAGATAATAAGAAAACCTTTTCCAGATGTAAAGATGCATATGAAATACAAAATGAATAACTATCATAAAAATATTTGCTTGCTTAGTTTGAACGTGACACGAGACAAGTGATATGTAGGGTAGCATTATACATCAATACAGGAGGTAAGTGATGCAGGCAGAGGCGCATTTACGATTTTGCCTCCTAATCTTACAAAACGTGACTAGGGACATAGCAGAGATTTTGGCACTTTTGTAAAATTTTTAATTTGACGCCCCTGGCTCTTTTATCAAATTCTTAATTTCATGATCCTGGCGGTTATTTCAAATTCGCCTTTTCGCAAGTATTCATGAATTTGGCACCTTTTGAACGTCTCTCGAGGCGCCAATGGCAACTTCCCCCTTTGCCAGTGTCTGGTTATGGCTCTGAACATAACAATTCAAAATTAGTTCAACTGGCCATCAAAAAATTCCGTTCCGCCTTTGCAAACTTCTCTGCGACAAACATTTTGTCGAAAATTTGCCGCTGTAGTTTACAGCCTACATAGCCTATTGGTAAATCCGCCACTGGATGCAAGAGACAAATGATGTGGGTGGTAGTTATGCACAACAATGCAAAATATATAACTACAGTAAAAACATTTGCGTGCTAATTTTGAATGTGACAGGGGACAAATGATGTGGGTTGTAGAAAATAAAGCTTGCTGTTGAAAGAGACAAATGATTTTGAAGCCGCTATGGTGTTTAGATAACATAGTACTGCAATGGCTAAAACAAAGCCATCTCTATATACTACCTTTGAATTACAGAGTTAGATAAAGATGGTGAGGAATGTATTGTGAAGCAAATGTGGATATTAAATGGTGATATAAAATTTGGATATTAAATGGTGATATAAAATTTGGATATTAAATGGTGATATAAAATTTGATATTGATATAAAATTTGATATTAAATGGTGATATAAAATTCAATATTAATGATATAAAAATTTGACATTAAATGGTGATATAAAATTTGGATATTAAATGGTGATATAAAGTTTGGATATTAAAATTGATATTTAATGGTGATATAAAATTTGATATTAAATGGTGATATAAAATTTGGATATTAAATGGTGATATAAAATTTGGATATTAAATGGTGATATAAAATTTGGATATTAAATGGTGATATAAAATTTGGATGATTAAAGTGAAGATGGAACTTACTTTAAGAAATTTAGAGATCAGAAATATAAATGTGATGGTTGATGCTATTTTGTATGTATTTTTGAAACTTAAAAAACTTGTCCACTATTTTACTAAGATATATACGCAATTTTTAGAGTTGCTAAGTTCATAGGTTTCAAACGATTATATTTCTAAAAGCTTAAAATCTCTAATTGCAGATACGCATTAATGGGTTTCAATTTCTCCTTTAGACAACGAAGTTGAAAAATCTCATGTTAGGTCTTAAGTAAAATAACTATCAATGCTATAACTAATCTCCTAATTTGCAAAATTGTTTAGTTATTTACTCGGTTAGCTATACAAAAGGACACAAAACAATTTTAGTTAAAAAACAATTACAGTTCAAAATAAGTAATGAGAACAAGCATTATATTGAATTTGGCAATGGCGTTAACCTCCAAGAAGTAATGTTATCCTATAAAAGCAATATGTTGCTAAAATTTTATGCAGTTGTATTTAGAAACAAAGCCCTGTTTTCGTTATTACAGTATCAAATGATTAAATGACTTCATACGCCATTCTGAAACAATTGATAGTGGGTTAATACTTCCAATTTCGAAAATTATTTGCCTTTAGGCAACATTGAAAAGCATCTAAACCCATTCAAGTTACCAATTGGAGCAAAAACTCAAAGACCTACTAACCAAAGGATTTATTAAAAGAAACTGAAAGGTGATCATCACGTTAAAGGAACAAAAGTTTCTTTTATACCTATTTAAGCAGTTGAAAGATTTTCTTGAAAAATTGAAATTACAAAACATATAAAGTTTTTATTTAATATTGTGCAGTAGTCAATAGCAAAATCCTACAGTATGTAAGTAATGAAATATTTTAGCTAAATCTAAATATTCTCTTCTCCTGGTTACTGAAGCAGAATAACAATTAATGACTATAATCTTGATTGATTATATTAATATTTTATATGTGTGTTACAAAAACATTATGAAGTGAGAAAATATAAAGATAAAAAGTAATCCTTTTATAAAGTGCTTGTGAATGTGCTGTCTCAGCTCTAATAATCGCAAACCCAAATACTGATTTAGAAAGTTTTTGGCATCATGGATCATTGTTCAATTCCAACCTAAGGGACAAAATAAAAATGACACTACCTATCTCTCATTCCACTACAAACCTTGGTTAATTAAGGCTATTGTTGTTTCACTACATCAACTCCCAGTCAGTACCGGATTTACGTATAGGTAGGTCCGAGCCTAGGGACTCGCGAGTTCCAGGTTCTTCAAGGACCATGCTATCTAAGTTTAAATCAAATTTTGATCTAAATTTTGGGACCGAAATATTTTATATATATTTTTTGTATTTTTACATCCAAAGTTGCATTATTATTCACCATACCATCTGAAGATTTCCTACTCCATATAAGTTGTGATTTTGACGTTTGAGTTCTCATTTTCTTGTTTAGTTCATATGCTTACTATATACGTACGTGCTTTGGAAACCTGAGATAATCTACAGAACTAAAAACCTTTTTATTTTCTACTTGAAATTTTCCTTTCAAATTGTTGACAACATAGAACATCAGAAAGCTTCACAGCAAGTTTAGAATTTTACTAGAAATGTAAAAAATTATTCTATATTTCTTAAAATTTCACCGGAATTCCTTCTGTCAAACGGAGTTCGTACCTTAGAGGCCTGTTCTAGTTTTTCGCTCTTTAGGGTCCGCAAAAACCTTATTCTGGAACTGTTTCCAGATTAGACTTATAAAGATTAAACCAGATTAGACTTAGAAAGTATTTAGGACAAATGATGTACTGATAAAATGTAGTAAATAAAACTTACAAATTTCGAGTTCCGAACTATTCTGAGATTGTTCTGTCACACAGTTCTGAACTCGAAAATTGTTTACAATTTAAAATTCTCAATGAGAGTCTCTGTGAATCCAAAACTTATAGCATTATGAAAATATTCTAATTAAACTTGCTAAAGACTTAACGAAAAATTATATCTAGGCTTAAGACTACTTAAAGCTCTCATTTTAACAGAACTAAATAAAAATGATAAAATATAGGACAAATATGCTTGCATTTAAAAAAGAGAATAATCTTTGGATTACAGAATATCTAATGCATGGTCAAGAATTATTTTTCAAAAATACAAATATAAATAAACATCTCCTTTTCTTATGACGCTACAATCCATGAAGGTCCTGGGATTCCTTATAATAATTGTTGCACACAACCTTTCCCCTTACTATTCCTTATAATAATTGTTGCACACAACCTTCCGTTTATTCCTTATAATAATTGAAACACACTTCCTTGCTCTAAGTGGGTATACTTTTTAATTTTCCAGATCCTTCTCTACCAATCTAATCATCTTTCCCGGAGATTTGCTCTCTTGCTTTTAATTTGCACTATAGGTTCTCGTTATTTTCTTAACTATTCCATCCATTTCCAAACGCTCGAGCAATGGTAGACCCAGAAATCTTCCAAAGGGGGCAATTTGTTCCCGATTTCTATTTTTAGCCAAGTGTCAGGTATTTTTCATTTTCGGTGATATTATTGGATAAAGCCATGGTATTTTGGGACATGAGTGACAAATTTTAAAATTTAAAAAACCATGGTGTTTTTTATATCATATTAAAACTAATAAATTATATCATTTTAATCTTTCAAGTCTTTTCAAAATAATGAATTGTATTATTTAATTAACAGTAGCGAATTTGAAAAAAACAACATCGAAAATTCCGTTACGGAAGGACATTACTTCATGTTTTTTCTATCCTTCTGTGACGACACATACATTTTTCACTGTGTACTTTTTTTATACTGCAGGAAAATTTTCATACCATTTCAGTTAAAAGTAGTATTAGGCCCTTTTCTTAAAATGACTTACGAAAAACATTGCAGTTTAATATTTTGATAGTGTAGAAAACATTAACCATGATGTCGTTCTTCCGTAACATTTTGAATACCATGGCTTTACCCAATCCTGGTTTGAGCGGGGGTGGGGGGCATCGCCCCATCACGCCCCCCTGGATTCGAGCAAGCCATCCGCTTGTTTTACTTTTGTCACAAGTTCTATATTATTCTATAGGTTTGCTCATTTCATTGTTTCTTTTATTTATCCATTCGCCGTTTTGGTTAGCTTCCTCATATGTCCTGAATAATCTTTCTTTGCCACATACTTATTAGCAGCTTTTATCTCTAGCAGCCAATATCTAGGATGTAAGATATTATTACCCTTCACAGGGATAACACAATTTACCAAATAATGGTCAACACAGAAAAGGCTCCGGGGCGAGATTTTTGTGAGTTTTTCGTGGGGGAATTTATTATACAATAATGTTTGCCACCCACGTATATTTAGCTCAAACTAGAGCTTTTTGTTTTTTGGAGAAAAAGAGGCGCCGTCCTCATCCTGGATTCGAACCAGGGTCCCCGCGTTGAGCCCGCGGTGTCTTGACCTACTAGACGAATGAGGACAAGAACAAACGCATTTTTCTCCGTATATGAGGATGTAAGATATTATTACCCTTCACAGGGATAACACAATTGCCAAATATGGTCAACACAGAAAAGCCTCCGGGGCGAGATTTTTGTGAGTTTTCGTGGGGGAATTTATTATACAATAATTTTTGCCACCCACGTATATTTAGCTCAAACTAGAGCTAACTCTACAAACAACGCGGGGACCCTGGTTCGAGTCCAGGATGAGGAAAGCGCCTCTTTTTTCTCCAAAAACAAAAAAGCTATAGCTTGAGCTAAATATACGTGGGTGGCAAACATTATTGTATAAGCCAATATCTAGTTTCCGGCCCCCCATATAATTTTAAAAGAAAAATAATACACTAACTAAACAGTCTCACCTCACCCCAGATATTTAGTTTGTGCGTATTACTAATGTATTAACGAAAATACACAAAATTTTTTACATTTTAATAATTTTCCGGAAGAGAAACATTTTAAAAATAAAAGGAGGGTGTGGAGAGGGATTATTTAATACGATTCAAGTTTTGCCATTCCACTTTTTCATGAATAACAAATAGAAAAAACATTTATAAGCATAGCTAAAGTTTTAGTCTCGCACGAAAACAAAACACTGCTTGTTTCTGTGCCAGAGGGATGTGTATTTCTGACAAGGGACCGTCAAAGTCAGTGCGAAACGCGTTGAAATTTGTCGAATAAAATTTCAGATCCGCTTACAAACGTTGTTTTTTCTATTTATTATTTAAACTAAACTAAAACTTGTTCTTTATGATTCATACTAGAATTTTTATTTTTGGTAGAGGAAAGAGAATATACCATGCATTCAGGATAGAATTTAGAATGTGTAACCAGTTACCTATGATGGGATACCGTTCCATTGCCTTGACTGTTGGACTCCTGAGTGCAGTCGAATCTGGTTATTTTCTCACATACTTTTATTAACCAAAGAGAAACACATTTAAAACTAAAGGAAGTCGTGGAAGGAATATTCAATACGTTTAAATTTTGAGAGTCCACTTTTTCATGGATATAATAGCTGCGTGTCAAAATTTAGTGGTAATGAATAATTACCAACACCCTCCTTTAATTTTGAAGGAGTTTTCTCTTTGGTTAACACACATATACGAAAAAAGAGCCACAAATATCTGTATTCTACGGCTTAGAAGTCAAAGCAATGGAACCATAAATCACATATTGTTGCTTCGACTCCATCCTGAGTAAGTAAAAGTTCTAATATGAAACCATGAAAAAGTGAAAAGTCAAACTTAATCATGTTTAAGGATTTTCGATAGCTCCAGCTACAGAAATATTTGATGAAAGTTGATCTCTGAATTATTGAATGTTATTTATAATTTAAAAATGTTGAAGAACAAATCATTAATTGAAGTATGTTACTGTGCAGTTTTAGATCTATTTTTGATGCTTTCTTAAATATCCTTTTTAAAATCTGGGAATTCGGCTCAAATATGAGTAAAAAATATAAAACATTCAACTATCGTAGAGGCGTAGTATTAATATGAGAGAGAGAGAGAAAGCGAGGGAGAGAGTGTGATATAAATACGTGTAATAAAATATATCTTAACCTTTAAATAAATAGACTCTTAATGCAAAATATACTTTAATATACGTTAATAATAAAAACGTATTAAATTTAAATCACAATTAATTTTCCTGATATTAATAAAGTAAATTAGAAACACGAGAAAATAGGTCACATTTGGTTAATAATAATATATCCATATTTTTTTTAAAACTTACGCAATGATTTTAGTAACAAGAGCTGTGCGTGGAAAACGTATATTTTCGTAAGCGGCATAGTGGTTCATTCATCTCTTAGGCGTTATCTCTTTTCTCCAGCGGACGAGGAACAAACCACGACTGAAGGAAAAGCGAAAAATTTTTACCACAATGGAAAATGAAAAATAAAAAAAATCCGTCTAAATTAAGATTAGTTTTTGACAGTAAATTTAATTTTCTAGCGAGAATAAAATATGTAATGGATTTAAAGCTGTTATTACGCTTTATTCTTAAAGGGAGATTATGCGAAGAGATAAACCTTTTTTTTTTCTCTTGGAATTTACAGAAAATGGTTTTAATTTTAGATTTAGTTTCTTTTCGCAATTCGAGGTCTAAATTTTTATTAAGTCTACATAAGGACGGTGAATGTTAAATGATACAATTATGTTCTATTGTCTTCATGGGCACCCATATTGGGGCGGAAAGACTCCCCCCACCTCCACGGCCGTTGTTTGAAAATTTGATTTACATGATTCTGTTATGCATTTATTTTCAAAAGTTTTACAGTCACATTTTAAAATAAGGTACTTTTCAGCTCATTACTAATTGTCAAGCAGAAAAAATTAGTTTTGTTGCATTTTAGTATTTTGTTGTATATTTACTAAAATGTTTCAGAGCTTTGAAGGAGGTAATGCTTTTTTTTAGGCCACCCTAAAAATACTTATATGGGGCCCATTTTTGGTTTTGGAGTTGATTCTCGAGTATAAAAACTTGTAGTAAACTATTTAAAACACGATTACCACAGTTAAAATTATTTAATTAGGTGGATGACGATCGTTTCGGCAGTGAATGACTGCCTTTGTCGAATCCAGTTACAAAAGTGAAGGTAAACTTCACCGCACTTGGCGTATAAACACGTGTTCTCCATAAATAAAGATGGCAACACGTGTTTATACGCCAAGTGCGGTAAAGTTTACCTTCACTTTTGTAACTGGATTCGACAAAGGCAGTCATTCACTGCCGAAACGATCGTCATCCACCTAATTAAATAATTTTAACTGTGGTAGTCGTGTTTAAATAGTTTATTATGGTTTCAGCACAGTGTTTCACGTTACTAATTATAAAAACTTGGTTGTACGTCAGATTTAACATCTGACCGCTCATGATCTTAGTAATTTTTAGAAGCATTATTGAATAATTTAATTGAATCAAATTTTAGGCAAAGCCATTCATATTCCTACCATTTCATATGCGAAATTAAAGCAATAAATATATATTTCGCTAAAATAAGGATTCTTTACATAATAGAGTCAAGCCTGTTCCAGAGCTTTTAATAAAGGCAAGTTCCTTTCCACACAATAGGAATTGGAGCTAAAGCCAGAGAAATCTTTGTTAAGTGGTAGTTGGGCATTTGTTGCGCAAATTACTTGTCCACTGGGCGGGAATAGCAGTTTTGGAGTTGGATAGCTAATTAAAGATCAATGGCACGTTGGCCAGATTGTCGGACCATTAATTGCTTTGAAGACAATTACGCCTATTTCATCAGACGTCTGTTTAACTGAGAAATATTTACAATGCTGAAGTTCGGTAGTATGAATAAGTTTCACAACAAAGTACAGAGAAATTCTATTGCTTCTAAAAAGATAAAAACGTGAATCGTCTCCTAAAAGGTTTTAAAAGGATGGGAATTTCCTACATAACAATAGCCCTATACATTTTTTTTTTGTTTTGCTTAACTTGCATAGATTTTTTATTTCAGTCCACAGTTAAAATTTCTTCAAATAAAAATCTTTGCATGAAAACTAGTGATATCACATACACACGCACACATACACAGAGGGGGAGAGGGAGTGAAAGAGAGAGAGAGAGAGTAAGAGTGTGTGTGTGTGTGTGAGTGAGTATGTGTGAGTATGTGTGAGTATGTGTGTGTGTGTGTATGTGTGAGTATGTGTGTGAGTATGTAAACAGGAGGAAATTTATCTTTACAAAGGTTGTTTTCCTCACCCTCCTCCCTACCGTATTTTACGTTCACAGTTTCTCTTTTTTCTTCTTAGTATTGTGGGTGTGTCTGTGTGTGTGGGGGGGGGTTATTTCTAAGCAATTAGTTCGACCCCAACGTTGGTCATCAATTATGTTTTAATTTATGTTTTAATTATGTTTTAATTAAGAGTACCTTACTTTTTAATATGAAATTGAATACGCAAATACAATAACGTAACACGTAACAGTCTGGGTTCATGCGACAAGTTAAATAAAGTAATAAAAATAAAATAATAATAAAAATAGGAAATAAAAAATAAAGTAATGTGCAAGTTTAAATTGCCAAAGAGTTGATTGTCATTTGCGTATGGTTACCAAAGACTTTTCAGCATTGTTATCCTACCTTCTTCAGTGAGGTTAGATTTCTTGACATAATTAAAAATATCTGCAGTCAGAATTTCTATTTAAACTGTGTTTTGTATTGTGTTTTGGTCTACCTTTACCTCCTGGAAAGCATTTGAAGACAGCCCCTAGCCACTGCTGTTGCCTTACTCAACAGCAATCTCATCAATGTCACCAGAGTTCATTGAAATGACGTTGGGATAATCACTAATTACAATTTTACTACTTTTAAAAAATAATTTCAGTGTCTGTTGGCGTAATAATTTTTCGCTTTGTTAGTCTAGGGGTGGGGTTTACGGGTGCGCCAGTGAACACATTACAAATGCGGAATTGTAAACAATAGCGTTGTTGGTTCATTTCATTCCAAATCACTCAAAATAAAAACATTTCGTTGCCCTCATGTCACAGATTCTTGTAAAATTGTTTTGTCAGCAAGTAGATTATTAAAAATGATTAAATTATTTTTTTTCAGAATTTTTGGGATAACTGAGGTCAGGGGGTTACTTTGAAATTAGGCACACTTTAAGAAAATGACACAAACCGTAAATTTGTAATCATAGGCGTAATCTGGCGGGGGTAAGGGGGGGGGGACACTTGCGCTCCCAGAAAAGAGGAAAATCGTACTTTTTTCCGTACAATTTTGGATTTCTTGTTTTTGGCCCCCCCACAAGTTTACGCTATATTTAAACCCCAAGTTATGCCTATGTTGTACTTACTGTAACTTCGTTATTTATGAACTAGTTTTATTCATTTTGGTATCATTTGAAACACAAAAGTGCAAACTACGAGACGTAATTCATAAAATTCTAAACGATGTATTTGTAATCTTTACAAATGTGCAATTAAAAAAAATTTTTGGTCGCAAAATTTATGAAAATTTTAGGAATTAGTTGCAGCAAAAGGTAAAGTCTCATTGCCTTGAATTTTTTTCTACAAAATGTTGATAATTAGTTCTTAAAGGTTACATGTAAATTTCCAGAATTTTAAGAATTATACCTTATTACTTGCTCTTTTGTGTTTTAAATAACACCAACATGAACAAAATTGGTTCATAAATAACGAAGTTACGTACAGATGTAAGTGACAACTACCTTTTAGCTATAGTCCGTTTGCGGAAAATTGTCCACCAAACCCGTTAGAATTCAAGGGAGCTGAAGTAACAGACGGGTTGATCCATTGTAGTAGAGGGAAGTGCGTCTTGCATAACTGGTTTTTCGTACGAGGCATGTCATATACGGTCATGGCCATTAAAAATGCAGTGAAGTCGTTGGAAGATCCTTATGCTATGAAGGCAAAAGGATTGCAACGCGTCCCGTTAGTTACTCCAGATTTCTGGCTGCTCCAGAAATTGTTCTTTTTATTGAAATGTAAACTTTTTTGCACATTTTCGCATAAATTTTTCAAATTAATTAATTAATTTCTAAGTAATTCTCCAACTCAATAGAAAGATATCAAACCATTATATTTTTTTAAATAACTAAATAGAATTGTAGATTGATTTATTTACTTATTTATTTTATTCATATACATATATATTCTTAGTTAATAGCTTAAATTTTTGACAATTTAATCATTAAAATATATTTAGTAATGTAAAAAATTTGGATAAAATTTTATTTTAAAAATTCTTCTTTTTTTTTTAACGTGTTTTCTGGACTCATGAATGGTAAAAAACATTCAGATAAAGAAAGTAAATATAATTCAAGAAATCTGCACCAAAATCTTGTTCTTCTTCGAGAGATTGTTCTCCAGATTCTCTATTTTTTGTTTTAGAAATAGTTCGTGTTTTGCCTCAGCATAAAATCTCTGAAGATGTCAAAAACCAGGAGGGAAATCCGAATAGCAACGACTCAATTTCGAGTTCGTATGAAATGCTCACTCTAGATGTGTTCAGCCGTCTGTGAAGTTTTGTGCTCCGAATCGGTGTGGTTTGTGGGAGTTGTATAAATAGACTACATGGACGTGAGAAGCTTATTTCCCAGCTTTACGAGAAATCCAGATGCGCTATTGTTCGTGACACGCCCAAATCGTAAATTTTATCAGCCTCGATTGTAAATCAAGAACGTACGAGGAGGATTTTTTTTACTGAAGTTTACAGGAGAACCGGGCAATATTTTCGTTACCACAACTGCCTTCTGACAAACAGGTCGTAATATTCATTAATATTGTTGAAGTGGGTTGTAGTAATTTCCGGTGAGTATGTTTGAGTTCATTTTACTTATCCCATTCTATTGTTACTTAGATACTGGAAAACGTACTTACTCAAACGCATGATGGGTATTGTAAGATATTAGTACCCTTCTCAGTGTTAACACAATGGCCAATAGGTCAGCACATGAAGTCAGCAGCGTATGTTTTGTACAAAAATGTGGGAATTAAAGTAGATTTTATGCTCACAATTTTCAGCTCAAATTAGAGCTTTTTCTGCGAAGAAGAAATAGCGACACAAGACCGAGACGGTGTCTTTTTTCTTCTGTACAGGAAAAGCTCTAGTTTGAGATAAAAAAACGTGGGTATCAAAACTATTATTCATTATTCACTTATGTTTGTATTAGATATGCCTTGCATTTAATGACCCTTCACATGTATAGTAAATTATAAATATATGCCAACATTTCCAATGTTTCCAATTGACTGATCATTTTTTTATAGTACTAACATAGTTAAAAAAGTTGAAAATCAAATATCAATTTAATTTTGTTTAATAGGTAATTCGGAAAAGAGAAAGTTCCTCCTTTACAATCATGATTGTAATGAACTGAAAAGCAGAAGAATGATTGAATTCTTCTTCCTTTCACTAAAACGAATTTTTATTTTGTGTTATAATAGCATATCATTTAAATTGATAGGTGCCTATTTCTTTTGTTATATTATTTGTAAATCCTAGTAAATCTTCATTTCCTTTGTCACTTATTACTTTATTTTGTCGTACAACGATCAGATATTTATTTAATTAGAGTAATTCCATCATCGTAGCAGATGATGTGGTTATATCACACGATTAAAAACTCGCATAGAAACTCGCCTTATATGCACTCGCAGAGGGAAGAGGGATGGTTCTAAGCAGGGGCGGACTAAGCCGCTGACCCACCGGCTCGGGCCTTCATCGGCGATAGGACTCTCGCCTCCGAATGGGCAAGGATTGGCGCCCTTTAAGTGGATACAGTCCGCCCCTGGTTCTTCTTATCTTAATGGGTAGAACTCTTGATAGGAAATTGAGGAGATGTGGGTTCGACTACCACCAGGCGCAGGAAATCACTCTTTTCTTTACGAGTATCTAATCATTTGAGTTGGGATTTTTCACATCTGAAATGCTTGAAATTTCTAACTCGTTGAAGACGAAATATCCTTTGTTGATTCTTATTTAGATATGCTTCATAAAAGCCTCCAACCCATACACTATTGCTTTTTATCTTTTTGCATATTTTATTCCTTCTATATAGAATTCCATCCATCGTGAAAAATGTCTTTTCTCAAGGGTTGCTACCCTCAGTAAAGCTTCCAGAGGCTGCGTATACGAACCAATCTTTTTCTCAAACCACTTTACAAAAAACCAGACCTGTTATTTTTCACTGTCAGTGGCCGCTGTTTGCCTCCATTCTTGAACATACGCCGCAGAGAAATGACACTAAATCTTCTGCCGAAAAAACAGTTTGCTGCTAGAATATTGCGCAAATCTGCAAATCTCTGCAGGTTAAGGAAATGAAATTCAAAAGCTTATTTTCCTAATCTATTTCATCAAATCAATCACTCTTTTCGCAAATTTCTTTAAAATGACATACGATAGACAAATACTTTTTTTCTAAGTTTAAAAGAAAATAGGAAATCTGACATTTATCGATATAGGTTTTTTTTAGTATTTTTTAGTTTAATATTTTATGCATTATGTGAAATTTTTTTAGAACTTCAGTTTTAAATTATACAGCTTAAGGAAATTGATCCGTAAGATAAAAATTTTTTCGTTACATACTTACGTTTCTTTTCTCATCTATATAATAAAAGTGGGAAAACAAATACATGCTACAAAGATATACAACTTCTGTGTTAATTTGTATAATTTCTTATTGGGGAGATACCTGAATTTATGAAAATGTTTTATTTTCAAAGTTGGAACATTTCTCCAAATCTACATGTTTTAATTATTGAGCTGGATGCTTAATTGCAATAAAAATCCAATATATTACGTTAATATTTTTTTAGCTTTTTATTTTAGTTTTTTTTGCCCCATTTGCATGCGTCAAATTTTTTCCACACAGCACAGAGGTTGAATATTTGATTCGAATTTTATACACTGATGCGATACGTTCATTGATACACATGTGGGCTACTAGATCCTAAACACAGAGACAAGATCTGAATTTTGAGTACGCAGAATTCTGAAATTAATACATACACACTTTGTATGAACAGTTAGTGTATTTAGAACGAACAAATGGCGGATGTTTATTTGTTAGGGCATTTGGGAAGGACTACAATCAGAATTATGTTTATTTCACATAGGGAACCCTATGAAAGCGATAGAATGTAGTGCGCAGGCAGTGGTTGTTACAAGAAATATTTAAAATAGGGGTGGGGTTGTATTACACATTTAGTGTAAACGGAAAATAAGCAATTTAAAGCTAAGAAGCATGCAGAAAGTAAGATAAGAATTAGGGTGCTTACCCATTATATGGATGGAATTGGCTTAGAAATCAAAGAAGTAGTTTAGAAGTGGAACAAGAGTTTCCAAGTAACAAGCTATTTTCAACAGCTTATTACATGCTAATTACGAAATTCTGGTTGTTTTACCAGGAAATTTGCTGCCACAAAATGTCATCAGTCTCTAATTCAAAACCTCTGCATTGAAAAACAAGTATCAATACTGTTTATATTTATATAGTATAGGCAGAGTTATTAGATCTGTCCTAAATACCTAGTTCACAAATCCTATTATTTAATTTTCTGTGAACGGATTAAACATTTTCACCTCCTCCTCCTCCTCTTCTTCTCTCTCTCTCTCTTTTTTTTTAAGGCAGCTTTTTGACCTCCTAGACATTGACTCACTTCGACCTCGTTTCATTTTTTCATTTTCAGTTTCTACTTCGCAAACTGTTCTGCAGTCCATTGTATAAGCTACTTTGTGTTGTAAGCTGTACAAACTGTTTAAAGATCTACTTCTGCATTGTGATTTGTACTAATTTTTTTATTTAACTCTTAATTTGTTTATTTACATATTACTGATCTGTTTATTTAAGTATTATTAATTTGTTTTATTTAACTGACATTAATTTGTTTTATTCAAACTGCATTTTTTTACTTAAATTGCATTCATTTGTTTCATTATGTGGCGTTAGTTTCTTTTGTTTAAATTATTTTAAGTTATTTTCTTCAAATCGTGTAAATTTTTAGTTTCGCATACATGCGTACAACGGTGGATTCAAGGATGTGATGATGGGGCGATGGCTTTCCCCCTTGGTCCGGGATTATATGATGGAAAATGAAGTTACAAGTACCGTAAACTTCGCTAGAAAAAGGAATTGAAAACAATTCGCTTTCAATTGAAAGATTTCTGGTAGGTCTACCGTTGTAAAACGTCTGTCCCTCAACGTTTCTTCCCTTTATATATGATGTGCGCCGTTTTATTTCCCAGAACCGGATTGGGGCGGCCGAGCATAACTCCATTGGGGGAAAGGGCACGGAAGCTAAGAGTACCGACTACTTAAAAAGCGTTGAAAAGATTATATATATATATTTTTTAAGATATAGTATTTACTGTTAAATAAAATTACAAAAAAATCGCCCCTCTTGAAACTTCTTCCTACCCGCTGGACAATGTACCATAGTCGTGGAAGCACCCTTGTATTTGTTTTTAATACAACTTATTTCATCAGCTTATCTTCAAATTTCCCACTTATATTAATTTTAGTCCATTGCTAAAAGTATCTAATAACTAAATCACTAGAGAGAGCATAAAGGAGGATTTTACCATTGTCCCCATCAGAAGATAAATAAAATAATTCCATTATGAATAGCAACAATAGCATTCCAATAAATGTAAAACAATTTGACGTAGCCCTATATACATAAGATTTATAAGCAAAAACAGCTCTACCTTCATTACGCTTATAACCCTGTCTTTACTTATAACTCTTCTCTGCGTAAGACTACATCAAGTTATCTTACATAATTTCGCGGCAATGGACCTTCTGATAAACCTTACTGATTCTCATAACGTTGTATTTACTTATGAACCCCAATAAATGTTTTATAAAAGCAGGTTTATTAATTATCAAACAGTTAAAGCTTAAAAAGCCCATAAAATAATTCCAGGTAAACTTTCACAACGCATTATAATAATAAGCAAAACAATTTTCAAGCAACCAGATGAGTAGAAGATATCCCCCCCATAAAATATTGCTTTGCAATATACATGTACATAAATGCACGTAAGAATATAATTTTAATTGTGCTACATGTAATATTATTTCTTTTTATAAAAACCAATTTGTAGTTTGCATACATAATGCCAATATATATATACGAGTTGTGATTAAACTATTCAGTGAATTCTGCCATAGCACACTAGTTATAGAATGGAGGTGGAAGTTTTTCGTACTAAAATACATCATACAACCTTTCTTAGTAATGTAGTAAATTTTAATTTGTCCTGTTTAGTTAGTCAATAGCGTAATATGCCTTTTGAAGGTATTTTTTTAAGCTTGTAAATTTTTTTCGTGGATTCCGCATTATATTACTGATTTCTGTCTTAACTCAGATACCCATAACGTCCTTCAGGAAGGACGGAGAACATTTTATGGAAAGAAGTAAACTACTCGAGTTACAGCAAGCGTATGACGCTACTACTCGATTTTTGGGACACATATGAACTGCGCGAAATTAAACGTTGAACTCGTGGTCTAAGAACCCCCTAGCAACGTTTTATTCAGAAATTATAAACAAAAACAAGATTAAAAAAAGAATTCTGGAATATCTGTGTTAAGAGGACATAGGAGTTTCAAAACACAAAAAACAATCAATATATGCAACTTTATAAAATGCAAATTGTGAATTAATTATCAAAGATAACAACTTCATTTTCAATATGAAGATAATAGATATATTAATGTTTAATTATATGTTAAAAAAACGAAACAAAAATATGTTTTTTTAAGTAAACAACTTCATACACCTTTGTTAGTTCATATGAAAACGTATATATTCTTTGCGCGCATGATATTGAGGTTACTTATGAGCCTAACATAATAATAATGACACCATTCTACAGAGAAAGACTTGTACTTTAATATGTAAATCGAACAAGTATGTCATAAAGTAAAATATTTTTTATTAGATTTTAAAACCAGCGAATGGAAAAAGAGGAGAAAATTTTTACAATATATATATATATATAGACAAAACTAATTAAATTTTTATTCGATTAACACAATTCTATGTCATTTTATGCTAAGTAGTAGTTCGAATGCTCCTACCAAATTTTATCAGAATATGTTAGATGGTTTCAAACTTATCATACGCGAAACATGGAAATTCGAAGTTTTGAGGGAAAAATGCTTCGAAGTTGGCGGAACAAAAAATATAAGGAAATATTGCACGCACGTCCCTTTCCCTAATATTAGAATTTTTAGAGTATCTAGCGTTCTAATTTATGGAAACTAATAATTTTGTTATCAAAATGTTCAGGAAAAACTGAGCTTTCCGATAAAATAATAATAATAATAAAAAAATCAATTTTTGGAAAATTTGAAACCCTTAAGCCTCTTAAATTCTAAAATAATGTAAATAAATATACAAAGCGTTGGTTTACTGATACGCTGTAGTGATTTAAGATCGTTCATAAGCGGTTTGCGCGATTTCATGAATCAGTTGAAGGCGAGCAAAGATTGTAAAGGCTTTCAACTTAAATCATTCAGGAAAACGTTGTAAAAGTTAGTGCAATGGGTCAATCAAAAAGGCGATTGAGTATGCGAGAAATTTATGAGGAGTTGAATTGCTGTTTCGAAATGGTTTAAAACATTTTAACGGAAAACTTGAAGATGAGATGGAACCGGAGAAAAGAATATATGCGATATGTCTCCATCCACCATATTCGCCAGATTTTGTACATGACTTCTAATTTTTTTTTAGAAATAAACATGACAGAGAAAGAATAGAACTTTCAATTAGTTTTGGAGATCAAGGCTAATATGGCAGCTCATTAATACGCACGTATAAAAGAGAAAGTATTTCAATATTGTTTTGAAAAGTGGCATGAATATTGGAATATGTGTTTGTGACAAGCGTAGAAACCTATAGTGTGTTAAACCTATACAAAATAATATATTTATTTTATCTCATCAGATTTTTATTCGAATATTTAGTGCACTTTTTGATCATCTCTCGTATGGAGTGAGTTTGGTATTTTAGTGGACACCTGATATTTTTACGTAAATGCTAAAAAAAATACAAAAACTGTGCACACGAGTTTGAAGAATGCCGAGACACCATAATGTCTTGTAGAAAAATAAATTTTATATCAATATATCGTCACATAAATGGGGAAAATGCAAATTTATGTAACAAATGTTGTTTGTTAATTTAAGGGACACTATCATTCCTGACTAACAGATGGCAGTGCAGGCGCTAAAAAATTTGCATATTGTATTCTTTCGATGCGTAGGTTCGTATAAATACCCGTGTGAACAGGTTTATGCGAAAACAGTGTTTGTAGTCATGTCAGAAAGGAAAATACTTACGGATTTCGAGAAAGAGGAAATTGTGGCTTTTAAACGAAATGGAAAATCCATTTTCAAAATTTGTCAGCTTATTCAGCGTCCAAGGAGTGCTATAGGGGCCTTTTCAAAAAGAAACCCCAAAAGGATCCACTCGAAAAACGGGGAGCGAAGCTAAAACTGAGTAAAAGAGATAAGCGGAACATTATTAGAGAGGCCAGTAACACAGGAAAGTCTGCTGCAAAAGTCCGAAACGACCTTAGTTAGCTCCTAGTTAAATGTTGGACAGTATAGAATGTGCTCTCTAATTCCAAAAATTTATCTTTTCGGAAAAAAAAAGGCAAACCATCTCTCACCCAAGTTCACAAACAGGAACACTTAAACTAGGCTCGACGACACATGGAGTGGAACGATAAATGGTTGCAGGTACTTTTCACGGACGAAAAGAAATTCAACTTAGATGGTCCGGATGCTTTTCAACATTATTGGCACGATTTGCGGAAAGCGCCGCAATACTTTTCTCGTAGAGTTCAAGGAGGAGGGTTGATGACCATTTGTAGTGTCTTTGGCTACAACGGTACTACGCCTGGAGCTTTCATCGGCAGTCGTATGAATTCCACCTGCTATCAAGAATTTTTAAAAGAATATGCCCTCCCATATGCCTCAGAAATATGTGGGGAAAACTGGATTTTGCAACAGGACAACGCACCGTGCCATGCATCTATCTCCACCAAAAGATGGATAAATTCAAAAAAGTTTAAAAGTATGATTTGGTCGACACGTAGTCCTGATTTAAATCCTATCGAAAACGTATGGGATTATATTGTTCGTCAAATATATGCAAATGGGAAGCAATTCACGTCGGTTAATGCCTTAAAGGACGCTATTGTGGAAACTTGGTATCAAATCGATCCTAAGTATTTACAAACATTGATAGAATCAATGGATTCACGTGTCTTTAAAGTTATACGCAAAAACGGAGGATATCTCGCGTATTAATGTACATAAAACACTCCAATTTCAGTAAGTGTCCATTAAATTTTCAAACAAGATTGAAAGCCTCATCTTGATTTTGTTACATTTATGAATGATTTAATAAAGATTATTAATCTTCCACTTTGCAAAATACTGTTTTATTGTAGTATCTTTATTTTTATTTTCAAATTTGGCATTATTTCTCACGATAGTGCACTGTTATCAAGTGTCCACTAAAATACCAAACGCACTGTATTTACATCTAAAGAAGTCCTTTTTCAGCCATTGTAAGATGTAACGGTAGTGTAAAGTTTATAGCATATGAAGATTAAGCGATAGCGTTTTCAAAGCCATAAACGAGTTTTATAAGCATTGTTTAGGAATAATGTTGAAATGTCTTTATATTTTATGCAAACTTTTGCTATTGGGAAAACTCATGGTATTCAAAATTCTTTAGATACTCTTAACATTCATAGGCGATCTTAAATAAAATGAACAAAGCTTTTTTCTTTACGTAGATTGGAAAAGTTCGAAATCATAAAATCGATTACAGTTTAGTTAGTTTCTTAGTAATAAATTCAGAATCCTACACTAAATATTGCGAAAATACATGCGTTTTGAAAGTATTTTCTAAAGGCAGTATATATTTTACAGTTATTGTACATTATTTTTCCCAATAGAATAATATTCCCACGTTAATGCTTTAACTTTGTATATTTGGCGATTTCATGTTAAAAAAAAAGAAGAAAAAAAAGAAACACGTAAATATTAACTGAATAAAGACGGAGGCATTGAAGATACAGTAATTAGGGCATTTAATGTGTTCATAAAAGCCATAAAGATCTAAGAATTACTAGGGAAATACATAAAAAAGGACACAAATTTCATATTTGATTATGTTATAATTTTATATTTTCATGTACTTTAACCAGAGCAGAAAATCTAAACCATTTTTATTACATTATATAGAAATTATACTAATAATAATAAAATATAATTCAATATATATTTCATTAAATTTATATTTCTGTTAATGAGCAATATTCAAATAGCGAAACGTTCAAACGTTGAAAAATACCATGGGTTTGAAAATCAACAAGCAATATAAAATGGGAAAATTAATCTGGTATAAACATAGCAACCTAAACTTTAGGAAAATTATTAAATATATTTTAAAGATAAGTGAGCAGACAGAGGATCAAATGCAGGCTTGTGCTGAATGGTGCTATTTTATAAAAAAATAAAGATGTGACAACCAGAAATATCTGGGATATTGTAACTAGTGATAAATCATGGATTTACTAGTTTGAACCAAAAACTAAGCGCCAATTCATGATATGGTGCGTTCTAGATTAGCCTTTACCCACAAAACTCAGACGTGTGAGAAACGCTGGGAAGAGAATGGTGGTAACTTTTTTTCCTAGCTAAATGGGACATGTTGCGTCAGTAATTCGTCAGTAATGCGTCAGTAATAGTAATAGCTCCGTCTTCCCGTTCTGTTGTGGCCCTAGGTCGACCGCTGCCGTCCCGACGCTGACATCTGCCGTTGTTGACCCACTCTTGCCAGCACCGTCCAATCGCCGCATCGCTTCGACCCACATGTCCAGCGATTCTTCGATTCGTCCAACCAGCCTCTTTCAATCCGATAGCACGACCTCTTTCAAACTCTGACATATGCTCGTAATGAGCACGAATCTTTCGGCGAGGCATTGTTACAGTCGACGTAAGATATCCGCAGTCAAAATGCAACAGAAATTTTGACCACATATTGAGAATCGCTCCTTATATACACCTGCTGAATGCGCAGTTCCGATGCGCTGGAGTTCCCGCTATTCATTCATTGGACACCAAATTTTAATCATTTGCATGTTCGGTCAAAATGTCTTTGCATACGAAATTTCATTACAATCGGACAACTCTTTCTTGGTGCGTCGATTTTTTTGTTATAGAGAGTATTTCTGTTTCCAAATACAAAAAATAAATTGCGTGGAACTTGTTTTTCAAACCTCAAAGAAGCAGTGCAGGCTTTTATTGACTAACTTGAAAACCCATAAAGAGAATAGTGGTGCAAAGCATTTAAAAATTGGTTTATGCGGATTGAAAAGTGTACACCATTTAATGAAGGTTATTTTGAAAAACTATGGAAGATTGAAGCTTCTAGCTTTGTAAACTTTTTTTGTATGTAAAAATATTTTGAACTACCCTCATATATGTGTCTATAGTGGATATGAAGCTTCATTACAAAAATCCTCACACTGTCACTACACAGCAGTGGTTTTCTTATTATTATATGTTCACGTTTGCTTTTATATATATTTTAAGCATATATACAAAAGTAAAAATAGTATACAAGGTATGATGTTCAAGCTTTGTGTTTTAGATGATTTTCTATGAGTTCGTCTTGATTACAACATTGAACGGAGTATCTGTTTACAAGCTTCTGAGACGGAAGGCATAAAATTAACACTATCTGGTAGCGTTTAAATTTGCAATATTTCCTTACTGTAATTACGTACTTACCTACCTATAGTCAGTTAGAGAAATTTCATGAAAATCTTGTGCTCAGTTATTATGAAATGGTAAGATTAATGAAGTCTTTCTATATAACAATTATATTTTCATAATATATTAAATAGTTATTCACGTAATAATTGTAAATTAATAACACATAAAAGGCATATTTAAAATTATTAACTTGTACAATTATGGCACATTTATATATATTAAATGTTAAAAGAATTTAAAGGAGTAATTTCTTAGAATTGTATGTTCATGGACAGATAAAAGTTTATTTTTAAATCCTTCTCCGGGATATTCATAATCAGCACAAGGAAAAATATAATATTAATATTTGTAGACTTATATCCTAAACGTTTTAAATTTAATATAGCATATATCTGATTCTAAAAGGTAGGTGAATATATATATATGCAGAAATTTTTTAAAGTTGTTTCTAATGTTGCCCTGATATGTAATTTAATCTTCCGAACGCTTTTCTTTACCTGGGTAGCCCTCTATGCGTCCAAATAAAACAGTTTTATGATATTTTGGGAAGGGATAAACGTCTCCAGGTACCTTCTTTTCCCGAACTTAAAATCACGTGAAACGCCACTTGCTTTCCTCCGAATTGGCCAAAAAGGGATGAAAAAAAATAATGTATTCCATTGGGCTGTTTAAATTTTATTCCAAACAAGAAAAGAAAAAAGTCGGCATTTTCGGAAGAAATAAAGAATTTTCAGGCACATTCCATTTCCCATTTTGAACGTTTTTATCGTTTTCTCTTCCCATTTCTTTTCGCTTTTTCCATAAAACGAAAAGGACATTGCAAAGTCTTATAATGCAATGGCTAGATGTAGACATCTGCTTTGTCAATCGCGTCTTGATCTCTTTTATGAAAGATTTCGCGTCAATTTAACGGAATATAAACACGTTTTTTTATGACCGATAATATTTTTATTTGTCTTCGAAGCAAAGAAACAATTAAGTAGCTGAATATTGGAACATACCTCTTGGTAAATAAGAAGACTTACAATTTATTTCATGAATTGAGGTGGAATAAAAGAAATGATATCTTATGCTTGCTGAGTTGAAATAATATTTTTTGAAAATTTGCTTTTAAATGTGTGGCATTTTTTTTCTTCTAAAAATCATTCTTTAGATAAAATTATCCAAGGTACATTTGTATTTTTGAAATCTTCTAACCTTAAGTTTTTTTTAAAACTACTAACTGTAACTTCGCTAGTAGTTCTAATAGTTATATTTACAAACAAAAATATCGGACTATATTAATCGGACATATATAAAAATATGAGGCTATATTTGGTAAACGAATATTTATTGTTTTTGTGTTCTCTTATTTGTAAGCTTATGGAAACACTGCCTTTTGAATGGAAAAATTTCAGAAGAATTCTCAGAGATAGGAGAAGCACATATACACCATTTTCTAACAGATAATTTTCGAAAAGGTTCTCTGAAAAAAGAACAAGTAGAGACAATATGGGCCAACCATATTTAACTTCGAGATACAGTTGAACCTCGTTAAGATGAACACGTTTAAGACGAATGGTTCTTAGTAGAACCATTTTCTGAAGTCCCGTAAGACTGTACAGTATATTACTCTTTTCGGATAAAACGAATTACTGTTAATACAAGCAGATTTCTGTTCTCCTTGGTATTCGTTTTAACCAGGTTCGATTGTAATATGTTCTGTATAAGTTTAAACTTAAAGCTAAAACAGTATGTTTCTTTTCTGGTTTTTATATATGACGCCAGTTCATCACTTATGGATATGAAGTTAATCAGCAAAAAAAAGTGCGGGTACAGTACTATAATAGTACGGTACAGTACATAGTAAAAAATAGTCGGGTACAGTCCACAAGCCGTTTTTAAACCCTTTTCATATCGGAGTACGTCAGCGTTGGCGCGCTGTAAATGTTGCAGCGATAACTGATCCAGAGTAGAATTAAAAAAAAATATCGAATTTATTTTTTCATTCGAATTTAAAGCATCACATTGAAACAATTCACCCATGGTCGGTAATATAGAAAAATGCCACAATGACATCGAATTCTCCCAAACGGGTAAGCCCAACTATGATTAATGGCTTATAATCGAATAAAATAAAAAGGAGAGGACAAGTATATATATATGATTACGAATACTGGTCTTTTCAATCTGCCCTCTAGGCGCAAAGTGCATGTACAGTATATTCTAAGGTGGACATGAAAATTTTCTACAACCTAGATCACTGGGTAAAATCTAATCATCTAATCTCTGCATTCATTGAACTTGTGAATTCTTTCTTGACTGAAAATAATGATAAAATTTCTAATAGTACAGTAAAACATCGATAAAATTTCTAATGGTACAGTAAAACAT
>QLNU02015003.1:70582054-70613885 GCA_006491805.2 Dysdera silvatica | reverse complement strand
AAAAAAAAAAAAGTTTTCCTCGCCCATTCTTGGCGGAAACAGGCTTTGGGACGGGCAGAGCGCCATGTTCCCAAGCCTCTTTTTACATCACTTCTTAATGTGCCATGTCTAGAAACTTCCTGACAATGTGACACGTGTTTAGGATTGTGGCTTTTTGTATTTCAATGTAGGTGTTTGGGTCAATGTTGAGTATCTCCAAATTCGTCGCAAGCGTTTTTGGTACTATCCCTGTTGCTGAGATGACTAACGGGATGATGAAGATCTTTTCCATACCCCATATATCTCGTACTTCATGTCTGAGATCTTGGTACTTGGTGATTTTCGTTGTGTAGGTTGTCTGTATGTTATTGGTGTTGGGTACTGCTATGTCGATTAAGTACGTGGTCTTATTCGATTTATCGACGAGGGTTATGTCAGGACGGTTATGTGGGACTGTCTTGTCTGTTATGATTGCTCTATCCCAGTAAAGCTTGTGTGTTTCGTTCTCATGCACGGTCTCTGGCTCATATTTGTAGTACGGGCATTTTTCTGTCAGAAAGCCAGCATTCGCTGCCAATTTCTGGTGGACTATTTTCGCTACTTGATCGTGTCTATGTTTGTAGTCTGACTGCGCAAGGATCTTGCATCCTGCCATCACGTGTTGGATTGTCTCCGATGCCGCATGACAGTGTCTGCATTTGTCGCTTTCTATGTCTTTTCTCTGGATGAATTTCTGATTGTTCCTTGTTGCGATCACTTGGTCTTGGATGGCTAGCATGAATCCTTCTGTCTCTGGCTGGAGAGTGCCTTTGGCCAGCCAAGAATTTGATGCCTTTTTGTCAACGTGTGGTTGTTGCAGGTCATTGTAGTGCCTGCCATGTAATGGTTTTCCGGCCCAAGTTCTCAGTTTCTGTTCGTTGGCTGTTTCGAGGACACGCTCTTCGGTACTACACAGGTTTAGTGGCGTGTAATTTGCATCTGCTTGTATTATGGCTTGGATGAGTGGCGATCGGGGACTCTTCAACTGGAAGTATTGCCTCATGCTCTGGATCTGCTTGTCATGTAAGTCTTTGAGGTCCGCTCAAAAGACTTACATGACAAGCAGATCCAGAGCATGAGGCAATACTTCCAGTTGAAGTATATATATATATATTAATTATATATAAAATTCCAAATGCAAACAAATATTGCTGGTCAAAGTTTTTACACACAGAAAAAAATATAAAACATTTAAGGGTTCGCTACAGATATCACACATAGAAGAGCTTTCTCCCTTTAAAGGGTGAAGACGAGAGGAACGTGTATGTCCTATGAGGAATCCAACAAGAATAGCTTCCTCTCTACATTTTTTTTTTCTATTGCTAGTAGGCCAAAATTCAATTTAAGGTTTAATAAGGTAATGTTTATTAATAATTTGTTCACTCCAGCCTGATTTTTCTTTATTATATAAAATGATAAAATATGGCTTTCAAAATCAATAAAAGCAATATTGACATTTTCTGGCTCTATTGTCCAGATTTAGCAGCAATGTCAGGTTGTTGATTCCCAGATATTTTGACATATCCAGGGTAATTCTGAAATTCAATTTTCAGGTCAAAGGTGCAAAGAAACAATATTTATCCAAAAACACGCTATAATGATGACGTCACGTATTTTCTCCTATGGGATGATTTACTCACCAATGGGGGGGCGAACCCCCTTCGGTGCCAAATGCTATGGATTTAACACAGGTGCCAATCTTTCCGATTTACCTGGAAGGCTTTCGATTTTTTATTGGTCTTCCGGTCGGAAAACGATTTCTTTCAATTTTCGGAGATTTCATCTAAAATCCCCAGTGTTTTTTAAAATACTGATTTTTTTAAAAAAAATTTGGATACCTATTTTTCTTGATGCATGTTTATTTAAATTTTTATGCATATGTGCATATTTAATAATAAATATGCATAAATAAACTCAAATATCGGTAAGAACACCAGAAAAATTCGCCTGCCATTGACGGCGCATGCATGACGTGGCGTGGAATTTTAGCTCCAGCTATGACGTAGAGTGATGCCCCTGCACAACGAAATCATGCATCTGTATTTGTAGTTGTTGGGGAAGGAAAGAAAGAATGCGCTACACCGTTAAGGTTTTAGTCAAGCATGTGACTTTGTGTAGGGAAGCCATGTGTTAGACATATCTGGTATTTCTTTGCTCCGGAAAGAAAGTTTTGTTTTTAGGTGTTTTTGAAAACAACGTTAACGATGTCGACCGTTAATAAAAGGTACTACCAAACGTTTAAAGCCAAATATATGAAGATGTTTAATTTTATTCAAAAATCAAGACTGGGGCCAAAATATGCTTTCTGCACGTGTTGCGGTAAAGACATAAGCATTACTCACGGTGGTAAACGCGATATTACTTTGCATTCTGAGACCGTTGAACATAAGGAGACGTTCAAGGCTGTAGAGTCTAATCATAGTATCAAGCCTTCATTTTTTGCATTTAACGATACCTCCATGATTAACGCTGAATGTTTATTTACATCGTTTTTGATCGAACATAATTTGCCAATGAATTGCAGCGATCATGCGTGGATGCTCTTTCGGAAAACGTTTCCTGACAGCAGTATTGCAAAACAATATGGATCTGCAAAGACCAAAACTTCTGCAATTATGAAAGAAATGTCCGCAAAGGAATCCTCATCACTTGTTGAAAATTTAAGGTGCTATCCATTTTCAATTGCAACTGATGGAAGCAACGATGTTGATTCAAAGCTGTATCCAATAGTGGTAACTTTCTTCGATTTTTTATGTGAAAAAATTGTGAATTGTCTTTTATCTATGCCATCTTTGAAAGAAGATGCTACTGGGTTAAATATTGGAAATCTTCTGGTAAGTGCTTTACAATCTAAAAACCTTGCGATTTCTAATTGTGTTGCCTTTAGCTGTGATAATGCACCTGTTATGATAGGAAAAAAAGCAGGTGTAGCAGCGGTGTTAAAGAATCATCACCAAAATATTGAAATTATGGGCTGTTCCTGCCACCTTATTAACTTAGCAGCTGAAAAGAGTGCTGCATGTTTGCCATTTAAAATCGATGAAATTTTGGTAGACATTTACTATTACTTACAAAAGAGTTCGAAAAGAAAAGATAGGTTGAAAATTCTTCAAGAATTTCATGAGACTGATATAAAAAAGGTACTAAAACACGTTAGCACTCGTTGGTTGTCTGTTGGAAAGTGCTTAGAGCGTATAATCCAGCAGTGGCAACCTTTGATCAGTTTTTTTAAGGAAGAGGCCATGAAAAGGAATCAAATCACCCCACTTTCTTTCTTTACTATTCCCTCTATCAAAGTTTCGGTTGAAAATGCAGATAAAGTGAAAGAACGTAACAGCAAAAAAGCATCGCAGAAATTAAAAAGGAAAGCTCAAAATTATGTGGATATTTCTAAGAAACAAAAAACTGAAAACTCCATGTCTCGTGAAGAAAGGTTGTTTTATTTTCTGTCGGAAGATATCAATAAGGCTTTCTGTTTATTTTTATCTTATACTGTGTCTGTATTTAAAAAAGCAAATGCTCAACTTCAGTCTGCGGAACCGCATATTCATATGCTAAAATCTGTTCTCTTAAAATTGTACAGAGAAATGCTAGTGAAATTTATAAAACCAAGCGTCACAAAATTATGTAGTGATATTTTGAAAGTCCACTATCATGAGAGGAGTAATCAAAAAGATGATGTTGATATCTTAATTGGAAATGGAACACTGAAAGTAATCCAAGATTTTAACATCCATGATAAAAATGAATTTTATGAAAACGTCAGAAGCTATTTCATAGCAGCATGTGACTACATGCACAATAAATTTCCTTTTGAGTTAGAAGTGTTACATCATGCAGAGGTTACACAAATATCGAATTTTGAAAATGCATCATTTTCCAGCTTAAAATATTTTACAGAAAAATTTCCTGTTCTTTTGTTCAATAATACAGAAGATGAAGCTGTTGATGCTTTACAAACAGAATTCAGTGAGTTCCAGGCTTTCGAAGTTCCACAAACTGTGAGTAATGAAGGTAGCATTGATGCACAATGGGCGGCCATAGGTAGAATAAAAAATGATACTTGTGAATTAAAATTTAAACGACTTTCTCAGGTTATGCTGTCAATACTTACGATCCCTCACAGTAATGCAGCATGCGAGAGAGTCTTCAGTCAAGTGAAGAAAATTAGAACTGACTTCAGGTCAACCATGTCTGATGACACATTAGAAAATTTACTAATAGTTAAATGCAGACAACATGTGAAATGTTACGAGAATGTATTTGACAAAAAATTTCTCAAATGCAAAATCTTGCACTACAGCATTTGTAAATTCTAAGAATTAATATTGCGTTTAATACAGTTTAATCCTCTATTATTATTAATTTAATAAATACTTAATTTCCTCATTGTGCCCTTTTTTCATAAATTATGTATGATTTTGTTTAATTAAAAAATGGTGGCCTGCCCACCCGCTCATGATGGACTACAGATTTTTCACTTCTAGAAGTTGGCACCTATGATTTAAGCATCTAAACAGCAGCTATTAAATCTTCTAACGCCTAACCAGATGGGCATTTTGGTTTGGAGAGAGGAATTCACAGAAATACTATTTAAGATTGCGAACTTATGTCAGCTGCGGAAAGCGATATACCATTTGGTATACGACGGAATATTGGTAGACAAAATATATCATACTTCTGTTAAAACACTCCAATAAAACTTCTCTGACTCCGAAAATTTCACTTTCATCCAACGAAATTACGTGTGGTTCCCGGCAAAGAAACTGAATTATAACGAACTACCATTACATGACTTTTCTTTTATACATTTTGTTTTATTATCACGTTTTTGTGAAAAAATTTATGTTGATTTCTTTCTTAAGATCGGAGTACATAAAGAAGTAAAAAAAGAGCTTTTTTTCCCAAAAACATGGAACGAGTTTATATTTTAAAACAATAATAAGAAAAATACGCAGAGGCCATTTTGATTAACCCGGATTACCGGTTAAATTAAGTTCGATTAAGCGGGGTTTGATTGTAATATTCAAACCATTCTGACTGAAGACCTCAATATCAAACACACAGATTAAAACTTCAGGAGAACATGCAGTTTTAGACAAAAATTTAAGTTCACCGTAGAAAAGGATATGGAAGTCAACGTTTAGGAGTAGCCTATGCACTTTGACACTCAAAATGGCTTCTACAATACATTGTTCTACTGAAAAGCATGTTTGAGTTCAACAAGGCAAGCACGGCAAGGGTCATGATACGTCGAGACCTATATTTTTCCGAGGAATCCAAACCTCTTAGGGCCTAGGGAATCAATCCCCGGAATACGGTGAGCAACTAAGAGGTAAGCGTTCTGCTTTTGGCACAGATAGTTGGAATCGAACCTGAGATAACTGAATGCTAGGAGAGGGCGTTAGCATTGCACCACTGCAGGACCATTCCAAAATCTCATTTCGGTGGTTCATATCGAAAGAAAACGAGAGATGAACGGAGATTACATTTCGGTGATACTTGGTGCATAATTGGCAAGGCTCGTAGTTGACACATAAGAATAATACTCGCCTGTTTTAATAAGAAAACCTAGTGTGAAAAGATTTTCTGTTCACCAACCTCAAAAATTTAGTCTCTGTTGGTAATCAAGCGACTGGATTTGTCGAGCACTGATCATTACTAGATAGCAATTACTAAATGTAAGCTGTAAATGATAAATAAATGGTTTAAATGCAATCAATTGAAGGTAAATGAAACCAAAACCAAAATATTAATTTTTAAGACTAAAAATAATAAAAAAAATAGATAATTTGAATCAAACAGACAAAATATATCTGGATAGTCAAGAAGTTGAAAATATTAAAGATATTAAGTGTTAAGTGTTACACTGACTAAAGACCTAAATTGGAACAAACACATAAATTTAATAAGGAGATAAGTAAGGGAATCGGATTAATAAAAGATTATCTTGTGGTGTTTATAAAGAAATTCTGATTTATACTAGTCATTTATATACAGTCATTTGTCATATTGTAGCTGTGTATGGAGGACTCTGAGTAAGGAAAACTTGTAAAAGTTGAAATCCTTGCAAAAAAGATTTTTCAGAACAATTGATAAAAGATGATTGGTTGGATGGTTATATTTTAATGGCTCAAGAAAAAATTGATAAAAGAAATATGAATAATTGGAACATATTATTCGTGTAGTATAAAATATTGCCTGTAGATTATATTAATGAATATTGTATACTAAAATTAATGTATGAAAGTATAACAGATCTTCAATATATGAAATAAATATGAATACAATAGAGAAATAATTAAAGAAGTTTAAGAAATGCATAAGGTTTGAAATTGTTAAAAATGAAAACCGAGTTACATATAAGTAGAGTAGAGAACGATGGTTTCGATCATTGGAAAAATTTGACAGATAATTATAAGAACATTAATAATAGCGGTTTATTCAAGAAAAACATTGGAACATCACTGCGGGGGAAACTAATGGACTAATAGATAAATTAGCGGATTAATAAATGGTCTTTGGTTAATTAAACCGTTTTTTTTCCTGAGAACTAGTCACACTGGTTTACACATATAACAGTAATTTAATCTTCATCTCGCTAAATTAAACTAATGACAAAATGTGCATATCAATAATGTATAGTTTATGGGGAAAATGATAGACTACTATTGATCTGTGATGTTGGGTATATCGTATTGTAATTTTTGAGTAGTTTTCGTAAATTTTGTGTAATGCTTGTGTGTATTATAACTGTGACAAATAAATTTATTAGCACTAATAGGAAATGAACAAACTGGAAAAAATTTTAAGCCTTATTAGCTCTCACAACGAACTCTAGTGATATTAGAACCTGGATGATCTGGCCGAAACTTATCTACAGAAGCCAATCATAGACAACATATTAAACCTGAGGCTTCCCATCAACGTGAGAAATAAGATAAAAAAAGTAATGTCAAAAGACTAAGGATAAATGAATTTATAAAAAGATTAAGGATGAATGGATTCCTGTTAGCCTTAAGGAATACAATGAATTATATCACAGTCACAAAGAATCATCTAATTCAAACATTGAAGAACATAAAAAAAGCGATGGTTGGACAATATCGGGAAGTTGGCAAATAAAGTCAATTCAGTCAAAAAATTTGAAAACAAAAAAATACCAGAAATAAATCAAGGATTAGAAGAGTACACAGAAGAAACGGTTTGGGTTACATTTATGAAAAAAAGGCTAGTCTTTTCTCAATCATTTGAAGGTCAAACTTCGTTCCAAATAAATCAGATTCATATGACAAAAAAGAGAAGAGGGAAATTAATCAGTCTGTCAGCAATTTCATCGATCAAGAATTTCAGCAAATTTTGGAATCCGTCTTTTCAAATGAAATTTAAATAATTATAAATGAGCTGCTTCAATGCAACAAATGCACAGGCTCAGATGGATCATAAAATATTGCCATAAAAATCTTTCCAAAACCAGCTATCACCCCTTTCATTAAAATCATCAACAAAATAATGGCTCTCTAACATTTTATAATCATCTGGAAACAAGCTCTAATTATCAGCATTCTAAAACTTGTGGACGATATATATCACGCTTCAAACCACGGATGAATTCACGGATGAAATGTATTTGGCATGAACAGGAGATATGAGAATGTTATCTTTAAACGATTTAAAATTCATTTGGAAACCAATTAGACTTGTAACGATGAGAAATTTGGTTTCAGAGCAAAACAGTCTGCTACCACAGAGGGTGTTTACACATCTTTAGAACGATTTCAATAGAGGATTAAAAAATGAAAATATTTTGTTAAAAAAAGGATCTGGCAACATGTTATCATTTCAAATTAAGATTATCGTCTGCTACTTTCAAATTCATTTTTCATTCAAAATGGCGCCTGTAAACAAGCTGTGGGTCGAAGGATACGTTTTTGTTCTTTCCGAAGAGAAATATTCTTATTCCACTATTAAAAACGTTATGAAACGCATGATATAAAGATTTCTAAGTGCAAAATAAGCAACATTATTAATAGAAAAGGGAAAGACCGTCAATCAGAACTTCTACATAAAAAGAGGACTCCAAATGAATACCCGAACGAGGTATGTACTGTTGCAAATATTTCTAAAGTGAGATCACTGGTAACAAGAGAAAATCCCCCGATGCAGAAATCAATTGCAAACTCTTTAAATACTTCTGTAGCAACAGTAAATAAAATAATAAACCAAGATTTATAACTTAAAAAAGCTAAAAAACATAATCTTCACCGTCTTTTGTCGAGACATGTGGCTCAACGCAAGACATGTTGCAGAATCCTGTATGAAAATTACTTATCAGGAGATAAATGGAAATAAGTTGTTACCCTTGATGAAGCATGGGTTTACCTAAAAGATTTAATGAAAAGGGTACATTTACTATCGCAAGCGCGGAGAAAAAAAATGTTCAACTTGGAGCGAGAATTCAAAGAGAATTTAATTTTTGCGAGAATGCAAAGAAAGCTTCAGTAAAGACTTTATGATTGTCGCAGGTTTCTCTTACAATGGGAAATTAAAAATAAAAAAGTGGAAAACAACGTTAAAATCAACTCATGATATTATCAGGAGAATGTTTTACATCCGATATTTACAGAAGAAATTCCATTTTTTTTATTCCAACAATTTTCAGAGTATAAAACTGCATCAAGACAAAGCCAGCAGTCATACCTCGAAAACTACCACTGCATTCCTTGAAAAAATGAAAACTGATACAGCTATTGCATATATTCCGTTTCAACATATTCCTGAGAAGTCCCCTGTTGTTTCTCCTATGAACTATTGTGCCTTTGGTCCGCTGAAAAGAACACTCTCTAAGCGCAAACCCACTACCATCGATGGACTTATGGAAAGTTGTGGAACAGGGATGGCAAGCAGTACCTCTGGAAATGTTGCAAAAAACCCTTCTATCGTTGAAAGTACGATGCACACTTACAGCTCAGAAACAAGGTTATCAGATGGAATATTTAAAAAAATAATCTTTACATTTTAAACATTAAAAAAATGGCTCCAAAATCGTTCTAAAAATGTGCAAACATCCTCTGTAATCAATTATGTAGAGCTATGGAACTCATTTTAGAAGGATTCAAAGGACCAAATTTTAGAATGTTATCAAATCACACTGTTCGATTAAAAATTGAACAGTGAAAAATTCGAGCAAGGAATTGAACTAGGTGTCACTGTATACGAAAAGCTACCATGGGGAAAATACACCAAAACCACAATCAATTAAGAATATGTTGCATCCATAGGAATGACTTTTTAAGCATTGCGTTGTCGTTGTTCTTTATCAACAAGTTTTACAAAACAGTAATCAGGCCAGTACTCACGCATGGACCATTCGTTTGAGCTGGTGTAGTATATTATCTCATATAAATAAGTTACAACAACTTCAAAATAGTCAGGTTTGCACTTTCATGACGTTCATGGTTTGTCATAAATTTGACTATTAGTACAAATACAAACCAAGTACAAGAGATTTTATTGTACATCATACTGAAATCTATCGCAACTAAGTTAAATAATAATGTAATAAATAATGATGTAACAGTTACTGTTTCAAATTTTATGATTCAAACATTATTCGAAGGCAAAAAGAGCAAAAAATGGTCCTTTTCATGGGCGTCCATATAAATAGGCAGGAAGGATCGAGCACTCTAGACGTTCAAAAATTTGATTTGCAAGATTCTGTCGTGCATTTACTTTCAAAAGTTTTACAAGCGCATTTTAAAATAAAGTACTTTTTAGCTCATTACTAATTGTCAAGCAGTATCAATTATTTTTGTAGCATTTTAGTATCTTGTACATTCACTAAAATGTTTGACAGCCTTGAGAAGGCGGCAACAATTTTCACATCCCCCATCCTGAAGTACTCATATGGGTGCCTATGGTCCTTGCTAATTCTGTTTAATTTCTTTTAATGCCATGTCTACTATATTAAAGATAGGCTATCAAACTAAACTGCGCCTGAGATAATGTACTTCGTTATCGCAAGCTATTAAGAAAATTATGCTCAAATGATAGTATACTCAGACGAAGATGATAAGGAACACAAATCTTAGGTGCTCAGAGCAGCGGCTCAGTCGGTACAATATCTGACTACTTAGCACTTAATTTATAAAGCCTAACACACACACTACCTCTCTCTCCGCTCTAAGCTAGCATCGTACGTCGTACACGCTAGTGAACATGTTATGAATATGCTTATGAAATCGGTAAATAGTAGTTTGAATGGTGAGTTTTGTTAAGCAAATCATCTATTTTGTAAGGACAGCCCTATAGTCTACTGTAATTTTTGGTATACAAGGTGATTTGCTACCGCGTGTACAAACTTCTGGGAAGGGTATGTTACTCAAAGACGAATCGGGATCAGATAGGAATGCTGGGTCGGAAACGCCATCTGCATCTGTAAAATGTCATTGATCCGTATACATGATGTATCATTGAATCGGGCAGGGTGGTCTCGTTCATTGGCTTGCAAGGTCACCGGACTTACCATGTCTTGATTACTTCTTACGGAATTACATCAAAGGAATAGTATGCAATACTTCAGTTGAAAGTGGCAAGATCTTGTAGTGAGCATCTCTGTAGTTGCTTAGGACGTTTGAGCCACGCCAGGATTTTTTCCAAAATGTAGGCGTCCATGCGCCGACGACGTTTAACATCTCATGGTCGTAATTTTGAACACTTGTAATCTCAATAAATTTCGCAAATGTCTTGTGAATAGTAAAAATAATTTTGTTCTCCTACGTGCAGCTATGTCATTCCTAGTCCTCTTTGTACACCAGTACATGAAAATGGCGTTTACGACCTTGCATTGCTATTGATTCTACCTTGTCTTTGTGTAACCTACATTTCCCAGAAGTTTGTATACGCGGTAGCGAATCATCCTATTCATAAGATATCCTATTCATAGTTTAACATTTTGTACTGAATGAGAGAAGAGAACTTTTTCTTTATAAATTCATTTATTTTCTTTGAAGTAACGTACCGCACTGCCCTGGATATAATTCCCGATGATGAAGGATTAAAACTTCGGTAAGGTTTTGACTTACGAAAACCGAGCTGGTTTTAAAATTACCAGACGAGAAAAATTGTCCGGGGATGATTTTTTTTTAGAATGCAGTGGGGAAAGATGGTTGGGAAAAGACCATACATTGCCAAAGGAAATACCAATTTTGTGGTCGACTGATTTTCATTATACGCCATGACGAGCTAATAGGCGGCTCCGCAGTTTTGAACCACTTTGCCTCTGATTTCTTCTTTTACTTTATTGGAAACCGTCTTGGCATGAGCTCCCGAAAATGAGATGCAAGCTTTTCTTTAGAAACTGAAAGATACATATTGATAATAAATATTGTCTGGTGGAAGAATGTATTAAAATGCGAACAAGGTGATCTTGTTACATGGGAAAATATCTCCCTGAAGAAAGGCGATTATATATATTTGGTGTATTATACTTACGCAGGTTTTCCGGACATTGTTGTTATTTGGGAATTCTAAACAACAATTATTAACAAAAACAGGAAAATTGATCTACAAAACGAAGTGTAGAAAAATATCAATCCGATTTTTTATTAAAAAAGCAAACAGAAATATACCGTTTCTAAATTTGTAGATGGCGATTTGAGTTTTCCCAAACTATATTTTTACTACAATGCATTTTGAAAGATTTGGAAACATTCCGAATTACGGTATAAAGTAAATAGCAAAAGGACGAATATGCGGAAACGTAAATTCTTGGAATATTTTTCAGAAGGTGGAAAATAAGAACAGAGCACGGGGAAAGCGAGAGTAATCGAAGTTGTAACATACGTTTTGCAATATGCAAAGTGTGATGCAGTCGGATTTGATCAGAAAAGATTTTGAGAATAATAATGATATGCGAAAATTGTAAATCCAAACTGAATATTAAAATGTTTAAGGGAAAAATAGTTCAAAAAGATTAAAATCCACGGAAAGGAGTAGAGTTCTTTGAAAGCAAAAAATGCATAACGACCCGTCATTGGGTTTTTAAATAGAGATATCATCAAAGACTCCTCTATTGAATTTTTATTTCAACACAAAGGGGCGTGTGGTCAAGGATGAAAAATGAATCTAAACAAAAAATATCTTTCTCACTGAAAAGGTGTGATGCTTTCAGAATAGGAAATTTCTCTAAAAATACAAAGGAAGTACAGCATTTGGTTTTGAAGGGAATTCGATAGAAAGAAACGATCAATAGTTTCTTTAGATCCTGGCTAAACAGTGTATATGGTTGGCGAGTCATATAAGACTGACGAAAGTGCGGGAAAAAAATAAAAGTGTCTGTTTTCAGTTTTGTGGAAAAAAATAACCCACTATATTCTTTAGACAAAATGATTGGCGAAGCATTTATTTTTGTTTTATTTTCAAATTTCAGGTAATAAAACTTATGCGCGCTGTAAAAGACATTATGTTATATAAAATGGAATTACTTTTATAATTACCCTTTCCAACTACTGTTTTCCTTGCTTTTATTAAAATGCATCACTTCATGAATTTTGTACTGATATCATAGGCCGACACGATTTTTGTTGATTTACAGTTGAGAGTTGATTTTAAGGTTTTTGATGTGCCGAAATCAAAAATCATATTAGTTTTCATGTATCATGTCAAGTTTTTTTTCTAAAGTATTTTGAATGTCCAAAAAAATGAGCAAAAAGTGGGTACTTTGTGTGTGGTTTGAGGTATACAAATGGTATATTCAAAATCGTATGATAGAGAAGTTTTAAAAATGTAACAATTACTATCTAACGGACAAATATTGTTATGTGTATACATTAATTTTTTCCAAATAATGGACACTTTTTCCTTCCTTGTGAATATCAGATATTGAGAAGTTTGCCTACAACCTTCAGCGCGGAAGACACTCACATTTTCATGGGAGAAATTTTGAAGATTTCTTTGCGTACACAATACTTCGATAGTCCCCTTTAATACTCCAACAGTAGTCAGTCATCATATGATCATCCTCCCTTCACTGGTATCGCTATTCCATTATTTTGATGTCTTGGTGGAACCTTTCACATTGTTTATTACAAGCATTACCGAAATTCGTAGGAAAGGCATCAAGATGGTTGTGGAGAAAATGAAGCTTTATGAACATATCGCAACTAAGGCGGTGAAAATGTTTTAGCAATGTTAGAAACGTATAAAGACTTATCTTGATAACTTATTTTTACATGAAAGTAAGCAGGTTTTCTTCACAAAGTAACTAATACCTGTTCTTTGACTGGGTACAGTGAAGCCTCAACAAATATTTCAAAACGAATATGTACTATTTAAACAATTTCGTTTACCAAACATGATGCCAAGTTCAACAAACACATGGCTATTTGCTCCAATGACAAAATTCCCGGTCGTAATCTATCTCAATCACAAAACGTTATTTCTAATACGATTTTCCTAACATAAGTATCATAGAGTTCATTACTAATTTTTTCAGATTTTTATAAGCAAATCCCTCATGATTTGCGGGATCAAAAGCTTGATTCATATAACATCACAGCAATAAACATGGAATGCGATAGTTCAAAAATTTGACGTGATACACACACACACACACAAAAATAAAGTCATCTTTGAATTCAGCTTACCAAAATTAGTTAAAAACAAGTGTCACATATGTCAGCAGAGTTTTTTTTTTGTCGGCCTGTGTATTCATTTGTATGTTAGAAAAATATATTTTGAAATGAATTATAATGTTTATCAGTCAATTACTTGTTTCATTTGTAGTGTGTTACTGCTAAATTTTCTTTAATCATCATAATTTTTGAAAAAGATTATTGACGTAACTGACTGTTTTAATATGCCCTTTCATTTGCTGTATCTTATCTGCCGCGAAACATGGAAAAATGTGATACAATTATTCGTTGATGCAACCCGACAGTCTACTTTACTGAATGCAAGCTAAGTAGTATTTTCCAAAAAGTTGTTACGCTATCTTTCGTTGTCTTCCCATTTTCGATAGCTCAGGCGTGCACCATATCTCAGAGCAGCTCGAAGTGGGCCGAAGAGCATCAACTTCTTAAGAACAAGAGCTTTGCGATTTCACGTCTTTTTTCTTTTTCCCTTTCGTTCTTTTAGTTGAGAAGCTTGTTTTTCTTCCACACTAAAAGAAATTTTAACGCATTTGCGGCGAACTTTGGAAAACGTTTTGTTCGCCGCTTGTTCCCGAGTTCGGAGGCCTCTCCTCGGAGATGACACGTGTTCTTGACATGTTATCAATAGTTTATGTCGAAGAGAAGTATTTACTTTTCGGTCGTCGCATTAGCTCAGGCGTCGCTGTTTTCCAACCCTTTCTTCAGTGCTATGACGCAGGAACGCTGGGTTTTCACCAATAAGCGAGTGCCTCACATATTGTCGATAAAAGGATTTGGGCCCTCTCCTTCCAAACAGTTACTTTTTTCGCACTTTTGTTTCAAAAGCTATCGTTTCTGATGCGAAAATAAAGGCTTGTAACCATTGTTAGGAGGCGTGAAAATAAAAGTTTGCGCCAACTTGAATTCGACAGAATTTAATGTATGGACAAATGAGTATTAATAAGTGCAACCATCGAATAAGTTATTGTAATCACATTCTAAAGTTTTTATTGATATTATGCGTTTTGATAATGATAATATTGATCTTCATTTTTAGTACTTCCTTTCATTACGAATGGCTTTCGAACACACAAAAACTTCAGTTTGCTGATTTGCAATTTAAAATTGTTGAGGACAAGCGATGACTTGTAGTCAAGTTGCAGAGTTCCGCAAGAACCAGTTTTTCATTACAAAGAAAAAGAAAATGTGTGAATATTTTTATTATTATTATTATTTTATTAGAATTGGTACATTTAGCTTGAAGTACGACACAAAAATGATTTCCCTCATCCCAAACAATTCAATAAACGGTCCAATATTCGAATAGTATATCAGTTAGCTGCCTGCGTTGCAGCAGCTCAGCAGCAGCAGCAAACCTCTAAGGAGCTACGCATGGGTAGAACTGTTAGACACAACTATCGTATTCACCAAACATTAAGTCTTGGTTGTTCCACAAGCTTCGCACCCTGCGTTTGTCACTCTCATTAGCTGCGCACAAAAGTTTAACACAATCGTCATCTGTGAGTATCACCGTCTTTTCATCACGAACATAATCTGCGATACGATTGCGTTTGAGATTACGTTTTACTAATCCGTTATTCTTTTATTATATTACAAAAATAACTAACGTTGTCTTTAATTATAAATTAATGCGTATTTTAAAAATGCAAAACAAATAGTGTAAAATATTTATCGATCCCTATAATCCATACTATTTCTTTCTCTTTTCTGTTGTAATTCTCGGTATACAAAGCCCTCATCCTTGGCCCCCATATTCATTCCCTTTCCATACATTTTCTTTTCTAGTAGTTATATTAATTTTTAAATAATTTGAAATTTTGGATTGTCGTAATTGTAATTACGCAGACAATGTCTTGTTGCTACTTTACGTTGTTTCTAAAAATGTTAAATTAGAGATAGTTTAAGTATTAGAGGAGATGGTCCAACTATGGGCTAGTTGACGTTCAGGGCCTGGTGAATGCCGTCCTTTAGCGGAAGTTATGCGAAACTGATTCAAGAAGAAAGGAATTAAAGAGGAACAGTAGGTCGCTTGCACTCTATGCATTCGGGCGTTGCGTTACGGAACGCATAATTTTGTGTATTTTACTATCGCAAAACATTTTATAGGTATGTTTATTCTGTTTTCTTAATAATTGGTGGCTTTAAATTAAGATTCAAAGAACGGATTAATAATTAATTGTATTTATCTTTATTTTCTCCGCTTTAATGGGAGTTTGGTGTCGATTGACGAAAATCAATGCACAAACGAATTGCAATGTGGCCGACGCAGTCGCCGCCTTGATTACAACTAGTTAAAGCAACATTATTCCGCAAGGTGGCTGGGCGGAGCATGAAATTGGCAGAACAGTTCTTATAAGACGACGTACTCGCACTTTAAAATTTACAAACATTTCAAATCAAATCAAATTTTCTAGGCTACAAGCAATACTATACAAAAAAATTATACAAAATATTTACAATACTTAACAAAACAATTATATACAAATATGACAAGTAATTAAAAAAAATTCAACAAGTATTAATTGGTAATAAACATATCTTTGCAAGGCCTCGTTTTACAATTCCATGAGCAGTTTTTACAATATCTACTCTAACCTTTTTATCCGCACCAAGCACAACTTCTTGAATTCTGCATAGACACCATTTGTATGGTGGCAAATTGTCTTCCTTTATTAATACCATTGAATATGGAGTAACATTTTCCTTTTCAAATTGCCATTTATGTCGAAGTTGTGAATGATTTAAATAATCGTTACTCCATTTTTTCCAAACAATTTGCATTAATTTTGTTGTTCTTTGCCAACGAGATACGTAATTATAATTTTTTTCGATTAAGTTTGGTTCAGGAACAGAATTAAGTGGACGACCAATTAAATGTCCAGGTGTGAGTGTCTCAAAATCATTTGGGTCAGAAGACATGGGTAATAAAAGTCTGCTGTTTAGTATGCCTTTAATTTGAGTAGTAACAGTAAGAAATTCTTCCAAGGTTAATTTAACTGCACCAATTGTTCTTTGTAAATGGTGTTTAAATGATTTTATTCCACTTTCCCAAATTCCCCCGAATGTTGGAGATCTTGGTGGAATGAAATTCCAAGTGATATTTTCTGAGGTTAAGTAGTTAGCTAAATTTTCAGAGGGTTTATTTATCAAATTATGTAACCTTTTTAATTCAGAATTAGCACCTACGAAGTTCTTAGCATTATCTGATAATATAGATAAGGATTTTCCACGTCTTGCAAAAACACGTGTAAGTGTTGCAATCAGAGCATTTGAGGTCAGATCAGTGACTACTTCTAAATGAATGGCCGTGGTAGCTAAGCATATAAATATGGCAACATACACTTTTTGAAATATTCCCTTTCGTTGGCCTTTATATCTAATTAGAAATGGCCCACAGAAATCAATTCCGCAATTGTAAAATGGGGGGTTTTGATTAACTCTCTCAGATGGAAGATTACCCAATAGTTGTTCAGTAACTTCGGATGTTTTTGATTTAGATTTAAACCTGAATTTTGTAATCGACCACCTACTCGAAGAATGTTATCATTGTCTAAGAAAGGGCAAAGATTTCTTACCTAACTTTTCTTTAAATTATCACCCTTGCTTAATATTGAAATTTCCTTTACAAATTCCGCTTCTTGGACAAGTTTTACTAGGGTTTTCGATGACTTACATACTTCTGAGTGGGTTAATGGGTCAGTACATGGCTCCTTGGGATTCTTCAAATTATGTAAAAATCTGAAAACATAAAATGCGACAAAGTTTAGTAAAATAATTGCTAATATTTAAAAAGTCATTAATAAAGTTATTGTTCTCATGTACACTTAACACTAAATCACTACAGGATTTCTTGAGTTCAATTTTGAAGTCATCGTTGTCTAAGTAAGGAGTTTTCACTGGATCTGGAATGTCCGAAATCAAGAAAGTGGGACCAGTCCACTATAATGAGTTGGATAGAAGATCATAAGCTGCTGCTCCTCGTGAAATAATATCAGCTGAATTATCGTGTGTAGATACGTGCTTCTACTGATAATTTTGACATAGAGTCTGAATTTCTGAAACTCCATTTGCCACAAATGTTTTTTGTCAGGAGGTATGTTGATCCAGGCCAATGTAATGGTAGAATTGGTCCACATGTATATGTGGGTGAATTGTAGCTGAAGGATAGGTATTACCCTTGACACAAGTCGTGAGAGAAGTAATGCTGCAAATAATTCCAAACGAGGAATTGTCAATTGCTTTATGGGCGCTACCTTGGATTTGCTGCACAACAGTGAGGTCTGAACAACTCCTTGGTCACTGATTGAGCGCAGGTAGATGACCGCACCGAAGGCCCATTCTGATGCATCGCAGAAGCCATGAAGCTCAATTTTGAAGGCATTGGCAGCAACAACAACATAGTCTGCTAAATGATTTCTACGTTCCCCTCTGAATGGGGGCATGAATCTCTGGAGAACGAAGCTTATTTGAAAAAATTATATTGGGATCAAGGAAAATTTTTCATTTAGGGCTACATCCTTGGATATAGCTGCCCTCTGGAGCTTACTTGAAAAAAGTGATATTGGGATCCAGGAAAATTTTGGATATAACTTGGATAGAACTTGCCCTCTGGAGCTTACTTGAAAAAATGATATTGGGATCAAGAAAATTTTCATTTAAGGCTACACCACTTGGATATAACTGCCCTCTTAGAGAAATTAAATGTTCGCCGCTCATAGTCCAATTTAGAACATGTAGATTAATATTTGTTGTATTTATATCGATTACAAAACACAGTTTGAAATAAATTTGTTTAAGTAAAAAAAAAAATTGTCTTAAAACATACTGATCAATTTTTTCATTATTTAGCATCCCATTTTTTCGCATTATAAGGTGCAGTGTGAAAAAATGCATATATTTGCGATTTTTGTAAATAGGCTGTTATTACGTTTAGTTGTTTTCAGTAACTTTCGTGTTTTTAAATATTTCAATGTATACGAAGCTTTTACTTTTCATATCATTTTATTTTATTATTTTATAGTGTATTTTTCAAGTTCAATGTCGCAATTAATCAGTTATCTGAAGCAAAAAACATCTTCAGATATACAATGTTCTTTCTTAATTAGTATTTTACAATATTTTGAGGGTAGCCCTTCTATAGACCACATTTTTAAAAGTCAACAATTTTACTTTTACATTTAATTAATAATTCAAAGAAAACATTATTTTTAGAAAATTTATTTTTGTATCGTATTATGAAGCAGACATGTTCTATCTATACATTAGGGTATCACATTTCCAAAATCTTTAAAGGTTTGGATACAGTTCTTGAAATAAAAGTGGTAGCCTATATTTAGACCATCTCCTCTACATAAGCACATTTGGGGGAGGGGGATTTGAAATTTGCTTATTTTTTCTAACAACGGGGAGGGGGTATCTGAACCATGCTTACGTAAGAAACAAATAATAATAATAATTTAACTTTATATTGCATCTTATATAGGCATGCCCGTGGTGACATTTGCTGCTGATCAAATAACTTGGACGATGATCGAATAAAAAACAGGAGAATATTTTTATCATTGAGTCTTCTCTATCGTTAAAATTCCGAATTTTGAAAAAGGCTTTCATAATTAAAAATGGAAATGTATATAAAGAAAAAAAATATGTGCATACGACTTTTATAAGTAAAAGTAACTGATAATAATAAACGTTTTTAAAATTCGCGGATCATGCTTGACTGGACTGGATATAATTTAATTAACCTTACATTTAATTTGATATTTCCTGCTTTATAAATTAATTTGCATATGGCCTATACTCTCTCCTACCACTGGATGCCTTATTGGGTCCGATAAAGGTGTTTTCCCCGATTTAATGAATTCCTCAATTTAGAAACTAGTCCCGTGAAAATTGTTAAATTGAGGTTAGACTGCATAAGTAACTAGGCATTTCTTTTGTCAAAAAAAATCTCTAAAAGATATGTCTTTTTAATCCTACCTGAACTGAAAACATATCATTGCTTACTGTGGATTAACTGCACTGAAATAATTCTTTAAAATAATAATTTTTTAATTAACTTCGTTGAAAATAAAATTTACTTAATTTTATAGCTCAGAATAACAATAAAATTTATCTCTAAATATATATATAATAAGTGCAAGCCCAGTTATAGAATTTCAAGCACAGTAGTGCTTTTGATAACAAGGACGGGTGTGATATAGGGAAAATTTTTTCGCATAAAGAATTTTCCTTTGTATCTAATGATATTGTTTATGAGGATTGGTTAACCCTAAACACGAGTATCTATTATAGAATTTCTGCTCCCTGTTTCTGCTAGAAGCTTTTGGTATTATGTTCGAATTTCTGTTTTGGACGCTTGTCTTCATTTTTTTCTGAATATAAAACTTCATTTCCTTTTGAATGCTTGACTTCAGTTTTTGAATATTTGAGAAAAAGAGTAAGAATATTTTTTTGGACATCTCCTATATTCAAAGAAAAATATAAGACAGAATTTTGCACGACGTATTTGTCAAAATATGTTTAAAATTTCTAAAAGCACATCATTATTTCATATTTTATAAGGTTAGTGATTAAATTTAAATAAGCAGGAAAATAAAATATTAAATATTTTTTTCACCTATGAAAACTGTTTTATAAAGAATTTTCTAACTGTATAGTTAAGGGTACATATTTAGAAATGGAAGTATTCAAAAGGGAAAGATTCACATTCTCTTTTTCTAAAGTACAGTAAGTAGGCATTGAACGTAAGACACAATATCCTACATATGTGGGAAATTTTATTTCCTGTTTTAGTGAGGAGGTTTTTGTCAATAAATTATTTTCACGGATGGAATTAATAAATTGAAGAAACAAATACTGAAATACATTATTCAAATAAATTGAATGCTCTTTCAAGTTATTTTCAAAACGATTTTGATTAATGTTTTTTCACAAAGTGCAAACATGAAAACTACTGTTCTTTTAAATTTGATAACAAATACCCAGTTATTCATAACTTAAATATCGACAAAAGTTCTTTGCACAATGCTTGTACAGAAAACAGAGAATATATTATTAAAGGAGGAATAGTATAATTTTCGAAAGAAATATTCCTCCTGCATATTAATTCCAATATCAAATTCTGTTAGAATTGGTTAGAATCTGTTAGAATCTATTCTCACATTGGTATCAAAGGGAATGAGGCTGCTGATGCAGCTGCGAAGGCAATGAACTCACCACTTACTTTTAGCCAGCTTCTTCCTTTCTCTGACCTGAAACCAATTGTCAAGACCTGTGTGAATCAAAAGTGGCAAGAATGGGATCGCTAAACCAATAACAAATTGCATCATATTAAACATACAATTGGTAACTGGCCCTCCTCATACCATAAAAATCGGAAAGAGGAGGTTCTCCTTGCTAGACTTCGCATTGGGCATTCCCATCTCACCCATAGACATCTGTTGGAAGGAAAACCAGCACCAATTTGCCAAGTGTGCAATGAACCCATGAGTGTTTTACACATTTTAACTCAATGCCCCTATTTTAGACTTGCCCGCACTCTTACTTTTAACTCTTCATCACTGTCTGACATTTTAAATGACCATGCTGACCATACGCACGTTTTAAAATTTTTAAAAAGTACTGGCTTTTACAACAGTCTTTGATTTTACCATGTTTGGCGCAGTATAGCCCAATTGCGTTGGGCAGTAAAAATCCAAACAAATAAACAAAAGAAACATGCAATACGAGGAAAGAGAAAAATAAAATTCAGTAGGCCGAAGGAAAAGATAGATGAAAACAGTATATTTTCCTGCGTTAGTGCGGTTACTTGCTTCCTTTTTGGTTTTACGGCTCAAAGACTACAGTGGTCATGCTGCGCCGGGACCTACTGTTTTCCGAGGAATCCGAACCTCTTAAGGCCTAGGGAACCAAACCCCGGACTACAGTGAGCAGTGCGATCTTTATGAGACCTCTTTACGAGCGTCTTTACTTCTTTATGAGCGTTCTTTGCACTGCTGGGAGTCGAACCCGGATTAGCGGCGCACTAGGAGAACGCGTTACCACACTGCGCCACCGCAGGGCCGTTAGTGCGGTTACTTAGCGTGCATTAATCTGGGTTCGACTTACAATGTTAAAAAAAATATATACTATAAGCATATAGTATATAATGTATATAGTCCGCGTTGACTCCGTTGTATTTAAGTAGTTCAAAAACGCTAATCTGCTGCCTAACAGAAGGGTAATAGTAAAGCATTCGACTATCGTGCGACTATTCGGTTTCGACTGTCAGTAGTATTATAGAACGTGCCTCTTTTTTTTTGCTCATTGTAGTCCGGAGTTTGATTCCCTTGACAGAAGTTGTTCGAATTCCTCGAAAACCTATTGCTTCCGTTGACGTTCGAACTTTGCTGTCCTTGGGCCGTAAAGATACATGCATCTTAATATCTTAAGAATATACATGGTCGGATATTTTACAGATTTCTGCCAAGTGCTGGTATTTTTTTAAAGTAAAAAAACTAAAAAAGATTAAAATTTACCATGGAGTTAAAATTAAAATAAAAAAAAAACTAAAAAAAGATTAAAATTTACCAAAGGAGTTAAAATTAACTATAAATTATATTTTAAGGGATGAATAATTCTCTGCTTCTGGAGCTCTTATATACGCATATATGTAACATACGGGTTAAATATGGCGTAAACTGGAGGGGGCAAAATAAAAAAGTATATGGGAAAAGTACGATTTTGCCTTTTTTCTAAAAAATCTGCAGGGCAAGTGTCCTTTGTTTCTGACAGATTACGCCTATGTATATACATATATAAGCCAACAAATTATATAAATCGAGGGTTTCTTTGGTTATACATTTCCTTTGGAGGGGGCGGGGGTTAGTGACGGTGGCTAAGTAGAGCAATATTTAACCATATAGTTCTAATTTCAGGTAATCTATTTTTAATGAAAGTGAAATCCCTCCCCACCTCCGGTGCTCCTTGATAAATAAAGGAATACTTAAAGTGCTCCGTGAGCTACCAAAGTTTGAGAAACACTGGTTTAGTGGTTCGAGTCCAGTTGAAATGAGTGACAAATTTCGTTCTTTCTCTCTCTCTGTCAAATGTCTCTCAAAAGTAGGTTTTAGTATGAACTATAAAACCCCATTCTTTATCGCAAGGAAAGTTTATTGCTTTCGTCCATTAAACAAAACTTTACCAGCAAATCCGACAAGAACTTTAATCAAATTTCATTTAAAGATTTGCTTTAGTAATATACATTATATTTAATATGAAGACATCAATAATTTTCAGACGAAAATATCCTGAAACGCGGAAAAAGAATGAATTATGCTTTGTATTTTTATAATTACCCTTATATAAAGTATTTTTGCTATCGGATAACGATAACGTACCGTAGACTGCATCTTAAGGTAGTACTTTAACTTTGCTACTACGGTAGTACTTTAAGAAAGTTAAATTTTTGGCTGAATTACTTTAGGGTATATATATTTTCGTCCTTTTTACAGGAATATAATAATAATAATAATAATAATAATTTTACGAGATGTAAATGCTTTTCTTTGTCAATCACAGTGTTTTTTTGTTCGTGTCCATTCTCGAATTAATTAGCCTACGTTTTTTGAAAATTCAAAGGTGCCAATCGATAGTGAACAACGAATCCATCAATCTATGTGGATAAAATTTTCCTGAGGGATCGTCTTATTATTAAAACTTGCAGAGACTTAGAAAATTAAATTAGCAACCCCTAGTTTTGACTAAATATTTCGAAGTTAAAAAACAAATTCTAATAGAAAATTTCAATTCAAGATTCAAGGGTTAATGAGTTTTGAATATTAGAAATATTGAGCTCATGATGTAAAAACATTTCATCGCATTTTTAAGAATATCTCCCGAAATATTCATCATATCTCTCCAATCTTTTTTATTGAGTTAAAATTAAACAGGCCAAATAAAATTTATGATGTTCTTCATTTTTAAAATAATAGTAGATATGAATTATAAATTATGAAAATCATATTCTATAAAAATACGGGACATATTAATTTTCTGACGGCAATTAAAACTTTAAGGCAATAAAAGCTTACTTTTTACCTACTACGGAGAAATTTTAGCGTAATCTGATAAGTAGTCTTTTTATACTTAATATTTGTTAAAGCGATGGTTTAAAGGGGGCATTGTACAGTTACAGAGAGTAAAATAAAATAATAAATAAATGAAAAAATAAAGATTATTTTATGCTTTAAAACTGTTGTCGAGTGACATTTCTTGATCATCATTTAGCAGGCATACTGATAAATTTAATCAGTGAGAGAAAGAAAAGAAGAAAAGTTAGCGGGTGTTATTACTTTTTGATTTTAAAAGGCTTGATCAGAAAATTGAATTCCCTACCTATAAGTTCATTTTTATCATGATGGAAGTCATTGTAGACATTTTATGGAATATCTAAAGTTTTAATTTTCATAATACCAAAATTTTAAATTAGCCCAATTGAATAGTTCAGAATCGGATTATGATATCAACTTTAAGTGTTGCCGTTGGAATTTTCAAAGTTTCTGCAAGTTTAAATATGGAGACGGTCCCTTATGCAAATTTTATGCTTTTTGAGTTAGATAAAAAGAATTCTTTTGAGAGTATTTAATTTATTATTATTAGAGTATAGGTTTTCAAATTAATCAACAGACTTTAACGTTATAATCGTTGTAAAGTTTCTTACTCTTATAAGGTCTAATTTTGCTTAATTTAATCTGCAGAGGGCAACTTTTAAGATACATTGCATTTGGGTGTTTGATAATCCTTTAGTACTGTCTCATTTAAACAAAATAATTAAAATGGGTAAATAATATATTATTATTTATTCCAGATGTTTTTAATTCTGTCTACCTATATTTGTGACATGAAAATATTGTCCATCTAAAATTTTTATTCATCAATTATTCAATACATTTAATTTTTGTCATTTTGATAAATATATTACTTTAATTTAATAAACTGCATAGACACACCATAAAGTGAGAAATAGAGAGAAGAATACGTCACTAAATAACTGCAATGGAAACCTAGTAGAAAATAGGAAAACTTTAACATAAATATGGTGAATGAGAGCAATACTTTTTATTTTTTACAAATAATTTTATTTTTAAATGTTTTAAAAGTCATTAATTCAGTTTTATTTATAAATGTGATCCATATTTTGTTAGGTATACTAAGTATATATGTATATTAAATTCACATTTGAAAAGCAATTTATTTTATTTCAAATTTGGGTCAAAAATATCCAACTGTGTCTGATAAAACTTTTTACTTCTTGAAATAGAATATTTAAGTTCAGTGAAATTTCCTCCGACCTGTTGTAGCAAATTTTTGCTTTAAAGTTTTCGAGCGGGACAAATTACATTATTATAAATCCTTCTTGTCTGTTGGATACGAAATAAGGTTTGTTTGAGTATTTTAGAGGTGAATGATACGAAACTTTTTGATTACATGAGGCGAATCCAAGTGGAATATCACTCAAATAATCCTGAATAGAGAAAAGGGTTTCATGGTGCTCTCAGTCCTCTTTTTCCACTTATTCTTCGCTTCTCCGTTTTATTTTTTATTCATGAGCTCTGTGGAAAAGATGAGATTTCTAACTCTGCCAAGGAAGTAGTTCTTTTCTAACGACCGATAGCAAGCCACAAGTTCCGTCTTTGTAGACCCGCGCGATTCTAAGTTACGTCTAGAGTTCCCTATTCCAATTTTATGGAAACATCTCGACCATCCACCTTCGGGACCTCTGAAAACATCGCCTTTTTTACTTTCCTTATTTATTCGTTGAGCCAACTAAGTGGTAGAAGTTTTTCGAGAGTTTTGGGGTTAGTTTTGTGACTACCATTTAGTGTTCTTAGGCTGATGAGAAAAACTTAAGTTTTTTAGATTACTATTTAAATTACAAAGAAATAGTCTTATTTGAAATAGCTGCAGCAGGAAACTAAACATCTACGCTTATAATATTTTTAATATACGGAACGATATTCTGTTGCCGAGTTTCATTCTTAGGAACAAAGTTGTATTCTGTAAAAAAGCTAGTATGCATAACATGCAAATTTAATTGAATCAAGATAATGCAAAAAATGGAGATAATAATAGTAAAATGGACAGAATAGGCTTCCTGGTGATCACAGGAGACCAGGTTAAAAATAAATTGTCTAGTGGGATAAACTGAAATAGAATAATAACTAAAAAACTGCATGTAAGGGGAAAAAAACTTATAAAATGAGCATTAATGATCATTGAATATTTTCATTGCAAGATTCTAAACCGAGTTGGGATCAATGGTTTCATCAGTGTTCAATAATTTCATCAGCGTTGTCCAGAAAAGCAGAAGAGAAAGTACAGAAAGCAAGATGAGCCACACTGTGTCATTCAACCTTTTAATAATAGCAATAAAAATAATAATCAAATGAAGTATATGCCCACCCAGACAGGGAGGAAACACTTCCCTTCTTGAGAAAACATTTATCACTTGAAGCAGATAGCGTTCCAAATTTACAGATGAAAGAGGAAACAAGGTCCGAATACCTAAAATTTGTTATAAAATTTTGAAATGGAAGCTTAATGGTGATAGTATCATCAAATCCATTAATACTTGGACAACTCCTGTTATTCGGTATACTGTAGGAATTATTAACTGGAAACAATCAGAACTGGATGCTTTTAACCCAAAAAACTCGTAAAATTATGAAAATAAATCGTGCTCTACATTCCCGAAGTGATGTGGACAGACTCAACCTATCAAGAAAGAAACTTTTGTAGTCGAGGTCCGATACAAGTTAAGCAGGCAGTAGAGTAAGAAAAAAAGAGGACTGACAGAACATATAAACCAAAGAATGTTGATAGAAATATTCAAAGCAGATTTATCGAAATTCAAGGAATCCATGGAAGATTTTAAAGAAGACACTTTCTTAAGACGAAAGCAGCAATGGCACAATAAAGCCCTCCACGGGCGATATTTTAGGGCCACCATGGGAAATGTTAAGGAGAAGTAAACTTGGCAGTGGCTTCAAAAGGGGACACTGAAGAAAGAAACAGAAGGTTTGTTAATGGATGCACAGGAACAGGTATTAAGAACGAACGTAATTAAAACAAAAATTGGAAAATCCTTTCATGATAGCAAATGTCGACTTACTAAACAAGAGAACGAAACAGTGGATTACTTGATCTATGGATGCAAAATGGAAATTTCAAAATTTATAGGAAATAGAAATTTAAAAATAAAAATTTCCATATTACGTTTATAAGAAACTGTGTGGTTAGGATATTTTTAATATTTTTGTTAGATCTTTGTTATGATTGCTAAGTTCTCGTAATATCACAAAAATTCCATGATATTCCGAAATGTCCAGATACGAGATGTCCAGCAATTTCTGATACATCTTGTCAGTGTTTCTCAAACGTTTTCTGGTTCACGAGTTTCTCTTTTGAGCTACATTCAACACCGTGGCCCCTTGACGTATTTTTTAATTTTAATAAATATATTTCAAAACAACGTGCTTTATTAAAAAACATTTTATTATACAAGAAACATTTATGATGAGAATATTTCATAATCAAATATTACCATATTTTCCCAAAATTTAGTGAGATTTTTTTGGTTGATGAAAACGAACAGACTTTTATACATCTTGCTGAAGCTTTGTAAGAGAAAACCGAAGATCACCTTTCTTCATACATATAGTATCTAGACTGTTACGAGCTTTTGATAGCAAATGAACTCTACCTAATACACATTCAATAAGATATGAAGTGGGAAATCAGGAAAAAAATATTTTTGCTTTCTACCAAAGCTGTGAAAAGCTATTTGCAATTTCACTATTTATGCAAAAATTTTGTCTATTTTTTTTGAGTAAAGCTCGTGCTGGTATATCCCATACCGAAAGCTAATAATAATCAGAAACACCATGAGTCCTTTTTGTAGTACAATGTCCACAGTAGCTGCGTTTACCTTAAATGGATTCACCACCCAGTCTGAGATAATCGTCTGCAGAAAAATCTGCCGAAATCGCACGTTAGTATAGTAAATATGCAAATTTTTCACCTGCTTAATATATACGAAAATATCACCTTGCAATTCTATATCAAGAGCAAGAAATGAAGGAGATTACATTAATTCACGACATCTAACATTATAAAAAAATAAAATATTGTATTCTATTGTTTTGTATTGGTTTATAAGAATATAGGTTTTGCAAAGAAAGAAGTAATAGCCGCTTTGCCAGATATGCAATTGTAGTTTTTTCCTTGCAGATGTTTATTAAAACAATTCAACTCTTCGAATTCATTTGATAAATAAAATATGTCATACTTAGCAGTAATTATCTGGGATTTTATTATTCAACACATATGGATTCTTCTCGCCAGCAGTCAGTCAGTGTTTCCATTGCACAGGTTAGAAACTCGTTTAGGTTAATGAGAGATTCAGTGTGTTGGTGGTGGTGTTTCCAGTCGTAGAAAATTTTCCCAGATGGGTGATTTCTTTAATGAACTTTGTATTTTCTCTACGATTGATGAAGCAATGAATGGCAAATTATTAAATAATTTAATGTCATCTTGAAGTTATTTATTTTTTTTATTATCAGTAATTTTATTTTGTTGTTCGCAGGCTCGCTAAACAGCTCCCATGCCTCCCCAATTTCATAATTTCTACCCGTGGCCGTACCCAAAAACATCGTCATGGCCTACAGGGGGAATTTATGGCTCCCATTGAGAATCACTGCTTAATATCCTTCAGAGAAATAGGATAATTAATTTTGCTTATAAGACGAAGGTTTGAATTGGGTGGAGATAGATTGAATATTTAGAATTGGATAACAGTAAACGCTAGGCGATATTAAAGCACCAGATGATATCACACAACAGATGATCTTCAGAACTAATCAGTCAATCAATCAATCAATCAATTTATTCCAGCAACGAGATAAACAAATATCTTATGAACATTATCTACACCAATTCTAATAAATTACTTAGTTATTACCTAAACTTTATTATAATCACATTGTAGGGTGAAATTTTTTGATCTAAGTTACAGTTAAGGCAATTTCTATCATAAATATATACTTATAGTGCAGTAGTCTCAAACGTGCGGGTCGCATGCAGCCCATGGACATGAATTGCGGCTCACGACGGTTTTTTTCTAATTTAGAGTACCTTCTTTTTTCAAATGTTTTTATAAGTTTAATTTTCTATTATAATGAAATACAAAATTTGAAATATTTTTGAGGACTTCCTTATTAAAAAAAAATTTAGCCATTGAAATTCATCTATTCATCTACAAGAAGGGAAAATAAGGTAAGTTTTTTAAAAATAAGTTGAAAACTAATCACTTGATGGCGCCACTAGTCCAGGAGAAAATGAATTGATAAAAGAAAAATTTGGCATCGAAGTAATGTCAGTTTGTTGTTGAAGAAGAGAAACAGATTGGGCAGCACTTCTATCGTTGACCCGCGCTAGCTTTGTTTGTTTTTTTCAATTTAACTCACCTGACGCAATCAGTGTTTGTATATTTAATTTAATGAATCAAAATGTCTTTTTCAAAGTCAAGCGGCAGTAAAAAACGAAAGATTGAGGATGAACGTAGATTTTTCAGCAAGAAGTGGGAATTGGAGTATTTTTGTTTTGAGAGTGATAATCATGTGTTTTACCTCATATGCAAACAGATGTTAAAGACTGGAAAGTGACGAACACTATGCAAATATAACAAAAATGGAAAATAACAACTTTTTCAGCGTAGTTGTGAGTTTAAAAGATGGTTTGACGCACGTTTCGAGAGAACAAGGTCTCTCCTCGTCTGGAACTAGCGTGCAATAAACAACATTGGAGTGTTGCCAACTCGATGTGGTTAATACGTTGCCGGTAGCGGTTAGTGCTTTTTTCAGGAGTACAGAGTTGTTTTCGGCGGCCAACTTACAAAGTGGTAAATTTTGGTCACAAAGTTAAGTAGCAGGTGTAGTTGAAGGAGAAGCAGTGGGGAAAAGTTTAAACAGATTTTTCCAAGCCCCACTAAAACTTGGGGTTGATTTATGGTCGTTCACAAGTGATGCACCAAATCTATGGATGTAAAACGCTTCCAGGAAGTCAAGTTCAATGACCGAAAAAGGTTGGCAAATGACCGTGGATTCTTTAAAGTTAAATTGATGGTCATTATTCCAGCAATGAACTGCAATCGATGATTTTTGAAACTCAGCATTGGTGACATATCTTTGGTGTTCTTTTATACGATGTCGTAGGGCCCGCTTGGTCTGTCCCACATATGATAAATGGCATTGGCAAAACACACGATATATACCCTAGCGTGGTAGCATCGGGATGGTGTCTTTAAGGTGAGAGGGCCGAATTTTGTTATATGGTGAGAAGATAACTCGAAAGTTGGCTCTGCGAAGTATGTTTGCCACTGTCGCACTGATTTTAGGAAAGAACGGAAGGATGACTGTGCCCGAAAACTCAACTGTAGAACTACTGTTAAGAGTAGAGCGGTGAGTGAGTTTGGTGAGTTTAGAAAGCGCGTTGTCGATGATGCTAGGACTATAGCCTCTGTCCACGGCGATGGTTTTTAAAATGTTAATTTCTTCTGTAAATGCTGACTCAGTAGAGCAAATATCTAAGGCGCGAAATACAAAGGTGTAGAATGCCGCCATTTTTTGTTGAAGAGGATGGCAAGAACTTCGATGTGGGGGCAAAGAGACAGCGAAAGGCTTTCGGTATACCGATGTCTGGAATTGATGGCCAACTTTTTTTATTAAAACGTCCAGGAAGTGAAGAGAACTTTCTGATTCAATTTCAATAGAAAATTCAAGATGACCATCAATTGAGTTGATGGTGGGTAGAATCGAGTTGATTTGGTCTGGTGAACCATTCCAAATGAAGAAAATATCATCGACATAGCGGGTCCAAAATTCAAACGCAATTTGAGAGAACAATTTGGTTTCAAAGTAATGCATGTAAATATCACACAGTAATGGGGATAAGGGATTCCCCACTGCCAACCCGTCGGTTTGTTGAAAATGTTGACCATTGAAGATGAAAAAGTTACAGTTTACACAAAAAGAGGTCAATGATATTAGTTCATCAATCTCAGGTTGCGCGAAATGAAATTCGGTTAAGCGGCATCGTATCATTCAAGACATTCAAGGGCGCCATCTACAGGAATATTGGTGAACATCGATTTGATATCCAGCGAAGCTATGGTACGGTTCGCAGGTGAGAATCGATGCAGTTTAGAAATGAAAACAATGGAATTTTGACGGTAAAGGAATTGGCAGATGACAAAGGGGCAAAGATAGAGACGAGAAATTTTGCAAGTTTGTATGGAACAGAGCCAATACAAGAAATGATCGGACGGAAAGGAATGTCAGGTTTATGAACTTTTGGAAGGGCATAAAATCGGGCAGGAATTGCGTGCGATATGGTGAGAGAATTTTTCTGGCGACGATTAAGAAGTACAGATGATTTGATGAGATTATTATACTTGGTTCGGAGTCGTTCAGAGGGATCTTTCGAAATGTGTTTGTAAGGACCTGAATCTAGGACCTTAGCTGACCCGTCGAGATATTGTTGTTTGGTTAAAACAACTATTTGGCCCCCTTTATCGGCTTTGGTAATGCATAGATTGTCATTACGTAATAATTCGTTCAAGGTTACTTTCTCAGGTTTAGGCATATTAGGAACGAGATTGGAGCGCAAGTTAGATTGAATCGAATGGCTGATAAGATGGCGGAGAGTTTCTTTTTGTGACGGACAAATTTTGCTAAATTTAAACGTCGATTCAATTGGTGAAAGTAAGGCAGGAATGGAAGGGCGACAGGACTGAGCAAAATTGAAGTTATAGGAAAGGGCCCGGTGTTGAACGTCAGAAAGTGGGATATCGGTGATGTTGACGATGTTGCCGGCAATGTTAGGTTTCTGGGCAGGAGGTGAATTTGAACCAAACAGTTTAGAAAATTTTTTTTCATGGATACGTTTGTGATTGTCAGAAACTTTTTGGGCGCCATCCCAAGAACGCCGATCCAGCACGTTGAAATTTTTACAGCTCTTTGCAAGAAATAGATGTAGTGAATAAAGTTCACTTTCAATGTTCGAAAGGATGCTCCTTGTATCTTGAATAATGGCGCGAAGCATAGAGAAACGGCTTCGGTGGA
>QLNU02015003.1:70570535-70581954 GCA_006491805.2 Dysdera silvatica | reverse complement strand
CATTATAAAAAAATAAAATATTGTATTCTATTGTTTTGTATTGGTTTATAAGAATATAGGTTTTGCAAAGAAAGAAGTAATAGCCGCTTTGCCAGATATGCAATTGTAGTTTTTTCCTTGCAGATGTTTATTAAAACAATTCAACTCTTCGAATTCATTTGATAAATAAAATATGTCATACTTAGCAGTAATTATCTGGGATTTTATTATTCAACACATATGGATTCTTCTCGCCAGCAGTCAGTCAGTGTTTCCATTGCACAGGTTAGAAACTCGTTTAGGTTAATGAGAGATTCAGTGTGTTGGTGGTGGTGTTTCCAGTCGTAGAAAATTTTCCCAGATGGGTGATTTCTTTAATGAACTTTGTATTTTCTCTACGATTGATGAAGCAATGAATGGCAAATTATTAAATAATTTAATGTCATCTTGAAGTTATTTATTTTTTTTATTATCAGTAATTTTATTTTGTTGTTCGCAGGCTCGCTAAACAGCTCCCATGCCTCCCCAATTTCATAATTTCTACCCGTGGCCGTACCCAAAAACATCGTCATGGCCTACAGGGGGAATTTATGGCTCCCATTGAGAATCACTGCTTAATATCCTTCAGAGAAATAGGATAATTAATTTTGCTTATAAGACGAAGGTTTGAATTGGGTGGAGATAGATTGAATATTTAGAATTGGATAACAGTAAACGCTAGGCGATATTAAAGCACCAGATGATATCACACAACAGATGATCTTCAGAACTAATCAGTCAATCAATCAATCAATCAATTTATTCCAGCAACGAGATAAACAAATATCTTATGAACATTATCTACACCAATTCTAATAAATTACTTAGTTATTACCTAAACTTTATTATAATCACATTGTAGGGTGAAATTTTTTGATCTAAGTTACAGTTAAGGCAATTTCTATCATAAATATATACTTATAGTGCAGTAGTCTCAAACGTGCGGGTCGCATGCAGCCCATGGACATGAATTGCGGCTCACGACGGTTTTTTTCTAATTTAGAGTACCTTCTTTTTTCAAATATTTTTATAAGTTTAATTTCTATTTTAATGGAATACAAAATTTTAAAATATTTTTGAGGACTTCCTTATTAAAAAAAAATTTAGCCATTGAAATTCATCTATTCATCTACAAGAAGGGAAAATAAGGTAAGTTTTTTAAAAATAAGTTGAAAACTAATCACTTGATGGCGCCACTAGTCCAGGAGAAAATGAATTGATAAAAGAAAAATTTGGCATCGAAGTAATGTCAGTTTGTTGTTGAAGAAGAGAAACAGATTGGGCAGCACTTCTATCGTTGACCCGCGCTAGCTTTGTTTGTTTTTTTCAATTTAACTCACCTGACGCAATCAGTGATTGTATATTTACTTTAATTTAACAAATCAAAATGTCTTTTTCAAAGTCATGCGGCAATAAAAAACGAAAGACTGAGGACGAACGTGGAGTTTTCAATAAGAAGTGGGAATTACATTATTTCTGTTGTGAGAGTGATAATCATGTGTTTTACCTCATATGCAAACAGATGTTAAAGACTGGAAAGTGACGAACACTATGCAAATATAACAAAAATGGAAAATAACAACGTTTTTTAGCGTAGTTGTAAGTTTAAAAGATGGTTCGACGCACGTTTCGAGAGAACAAGGTCTCTCCTCGTCTGGAACTAGCGTGCAGTAAACAACATTGGAGTGTTGCCAACTCGATGTGGTTAATACGTTGTCGGTAGCGGTTAGTGCTTTTTTTCAGGAGTACAGAGTTGTTTCAGGCGGCCAACTTACAAAAGTGGTAAATTTTGGTCACAAAGTTGAGTAGCAGTTGTAGTTGAAGGAGAAGCAATGGGGAAGAGTTTTAACAGATTTTTCCAAGCCCCACTAAAACTTGGGGTTGATTTATGGTCGTTCACAAGTGATGCACCAAATCTATGGATGTAAAACGCTTCCAGGAAGTCAAGTTCAATGACCGAAGAAGGTTGGCAAATGACCGTGGCTTCTTTAAAATTGAATTGATGGTCATTATTCCAACAATGAACTGCAATCGATGATTTTTGAAACTCAGCATTGGTGACATATCTTTGGTGTTCTTTTATACGATGTCGTAGGGCCCGCTTGGTCCGTCCCACATATGATAAATGGCATTGGAAAAACACACGATATATACCCCAACGTTGTAGTGTCGGGATGGTGTCTTTAAGTTGAGAGGGCCAAATTTTGTTATATACTGAGAAGATGACTCGAAAGTTGGCTGTGCGAAGTATGTTTGCCACGGTGGCACTGATTTTAGGAAAGAACGGAAGGATGACTGTGCCCGAAAACTCAACTGTAGAACTACTGTTAAGAGTAGAGCGGTGAGTGAGTTTGGTGAGTTTAGAAAGCGTGTTATCGATGATGCTAGGACTATAGCCTCTGTCCACGGCGATGGTTTTTAAAAAGTTAATTTCTTCTGTAAATGCTGACTCAGTAGAGCAAATATGTAAGGCGCGAAATACAAAGGTGTAGAATGCCGCCATTTTTTGTTGAAGAGGATGGTAAGAACTTCGATGTGGGGACAAAGGGACAGCGAAAGACTTCCGGTATACAGATGTCTCGAATTGATGACCAACTTTTTTATTAAAACGTTCAGAAAGTGAAGAGACCTTTCTGACTCAACTTCAATAGAAAATTCGAAATAACCATCAATTTAGTTGATGGTGGGTAGAATCGAGTTGATTGGGTCTGGTGAACCATTCCAAATGAAGAAAATATCTCCGACATAGCGGATCCAAAATTCAAACGTAATTTAAGAAAACATGTTGGTTTCAAAGTAATGATTGTAAATATCACACAGTAATAGGATAAGGGATTCCCCAGTGCCAACCCTTCGGTTTGTTGAAAATGTTGACCATTAAAGATGAAAAAGTTACAGTTTACACAAAAAGAGGTCAATGATATTAGTTCATCAATCTCAGGTTGCGCGAAATGAAATTCGGTTAAGCGACATCGTAGACATTCAAGGGCGCCATCTACAGGAATATTGAACATCGATTTGATATCCAGCGAAGACATGGTACGGTTCACAGGTGAGAATCGATGCAGTTTAGAAATGAAAACAATGGAATTTTTGACGGTAAAGGAATTGGCAGATGACAAAGGGGCAAAGATAGAGACGAGAAATTTTGCAAGTTTGTATGGAACAGAGCCAATACAAGAAATGATCGGACGGAAAGGAATGTCAGGTTTATGAACTTTTGGAAGGGCATAAAATCGGGCAGGAATTGCGTGCGATATGGTGAGAGAATTTTTCTGGCGACGATTAAGAAGTACAGATGATTTGATGAGATTATTGTACTTGGTTCGAAGTCGTTCGGAGGGATCTTTCGAAATGAGTTTGTACGGACCTGATTCTAGGACCTTAGCTGACCCTTCGAGATATTGTTGTTTGGTTAAAACAACTATTTGGCCCACTTTCTGACGTTCAACACCGGGCACTTTCCTATAACTTCAATTTTGCCCAGTCTTGTCGCCCTTCCATTCCTGCCTTACTTTCACCAATTGAATCGACGTTTAAATTTAGCAAAATTTATCCGTCACAAAAAGAAACTCTCCGCCATCTTATCAGCCATTCGATTTAATCTAACTTGCGCTCCAATCTCGTTCCAAATATGCCTAAACCTGAGAAAGTAGCCGTGAACGAATTATTACGTAATGACAATCTACGTATTAGCAAAGCCGATAAAGGGGGCCAAATAGTTGTTTTAACCAAACAACAATATCTTGAAGGGTCAGCTAAGGTCCTAGATTCAGGTCCGTTTGTCATTTGCAACTGACGAGAGTACAGATGTAACAGATGTTGCCCAATTAGCTGCTTTTATTCGCCGGGTAGACGAGAACCTTAAAATAACCAAGGAGCTACTCTAGTTAATACCGGTGCATGAAACTACAAGAGTTGTTGATGTTTTTAACAAAATTCAAATAATGTTTGATGAGGAAAATTTGTTTTGGTTGAAGTTGGCATGCTTGGTTACAGATGGTGGCCCTGCAATAGCCAGTAATAAAAATTGTGTTGTCGGAAAAATAAAAGAAAAGTCGATCGATGAAGGATAAATTATTCAATTTGTATATTTCCACTGTATCATACATTAAGGGAAACTATGTAGCCGTGTTTTAAAAGTAGAAAATAGCATCTTGAAATCTGTGGTGAAAATGATTAACTATATTCGCTCCAAAGACCTAAATCACATTCAGTTTGTTGCTTTTCTCCAAGATATCGGTTGTAAGCATGGTGATGTTTTGTACTACTCTCATATAAGGTGCCTGGGCTGTGGACGAGTATTAAAACGATTTTGGGATCTGGGGCATGAAATTAGGATATTTCTTGAAAATAAACATCAAAACAAGGTTCGACTGTATTATCATTAGATTTTTTCTTTTTTTTTACCAAAGAACGATTTTGCAAGCACACTTTCCCCAAAAAGACCAGGCTCCCTTTTTTATTCAGGTCTTGCAGTCAACTCGTGAAAATTTTTCAAAGTGGTCCGCGACTTAAATTGAGTTGGGAACCACTGGTCTAGTTAGTCAAGACACCGCAGGCTAAACGTGGGGACCCTGGTTCGACTCTAGGATGAGGATGGCGCCTCTTTTTCTCCAAATATAAAAAAAGCTCTAGTTTAAGCTACTTAAACGTGGGTGGCAAAAATTATTGTATAATAAATTCCCCCACGAAAAACTCACAAAAATCTCGCCCCGGAGGCTTTCTTGTGTTGACCATTATTTGGCAATTGTGTTATCCCTGTGAAGGGTAATAATATCTTACATCTTTACATACGGAGAAAAATTTGTTTGTTCTTGTACTCGTTCGTCTAGCTGGCTAAGATACCACGAGCTAAATGAGGGGACCTTAGTTCAAATCCGAGATGAGGATGGTGCCTCTTTTTCTCCAAATATAGAAAAATCTCTAGTTTGAGCTACGTAAACGTGGGTGGCAAAAGTTATTTCATAATAAATTCCCTCACGAAAGTCTCACAAGAAATCTCTCCCCGAAGGCTTTTCTGTGTTGACCATTACTTGACCAGGCCAGGTTGCCTGGTGGGTGTGGTGGTGCGTTGCCAGATAGAGAAGGTTGAATGACGATGGTGGGTGTTGGTGAGGTGGAAAGATACAATATTAGTAGAGAAAGAAAAAAGGCTGCTTACGCCAGGTTTGGCTAATCGTCTTTTTTTATGGGGACGGAGGGTGGTATATATGGAAAACCACGAGCTGTGTGTTTGGAAAACTTGGGATCCTTTCTTTCGAAGTAAAGAGATATGAATTATTGAAGGATTAGTTGTATTGGAAATAAAGAGGCAAGCACTGTTGTCCGACAGGGTGACCGCAATTCCCAGGCCAGACGGATTTTACGATCAAGAGGCTCCAGTGAAAATGGAATTTAACAAAGGTACGAAAATAGAATTGACAGTCGGTTTATAGGGGTTATAACTCCTCGTGGTTTTCGCTGTTTTAAATCCCGAGAAGAAGGAAGCTGTTAGGGACGTACTCAAGTCGGGCCGTGCTTGTTTGTGGTCAAGCATCAGATAGGTCGTAAGGAGGAGCCATAGTTGAGGGCGGTAATTGTGATTTGTCTAGAAATGTTGGTTGAGAAGTGATTGGTACCTTCTAGGTGATGGACAGGTCGAAAAATGATTGAGGGATGATGTAGGAAGAGGGAGAGAGAGAGGAGAAACGAGGCGAGAAGCTCGACAGAAGAGGTTCGGAGAGAGAACGGAGTGAGTTGGCGGAGAGAGAGCGAAGAGAGAGTCGGGATCGTGACGTGTGGAGAGTAGAGTTGTGCCGAGGACAAATTGGCTCAAGAATAGAAGTCGAGTAAACCTCGGGAGTGCTGTGACTACAGAGTTGATAGCGACGGAGCAAATTGTGGAGCAAGGGGCGTTTTTCCGAAGCAAGGAGCCGAGTGAGTCTGAGCGTTGATTGTGTACGACTGGCGTTTCTGAAGCAAGGAGTATTAGCAGCGGCCATTACCAGCCGAGGCAGTGCGTTATACCGTCAAAGCTATACAATACCGTAAACATACCTGGAGCAAGCTTGTTGCGCAAGGACAAGGTGTCATCGTGGGAGAGCAGCAGCGGCGGTCTTTACCAACCAAGGCAGTGCGTACACTGTCAAACCAATACAACACCGAAGACATACCTGGAGCAGGCTTGTGGCGCAAGGACGAGGAATCATCATGGGACACCACACGTGTATCTTTCCCCCTTTTATTCTCGAATGAGGTTGCAGGGTGCATAGGGTTAGGCTCGGTTAAGTGATCGGTAAGCTCGGTAGCGGGGGCTAAGCGAAGGAAGGGACAATACGTTAAGGTTATACACGCGTCATCGGAATCAATTTGGTAGTTTATGAACAAATACAATCAGTCAATTTGATAGCCATTTCGGGCTATAATGATGAAATAGATTGTTGGCCATAATTTATTTCATCTATACGATCACGGTGATGTATTTCCAGTATTTCGCATTTATTAAATTATTGTTTGTTTTATGAATGTTTCACATATAAATAGGACTGGCTCATTCACCTTTTGTCTTCCAGCGAAACTAAAACTAGTCGCTCACGAAAATAAAAGTTTACGATATAGCGATACTAAGATAATACGGTACTTCGGGGAGCACCACCACCAGTACTCACTTCCAATTCGCAATGTTTTAAAGATTATGGGTGCCCTAGTACCTATTGGTTCGACAGGAATTCACTCAATATCAAGGGAATATACTGATGCAGTTGAAAAAATTTTTAGTTCATTGAATTGCTAATTTCATTTCTAAACAGAGTGTACAGAAGTAGTATGCTGTGGAACCTGTAATATGTTTTGGAACTTGGACGTATATTTTGGAACCTTTAATATGTTTTGAAAGATGTGTCTGTTACTTATCTTTATTAGGAATTAAAATGACATGTCAAATAAGACTGGATTTGCATTTCCTGAAACCAGTATGTGGGTATGCGGTAATTGAAATCAGTTTAATTTTTGGCAAAATTTAATTTTTTATAACGTATGTTTAACTAAAAGGTGGAAGTTCTCTTTTTCAGGTAATGTAGTTCTCTATGGTACAGATCAATATTCAAAAAATAAAATTTTTTGACCTTGGTATTTTTGAAAAAAAAAAATCATTTTGATTTAAAAAAAAAAAGTCCAGAAGGCTATATCAAGTGAACATAGACATATATTTCCAAATGAAGGATATCATTTTATTCAGAAAAATATTACCTTTTAAATAAAAAAAACAGCAACAAAATATTTCGAACCGTTCCGGAGATATTTAAAATTTTGCTGAAAATCGCAAGTGAGAAATGGCGCCCTAGGCGCCATGTTTGGCGGCTTGTATCTTGGTCCAGGAATTTTTTTTGAACAAAACGAAAAACACAGATTTCTTATTTTTTTCTGAATTATAACGTATATTAAATTCAAAAACATCTGAGACTATGAAGGCAAGATTTTTTCTTTGCTTGCCTGAATCGACTATGCCATGACATATTTTCATAACTCAACTGTACCCATTACAGTAGCAGCCCTAGATTTTGCGGAGCCCTAATATTTTGGAAAGGGGTCTTACCGGGGAGCCAGGGGGCATGAAATAGACCCCAGAAATATAGGCGTACGCATAAAGTTCGTAAGGGGGTTATAGACTCAATGGGGGGTTACAGAGCTACAACTCACATATTCCTATGTTAAAAATACAAATTTTTATTGCAATGGGGGGGTCACAACTCCCATCAACACCCCCTGCGTACGCCAATGCAGAGAAAAGGGGGTTTGGGGGCCCTCCCCCTAAAAAATCTGAAAAAAGAACTCTTTAAAACGAAGTTTTTAAGCCATTTGACAAGAAGGTAAAAGAATAGTTTTGTCTTCTTCTGATCCGTTGTTAATAACAATAATCTTAATTTGATAAAAGTATAACAAATGAATTGTAAGAACAATAAATATCATTTTAGCGTTATTGAAATTCGAATAAATTACATTTATGTTTATACTGAATAGGGGTCTACAATGTAATGACAAACATTTTACATTACAAGTGCGCGATAATAAAAGGGCCGGTGCGGGGCCCTGGAGCCGCCTCAAACCCATTAAAGACCCACTTCTCCTTTACCTCCGATAGGTGTTGTCTTTGCTAAACGGCAATTAACCAGCGGAAAACGGTCTCTAACTGATGAGGAGAGCAACAAACTAGAGGAAGACGGGCTTTAACTAACTAGTAAGAACGGCAACACGCCAGAAAACCGGAAATGGAAACATTTCAAGATTTTCGACGCTGTCTACGTATATTCGTAGTAAAAAATGTTGCACATCTAAAACTTTTGTTCATCAATTTTTTTGCAACCATAATGTTGAATTCATATCTTAAATTTACTTTGTATAGTCTTACGTCATTTAATTAGCGAAAGAAACAACGTGCTATAATAATTTTACATCAGGATGTGATACACGTAATACTTCTGAATATATTGTTTATCTAACTAAAGATTTTGGCCTCGCCTATGACTGCTTATATTCTTCTTGTAAAAATGTTGACTTTAAATCTCAGCTGGATGGCTTCTACGATTACTACGATTAAGATGCGAATTGTATTCGTGAGCTGTTAAAGCATGAATGGATGCCAGTCAATTTTCGTGAGAAGATGACGCGCTGAATGACTCGTGATGACATCTATTATGATTAATATGAGACTGTAATCTCAAACCAGCTCTGCAACGAAGTAAGGTTCCATTTTATTTTATATTTTTTTGGTAATTACAAGATCATTTAAGAATAATCTCGTTTGTCTGGCTGGGTAGTGGTGTAGTTCAAAGGGAGAGGCTATTTTAAGGTGACTCAAATGAGCCAATTTCAGTAGTTTTGTTTACAACATAATATCCGTGTTTTGATGCATTCCACTCCTGTATTTTGGCATTTATTCTCCATTTCCAGGATGCATTCCAGGCAATCCAGTACCACAGCGGTAATGCGTTCACCAAACGTGCTAATAATCCGGGTTCTACTTTCAACGGTTCCAAAGGAAAAAATAAAAGTATCCATTCACTGACGTCCTGGAGTTGGTTTTCTATGCCTTAAGGGATTCGGATTCCTTGGAAAGATGCAAATCTGCTGCCTTACGGAGGCGTAATTGTAACGTATTCGTTTATTGTGGCAAAACTCGGTTTCGACTGTCAATGATATCGTAGAACGTGCGTCGTTTTTCTATTAATCATGGTTTGTAGTACCTTGGTTGCAGAAGTTCGGAGTTCCCGCGGCAGCATGACCTTTGCTGTTCTTGCGCCGGGTAACACACATTATAGAATGCTGATATTAGCATATTCACTTCTGTGAGTAAAACCTTATATAGCATAGAAACCTCCTTAAAACGATCATATCCTTTTAGGACAGTCATTTTTTTTTCCGAGTCGGTGGTGCAATAGCATGGAAAGGGAACCCTAGAAATTTTATTAAAAACCGAAAGCCGACAAATAGCTTTAAAGGAAACGAAAACGGCTTGTTTACAAAACTTCTTCATGTTAAATAGTTGTGTTGTGAAGCTGAAAAAATGCATCGGAAGGAAAATTTCTAAAGAGAATTTTATATTTTTTTATCCTATAATAAAACAGCCTTCAATTTTTTACATATAAAGACTAATTAATAGATGTTTTTTTAATGGAACTCTAGCTTATTTTAAAGAAACTAATTAGGCATATGTGCCCTAAGATTTTAAATATAAGAAACTACCAGTAAATGAAGTAATAATAAATCTTAGGTGGCAGAAAAAGTGAAGATATAATGACTCTGTACCCAATAAAATGAGGAAATGGAAACGATTTGGACTATTTTTGGTTCTTCAAGCAAAGAAAGGCTCTTCCATCCAACTTCTTACCTTTTCGAACCTCTGATACTCATTTTGAAATTTTTTGCTATATATTTATCATACCACGCGAACAATTATAATTTTTATGCTTAACGTTTTAAATCATAGACTGTACATTCACGATTCGTTCAACAATCTAAAATTCAAAAGAACTTCCATATTTAAAATTTATCTTTAAGGCTCAAGTTTATTTTAAAGTCATCATTTGCAAAATGCTACATCAGCGAGTTGATTCGCGAGTTGATCAGCGAGTTTTGGCTGAACACTCATATATAGTACTTTTCGAAATAGTACAGAATTTATCAACATTATCATCGAAAATTCAATAACGGAAGATAAAATGTAACAAATATTATGTCAGCTGAAAGAAATAAGAAATCAACTTCAAAAGAATAAAAAGGAAACATAAGAATATTATCATCCAAAATAAAGTTAATGATAGTTAAACAAATTAAATAAAAAGTGAACAAAATAAAACAAACTAACTATGTACGAAAATAATTCAAGAAAATGAATTAATAAAAAATGATATTTGGCACTAAATCACGAAATAGAGACAACTAAAAAAGAAACGACGTGAACAGGACAGAAATGGAAAAAGAGATGGGCAAGATGTATAACGAATTTAATTATATGTGTCAACATATAAATAACATTGATAACTACAGCATAAGAAAAGATCTGTTACTAATGGCATACCCACATAAAGAAGACGGCAAAGAAGAGATAAATAAAATATTAAAAGTATTGGATATTGAAATAAAAGACGATGATAATGATGAAGTACATAGACTGCAGAAAAATAGATAAGGAAAAAGTTCGATACTAATTAGACTTAGAGACGTTGAGAAAAAAAAGACGAAATACGGTTGACAAGGAAAGATATGAGACTATCTAATGTGATGAACGAAATGAAACTCAAGGACAGAATATTTATAAACGAACATTTGACAAAAAGGAACGCATACATTTCAAGGACGCTCGCGGTTTCTCAAGAGAAAACAACTGGAAATTTACATGGACTAAAAATGGAAAAATCTACATAAGAAAAGAAGAGAACACTGAGATAATGAAAATAAAAGACACGTAAACGACCTAAACTACATATGTAACCATAAAATGAACTTAACAAACCGAAAAATAAAAAAAAAGTGCAACCAAAACGAGCACAAATTAAAAAAAAACAAAAAACAAAACCCGAAAAGAAACTCGTCCTATTGACTTAAAAAGATCAACATCCAACAAAAAATTCCCTGAAAATATTATTCTTAAACGTAAATAGACTACAAAATAAAAATGGATTAGTTAACAAGAATTATAAATGAACTCAAAAACCAAGATATAATTACAGTGGTAGAAACATGGAAAGAAAGCGAAACTGAATTCTTTATTGAAAATTATGACGAATACTCAATCCACAGGAAACCAAATAATAATTAATAACAAAAAGATTGAAAAAGTTAAAATATTAAAATTTTTAGGAATAAACTTACATGAAAACTTATAATAGAACGACCACGTAGATACATTAATTAAAAAGAT
>QLNU02015003.1:70546431-70560447 GCA_006491805.2 Dysdera silvatica | reverse complement strand
GTATTTTTTAAATTATTTAATTTTAACTAACAACACCGTGAGAAAAATGTATGTAATTATGTGAAGTACGGGAAAAAAGTATGTAATTATGTGAAGTACGGGAAAAAAGTATGGAATCATGTGAAGTACGGGAAAAAAGTATGGAATCATGTGAAGTGCGGGAAAAAAGTATGGAATCATGTGAAGTGCGGGAAAAAAGTATGGAATCATGTGAAGTGCGGGAAAAAAGAATGGAATCATGTGAAGTACGGGAAAAAAGTATGGAATCATGTGAAGTGCGGGAAAAAAGTATGGAATCATGTGAAGTACGGGAAAAAAGTATGGAATAATATTGAAGTTTATTTAATTAGTAGCACGTATGTTTACCACGGGCCTTGATTACAGCCTGAATTCTCTTTGATATGGACTCCGCAAATTTTCTGCAGTCATCTCCATGGATTTTGTCCCGTGCGGTCTTAATAACAATTTTTAATGTTTCTTTATTTGTTGGCTGCTGCTGTATGACAAGTTGTTTAAGTTCTCACCACAGATTTTCAATTAAATTTAAATCCAGGATGCAGATCTTCCGGTCCAATGTCTTTGTGTTTGTCTCCAAAAAGTAATTTTCAACAGAACGAGACCTATGACATGAGGCATTGTCATCCGTGAAGGTGACTTCCTCATCCTTAAACCGGTCTTCGATTGTTGGAATGAGAAAAGCGTTTAAAATTTCGATGCTGGCTTCCGAATTCACAGTTCCATTTACTATACGTAATTTACTTGAAAATTCGGACAATATACGCCCCCCCCCCCCCACTTCCCGATCATACAGGATGTAGGGAACTTTTTGCGGAACTTCATACAATCTTCATTCATGGTTTCTCCTTTTAGATGCCAAACAAATGTTGCACTGTCATCACCACTACCAATGCACGTTCTTGACTCATTACTAAATATTACTGCGCTCCAGCTTAGACCAGTCCAATTTTTCCTTCGTTCTGCCCATTTTAATCTAGCTTGTTTATGTTATTTTGAATGTTTAAGTTTAACCTCGGCCTTGCAAAAGTGAAAACCCATACCCCATCGACTTTTTTTCTCTGTTTTGTCACAAACCTTAGTTTTAGATATTTTTACCATTGATCATTTATCAGTTTTGACGTAGAAAATATCATGCCTTTACATATTTCCCTTAGAGTTTGATCCTGACGAGTAGAAGCTGCACGAGGCCTGCCACAACGATGAACGTTCATCACGCTTTTCGTTTCTTTATACTTTTCCAAATTTTCAAAATGGCGGATTGAGAAAAAAAAAAGGTCCAATCAAATTCTCTCTGAGTTTTTCCTTCTGCTAACTATTTAATTATTCTGTTCTTACCATGAATATTGAGCTCTTTTATCAGTGACATTTTTCTTTGCTAGCTAACGATATGGGAGCAATTTAGAGCAGAATAGACCAGATGCTCTTGCGCCATAAAAATCCAAACAAACAAACAAAAGCAATTGATGATGGTTTTCTATATATATACCTCAGCTCAGAATTCAAGCATGCTTATTACATAATCATAATGTCATATACTCAAGATTTGCATAAACAATCTTCTGATTCCATACTTTTTCCCGTACTTCAAATGATTTCATATTTTTTCTCGCACTATTGTTAGTTAAAATTAAATCATTTAAAAAATACTGCTAATTTAAGTGATCGTTTTGCATGTAAATTTCAGAAGCAGTATATATATATTTTGGAAATACACCAATTCGGTTTAATAAATTTATTTTCTTTAAAATACTTATCAATTTTTGTGAAATTTTGTAGACTATAGGTGTTGATTCCAAACTTTTTTTCAGGGTTAGCATATCTCAACCCCGCCTCGCCCAAAGATGTTTACGTAATACTTGAACGGCCCCAATTCGGACACATTTTCTGTTATTATTAGTAAATGAGGATTTGAAAAAAAAAACCAAGAAAACACTGAAGGGTGTGGAGGCTTTGTACTGCGATTTTCACAGTTTTGTTTAAGGAAAAAACGTATTTGCAAGTAGTATTTAAAAATTTCTTTGTTGTTGGAACTAACGTTTTTCTGAAACTTTAGGATACGAGTAAATGAAAAAATCTAGAGGCGCTACGAGTAACTTTTACTAGATTTTACGAATATTTTAAGGAATGTTATTGATTTCGCTTTTGTTAAAGACCGGAGATACAATACTTCTGTCACAGAATGACTTTTTGCTTGAGAGGATGTGGTTATGGATCAGTTTGAAACTCTTGTCCGTTGTCCAGCTCTTGTCTTTGTCTTGTTGGAGAGCCTGGGAGCTTGTCTGTCTGCAGTTGTAGGTCAAGGCGCTACCACTAAATATTTCTTTTGAAGATATACCGAAATATAGCGCATCAGTGTGGGTCCTGTGTAAAGGAAACGCCTCAAGGAAAGCTATTATAGCCCAAGACCAACTGTGGTACTGAGTGGGTCATTTTTCTTTTTCACCCTGTCGGTATTTCTACAGATAGAAAGACAAGCTAAAAATGAAGGTGGGTAATCTCAAAATATGTGCCGTTATGACATATGTATATACCTACCGCTTTTAGGAAAATACTTCAGTTGCTCACGGAACTTAGTTCAGTTAAATATTTTGGAGTGGAAACACGGATCTTATTGCAGCGAGTAAAATTCGATTTTTTAAACCCATTATTAATTTTGTTTTAGCTACAAGCATTTCCTTTATGGATAATTATAAGAGTATGGGCCTCTTATGCTGTTATCGTTTATGAGAATGTATCGGAAGTTGAGATACCCGAAGCGATGTTTGAGTTACTAGTTACCTCAGGGCCTTTGGCTGCCCATCGGAACCGTATTATCGTCCGGTTCGTACCGCTCCGTACGTGAATTCTATCTCTATCCCTTTTATTAACGGACCAAAAGATAAGGCTGCGTAGACACGTTATCAATCCACACGTGCTAAATACAATCAGACGTTTATTAGATCTCCATGATTACATTTAGGCTATGCAACGCCTCGTAGCTAGCTTTGGAGCCAGGCCTCTCCGTACCCTATTTCTCGGAGGCCTCCTTCACCTCCGCGGTGCCGAACTGAACTCCTTCGCCTACACCGTCCAGAACTCATCTCTCGTTTCCCGTTTCTTCGTATACCTCTTCCCTTGGCGTGACCTTAGTTGCTCAATGTCGCGCTTCTCGCTTACCATCTTCCTTCCCCCTTTCTACCTGTCCATACAGCATTCTACCTACATTCTCCTCACAATAATTAATTTAATTTATTTTATGTGTATCAGAAATGTACAAAGCATGAATATGATAAAGTTTGTGAATTCCTAAATGTGTATGTGTAGAGAAATATTTAAATAAACTTCAGCAAACTCCGATCAAGCCAATCTAATGTTACTCCAGTGTGCGACGGTCCCATCAATAAACGGCAAGAATACTTTATTGCTTTAATTTTTGATGATTTCAATAAGATTATTATATTAAACAATTAATGAATTTAATCTATAATACTTTTCTTCTCATTTAACTTGCTTAATGAAACCATAATTCTTATATATGGAGTTAGATTGTTACGTTTACTAATCAAAAAATTCATAATAATTACATTTTCTAATAACAAATATTTTGTAATAATCCTTACACGTAAAGTTTTTTTTATTGTAATTCATTATGTTGTACAATAGATACTCATTACAAAGAACCAACTATACGGGGCCCGCTAAAATTTTTTTTTTTTTTTGTGTGTAGATATTTTCATTGTAACTGAATTATTATTTCTTTCTTAATATTGCATAAAATTTCCACGTAAATGTAACATGTAAAACATTGCTCACCATCATGAAATATGATTTTAATTAAAGATCAAAATTAATTTGGCATAGGGTAATTTCGTAAAATTAAAGATAAACCTAAAATCCCCAAATATGGTCAACTTGTTTTTACGGTTATCCCTCCTTTAAGGACAAATTTTTCTGTCCAATGACTATCCGATAATGATGCGTTTTAATGTATGTGTGTGTGTGTGTACATTATATAACTGTATTTTATTACTGGGGCTCGGATTTCTATGCGCTTACATGTTTTTGCATACTTCTGCATATTTCGCTTTTGTGCGCATAGTTGTAATATTTTGAATATTTCTGCACATTTTTCATATTTTGGCATATTTCTGCAACATTTTCAATAGCGTGTATTTTTTTTTTAATCCGCTTGTTATTCAATAAATTAGATTATTTTGACTTTCTTTTTTTTAAAAAAAAAAGGCCTTTCTTTTTAAAAAATAAATGAAATGAAAATTGTTTCAAAAATGAATAAAAAAATGCTACAGAATATGTTTCAAGTGTAAATGATATAATTAGATAATATTAAAGTTAGAAAAAAATAATTTTATGAGTCTTCACGTTTCTGTGGCGATGTTTCTCAATATGCATAATACTTTCCAAGTCAAGACCAAGTGTAATATTTTCCACCCCAAGCCATGGGCGCCGGCAGGTATAGAAAAGGGAGGATCATTGCCTCCCCCATATTTCGATTTTCTTTGAAAACAAAAAGTAAAATTGAAAAGGTGATGTACAAAACTTCCATTTTTAAGGTCCTTGTTCCTCCACTAAATTCCACCCCGCCGCCGTCCTTGGGCCCAAACCATTGCCTTTGATACCGCATTTTCACACATATTTTCGTACGTATTTCATACATTTTGGTGTTTTAGTGTGTTTGTTTGTTTGTTTGGATTTTTTATGGCGCAAGAGCATCTGGGCTATACTGCGCCATTTTGGTGTGTATTTTATATTAATTTTTCGCATAATCATATTAAAGGACGCGACAAATCGATATTTTTTATGCATTTCAGTATATATGTTATGCAATAATTCCAAGAACACTTGCACTGTTTCAATTTATTGAAACAGTGCAAATGTTCAGTAAATTGAGCCACAATAAGGGCTGCCCCGAGAGAAGCTTAAAAGGAGCCAAATTCGTGTGTATTTGTGAAAAGACAAATTTGAAATGACCGCCAGCTGCGTCAAATTAAGAGTTTGACAAAGGCGTCATAATTTCAGTTATACCTCTAATAATAATGTTTGCTAAGATTAGACCTTAAAATATATCAGTTTACAAAGAGCAAAATGTACCAGCCTAGAAACGTCAAAATAAATCAGCCGGAAAAATATGTCAGTTTGTAGTTGGCAAAATCGCAAATCTGCCTCTGTGGCCCCTAAGTAATAAACAAAGATAACAAACAGTTGCGGATTTAAGTATAGACTAAGTAGACCAGGGCCTAGGTTCTCCGCGATTTTGGAGACATCCCTAATTGACCTAGATGGGGCTTGATATTATTTAAGTTTAATAATTATTTTAACAAATAATTTATTTACGAATGTCAAAGTTTTTCATTATTGATAAATCTCAATATTATGAATGATGAACTTCAAGTGAAAAACTCATGATTTATTGACTGAACATCGGTTAAACCACATTCTTTAGGAGCCCGTTCTCTCCTTCTAGCCTAGTGCCCATAGGTTCCTTAATGCTTCACTGAAACATAGACATACATACAATTATGAACATGCATTAAAACATCATTTTCTCGTGCAAATCGCAGTATGCCCGCGAAAAATTACTGACATAATATAAAGCATTATTGAGATATATATGTTCCTTGGGATTAAAATTATTGTGCAAGTGTATGAACTTCAAGGTAATAAGCTAAAGGAAGAGCGTTTTCTTTCAATTTATTGTTTTTGTTCTGAACATACTGTTTTGCGCTATCGTTTTTACATGTTTTCTTGAGAGCAATATTTTTATAACAGATTTGATAACAACAGATTTGATACAACAGATTTTTATAACAGATTGAATTGCTCAAATTTAGGAAGGTGTTATGTTTATAAACAGAATGAAATTATGTCATCACACAACTGATTGCCAAAGTAAAAAATTGATAGGAAATAAAATGTACTTAATATATTTGTACAAACATGACTATAATTTGAATAGCAAATATTATTTATTTAGCAGTTCGTTCGGTTTTTGGTGGTAAAAATGGTTATAAAAATCTTAGGCAACACGCGCATTTTAACCTATTTTTATTTGTGGATTAACTAAATCTAATATTTGGTTTACTATAGTACCAATTAACAGTTGGTTATAGTTGTATTTATAATATACTCCTGTTTGCAAAAATTGCAACACCATGAAGAAATTCATTCCACCAACGACCTGTATTGATACAAATAAATTATTAAATTTATAAAACAAAAAATCAGATCATATTTCAAAAAATCAGTGTAGCCACCAAGCGCTGCAAAAAGTGCTTACACACGACGTTGCATCGAGTTAAATTTTGAATCTGTATCTGAGGGAGAGGAGCATTACAGGTTGCTTTTATCTGAACCCGATGTTCAGCTACCCTGGTTAAGGAATGAGCGTCACGAGCAGGCCGCCGACCGTCGAAATTTTAGACATATCCAATAGGCGACATATCAGGTGAATAGGCAGGCCAAGGAAGAAGCTGTATCTGTTGTGATGAAAAGAAGTCTTGAACATTCCTGGCAATATGTGGACGGGCATTGTCCTGTTGAAATACAGCTTCAGGAATGCTCTGAAAGAAAGCTACAACTTCAGGCTCCAGAACTTCTCTGGTTTACCATCTGGAATTACCAAAAATTCTTAGCAGATGAGATCGTCCATGATACCCAATGGTACCCCAGACGATCACCCTTAGCGTTCGTCTACTATGACGTTGGATAATGATTCCAGAAAGTGGCGTTCACCGCTGTAGTATCTAACGTAGGACACAGCAATCACTATTCCCCCAAGTTGAAACGAGATTCATCGAAAAAACGACATTTCCAATGGACACGCCATTGTCTATGTTGTTGAGCCTATTGTAGCTGTAGGCTTCGATGATTTTGTGTAAGGAAAATCCTGTACAAAGTAATTTTTTACGCAGTCAACAATGCAGCAAACGCCTAAGAATCGATGGAGCGGACAATAATATAGGCTATCTGTGGCAGTGATCCATCGTTCTGCCAGCTGTCGAGATGAAGCTGTACTGTGGGTCACTGGCATATGGATGAGGTATCTATCATCACGTGCTGATGTAACATTTCGTCGTCCACTGCCTGACTTACTCGTCCGGTTCTCTTCAGCCCACTGCTTCTACACTCATATCACTGTCGTGGCATTGCGCTCCACACAAACTCCTACTACACAATAAGAAGAAGAAACCCTCCGCGAAGACCGACCATTTGTCCCCGTTCAAACTCCGTAACTTGCTCATATGTCGCCCTCTGTCGTCGTAGAGGCATAGTGTCTTCTCATGAAACGTTTACCGCTGTCAGACACCTGTATACTATTCTCAATGTCCCGCCACAGCTCTCTATTTATACGACTAAATCATTAGTTCAGAGGGCGTTGCTTAGCCCCCCCATAGGTAGTGACTAAAATTCTAATCGTTTTCATAGCTTACCCTAATTTGCATTTACCGTAAATTTCAGCTCAGTCGCGTGATTCCTTCATCGTGTTGCAATTTTTACAAACGTAAGTGTTATAGAAGAACTATTGCAAGTAAATAGATAATATATGCAGCATATCTTCAGGACTATCTACAAAAGGTACACACTGTGTGCACCAGATACTCTCAAGAAATTTTGAAAAATACAGAGTACGCGGCGCGTGCTCTCAAGGTCTCAAAAAAGTTTTTGTATTTGCTGGTTTTTGGGGCAACTTTCAACAAAGTTCAGCCTTTTTTTTTCTAGTCATTTACAAACTTGAATGGAAACAAATGAGAAAAAAGCCCTGAAGCCCCCAAACCTCAAAATAGTATTTTGAGTACGACCAGGAGAGGAATAAAATGATGAAAGTGGCAACTGACATCTTCGACTTGGATAGAAGATAGACGACCAGTCAAATGCCAGTCAGCGCGGCTCGGTGACGTCACCAAATCCAGTAACTCCGCAATTACAATACTCTTTAAGACAGCACCGCTTACTCTCAATAAGTTTCTTCAGGACAGCCCTGCAGGTAACTTGTGAATTTATCTGAATATTACAGCGAAGGGGTGAAAGCATCGATCTACATAAAAGGATCATCTGTTCATAGCAAGACATGTATGAATATTTCAGAAGATTTTTTGTTAATGTATCCCTCTCCCATCCACACACGGATACTACACTCAACCGCAAGAAAACTGCAAACCATATTTCATACCTATGGAAGCCGCTTTTACTAATAACTAACTTTACAGACTTCAAATTATCACATCTCGTATCTACATCTGATATACAGAAGGAGCATTTGAAGCTCTGGAACGTTTATTTTTTCTCAAACCCTCTACCAATAAATTCGTCATCAGCTTGTAATAGACGATGCTAAACTTGGTATGACATCTCAAACTGAAGTTATTAAACTCTTTTACCATTATATACAGACCACCGTATGCAACCCCTCACTTCATCATTTTCCTAATCGTTTCTTCTCTGTTTCCAGCCATTTTATTTAATTGAAAGAGACACCTGCATCTATTTCTACCTGGATAACAGAGTTGCTTTAGCGCCAACTTTCTTAAAAGACTTATATGGTAGCAGAAAACTGACAGTGACACAAAATTTTACCAACCATTAGACTAACAATATTACAACGTCTAAATTTTTATCAAATAATCATTCTAATCAAAATAATATTTCTTCATTTGCAAAACTACCAAAAATTTTATACATGATTAACATCAAATTATTGGGATCGTTTAAATAAATCCTTTGATGGGTATACGATTAAGAAAAAATTGACATTTTTATCGCATTAGTAATCCTTTTCAAAAAAGCCTTTACTTAACGAAATCAGTATACAACCTGATACAAAATGTTATAATTTCTTACAGTGAAGAGAAAATTTCGTTCTTTCGAGCACTCAATTATTATTTCGTTCATGGACGAGAAGTTATGTATGAAATAAATCTAAACACTTTTCTTAGAAAATTGAAGCTTTCAGAAAAGTTTCGAAAAATTTTCAATCAGTCGCTTCGAATGGAAAACGATATGTCCATAGAAACAAATTTTGTTTTAAAAATGTCTTTTTTTTTTTAAATCGAAAATTTTTACAATTTACTCTAAATAAAACTTTAATTCCGCTCCAAAATCTAAGAAAGGAAATATTTAGAATTTAGTAAAACATATAAGTAATGTAATTTTAAATATCTTTCAATTTTCAATAAAGCTATCATAGAAGGATCACACTTTCGGAATTTAAAATTTTATTAACAAGGAGGGTAGCTCTAAATTTTAAATATCATAAATTAATCTGAATTGGATTTCATAATTCTTGTTTCAGGACATACGCATCATATTCTTTCAAAAGAATTCAAAGGACTCAAAGCGTGTTTGACTAATGTAGACATGCCATATCTACATTGGCCAAAGCTACATTAGCGAAAAGCCCTTTGATTCATGGCGCATTTCACCCCATTCTGAATAATTTTATACTACCAGCACTGGCGTGCGCAGGGGGTGTTGATGAAGGTTGTAACCCCCCATTGCAATGAAATTTTGTATATTTAACATAGGAATATGTGAGTTGTAGCTCTGTAACCCTCCCTCCATTGAGCCTATAACTCCCCTCCCTTACGAACTTTCTGCGTACGCTTATGACTACTAGGAGCGTTTCTTTTCAGACTCACGTTTTACTACCAAAGACGCTTTTTAAATTTAAGTTTCACGACCAGAGGCGTTTCCCCCGACTCATGTGCTTGGTCTTTACCGTTCATTTCATTATAACTGGAATTGCCGTTTGTAAAACAGGTTGAAATTACACATCGTGTTGCATTGTTTGTTTGTTTGTTTTTTGGTTTTACGGCTCAAAGACCACAGTGGTCACGCTGCGCCGGTCGTGTTGTGTCGTTGGCCGTTCTGAAGAAAATAGCTCAGGGCTATTGAAACAGATGTCAACGATTAAATTTATTAATCAACTGTGTTAATTAGTTGTCTTCACAATTAGTTTAGGATATTATTATTATTGTGTCTAATCTAGCGTCTAAAAACAAATTTAGATAATTAAAAAAAATTCTTCCGTTGTTGGAATAACCCTTATCAATGGTACTAGACAAAAGATATTTATTCTTTACCTTGATAAGAACCACCTAAATGAAAGAATAAAATTTATTTATATACAATAAAAAATTATATTTTTCAGTATTGAAGAAATCTTTTACATCGATATGAGTTCAAACGTTGCCCTAAAAATGCCCTAAGTACAAATATAAAATAATTTTATTTGTTAGCGAAGGTTTATTGCTAAGTTGAATCGAAACAGCAGATAAGGTTTTTCCATTTTATGTGTGTGTGTGTATGTTCAACCCAGGAATTCTCCCTACAGAGATGAATTACCTATCTAACCTGATGGTGAATGCCAAATATTAGCATGTAATACCTAGAGTTAAAATTCGAAACATTGATACAATAGATTATCTGGTTTCAATCATCAAATCGCCCTTTTAGTGTCAAAGTGTACGAATTCAAGGAAATCCTCCTCTCTTCGATATAAATTCGCAAGCGCTTTGCTAAAATTGTTTTCATTTGGCCTGCAACATTTGTAAATGTATCCAAAATCAACGGTAGTAATTCGCTATAAACTCGTTTCTAAGACCGTGCACGCCGCTGTTGAAATCTGTAGCTTTCGTTTTATCACTTTTCTTTGTTCATGCGCGTTTTAAGGCGCAATGTCAACAATAATCATGCTGTGCCGGGGCACTACAGTTTTCCGAGGGCCTCTTAAAGTCAAACCTCTTAAGGCCTACAGAACAAACCCCTTGACTACAATGAGCAACTGGTTGGTAATCTTTTTTTTCTTTTTTTTTTGCGCCGTTGTTAGTCAAACCGGGATAACCGCACGCTGGGCGAATGCATTACCACTGCAGGATTTCTTATCACTTTAATGAATAAATACATCATACATAATAATCCTTTACTCTCCACTCTTCATCTTACATTAAAACAATTGTAAACGCTAGGAAAATAAATTTATCTTAACATGAAAAGTCTTTTCGAAACAGGTATTTATATAAAAATTCATCATGATGTATTTGCTGAAAATTCGATATAATTTAATTTCTAGAAACCAAGCGCATTTAGAGTTTATTGTGTTTGATATGAAAGACATATACCAGTAATAAAGCTTCCATCACCATTTTCGTTTTTTCATCGACAGTACCTTGACCTTGTTTGTGGTTTTGTGGCTCAAGGACTACAGTGGTCATGCTGCGCCGGGACCTACTGTTTTCCGAGGAATCCGAACCTCTTAAGGCCTAGGGAACAAAACCCCGGACTACAGTGAGCAGTGCGATCTTTATGAGATCTCTGAGTAAGCGTTCTTTGCACTGTTGGGAGTCGAACCCGGATTAGCGGCGCACTAGGAGAACGCGTTACCACACTGTGCCACCGCAAGGCTCATCGACAGTACCAACAAGCACTACCTTACGAACAATCCAAATAATTACGTCCCTATAATACCAACAAACACACGAAAATAACATTTTAAATTTCAAATATTTACGGCTCATTTTAGAGTTTAGAAAGAAAACCGAAATTGATCAATTTTATAGCACAATTATGAATAATTTAAGCGTCTATTTGGCCACTTATTAGAACAAACGTTTGCACAGTTATTCTAAAACCAGATGTTTTGAATGTGTGCGATTCATTCGTCGACAACTGGCGAACAGAAAGTAATGCAATCCCTCTTTCATTTCAGTAAATTGAATACTAAAAACAATCGTGTATATAGATCGTATATTAGGTTAACTGCCTTTAATCACATTCGGTAAAATATATCAATTCACAGTCACTTTTAGAGATAGAAACAAGAATTAAAGTATCAGAACTTTTTCAAGTATTGTATGACTCTCAGTATCAAAACTAAAAGAACTTCAGTATCCGTCCAGCTGCGATATCTCCCCTGAAAATTTATCTATTGTAAAGACGGAGTTTGAATCTATGCACTCCGATGTTTATGAACCACTAGAGAGCCCTTGCTGAGGTTCCTTTGATAAGAAGAAGATTTTTTACTATATAGTCGTTTCAGAGAGCGAAATGTGGTCACAATAACTGCTCACTGTGCTCTCTCACTCTCATCTATATAAGTTGTACATCAGCAGAAAATAACAATTTCTTTATGGTCAGTTTGAAGTACAAGTGTACCAACAAATTAGGTACGTTGTATATTTTGTACAACGATTATGGTGGAAAAAGCATGTGGTACAAAAGTTGAGTGGTGTAGGCTTGTGATATTTTGATGAGCCTAATCAAAATGTCATAAGAATTCCAACTTCATATCAACTTAATATATAAACAGTTTTCCGATAATTCCTATTCTAATGGTATTTCTATACGCCTTGTAAATCCTTCGTAACACACAAGAAATTTAAACGAATAATACGTTTGCGATCAGTGTAAACGCAGCGAAAGGCATACGAAAAATCTTAAAATCAAAATTGAATGGCGGAAACACCGTTAGAGACACGAACAGCTGGACCATACCAGTAATAAGATACACGGCAGGGATTATTGATTGAACAATAATGGACTTGGATAATTCGGACCGAAAAACACGCAAAACAAATGACCATAAATCTCGCTTTATAGCCACAGAATGACGTAGATAAACTATACCCAGGGCCGTAACTAGGGGGTTGCGTGAAAGGCCCATGCCAGGGCGCGGGTGAGGAAGGGCGTAAGATCTATTGAAACAATTCACAGTGGAAAATATGTTCGTGGCTAGGGGCGCAATCTAAACGGTTCTTCCAGGGCGCAAGAACATGTAGCTACCGTGCCGACTGTATCTACCGAAGAAAGAAGGAGAAAGTGGCCTCTTAAAAATTAAACAAATTGTCGAAAAAAAAGAGACCTGAATGAATATTTCAATAGCAGTAATGAAAAGCTTCTAATGAAAGTGGTTTCAAGAAAGCTAACAAACGTATCAGAATCAAAAAATGTTTCAAACTAAAAAGACTTCAAAACCACCACACAAATTGGAAAAACGAAGCCCCCTCCATAAACAATATTTGAAAGAAATTTTGTATTAAAAGGTCGATAGCCAGCGTAACTGGAGATGACTTCAATTGGGAACTTTAAAAAAAGAATCTGAGGGGCTGATCTTTGCTGCACAAGAGCAGGCATTGTAAATGAACGCGGTAACTTCAGAAATCCAAAAACAAAACAAGAACAGTAAATGCAGACCGTGTAAAATAAAAGATGAGACAGTCGACTAACTAATTAGTAGCTGTAGTAAAATAGTTCAGTCAGACTACAGAAAACTGCCAGAGTGTCCTCTGCCTGATTCACTGAAATATCCGCAGGATTTTTGAGATCCCAGTAACCAATAACTAGTGGGAACATGAAGCAAACCCAGTGACAGAAAACAACCAAATAAAAATTTACGTTCAATTCTGCGAAGAAACTTATGAAAGACCATATGTTGGCTACAAGCTACACGGATTGTATTGTGATGAACATACGGATGATACACGAGTGTACAATTTGTGCAAACGTTTCCGAGCTTATGACGAAGGTGCTGAAAATAGATAGTTTCCTGAAGGCTTCCAAAATGCTTGAACGAAGAACAATCAGAGAAGTGCAGTTTTCGTCTGTTTGCTTACTATTCTTCAGTATCCTTTAGCAATCCAAACGATCAATAAGGTGACATCGTTTTAAGGACGATTGAAAGTTATAATTCACCGTAAGGGGATAGGGATGCACTGAAGTGGTGATCGTTTCATTATAACTATGCCCAAACTCACTTCGCAGATTGTGCAACTAATCCTCGTTAAATATCAAATTACACGTTTGCCAGTCTCCGTACTCCCAAGAACTTGTACCCTGAGTTTTTTTATTTCTAAAATTTAAGTTAATACAAAAGCTAATGATCCAAAATTATGAAGTGTACCAGGTAAAAATGCAACGAAGTATCTGAAAATAATCAATAAAGAGGATTTCACAAAATGCAAGGGCAGGAGGGACGGATTAAATACTTAGTGTTGGAAAAGGAGTACA
>QLNU02015003.1:70530958-70546331 GCA_006491805.2 Dysdera silvatica | reverse complement strand
CTAACCCTGAAAAAAAGTTTGGAATCAGCACCTATAGTTTATGAAATTTAACCAAACTCGATAAGATATTCTAAAGAAAATAAATTTATTAAACCGATTTGGTGTATTTCCAAAATATATATACTGCTTCTGAAATTTACATGCAAAACGATCATTTAAATTAGCAGTATTTTTGAAATTATTTAATTTTAACTAACACCACCATGGAAAAAAATGTGGAATCATTTGAAGTATGGGGAAAAAAGTATGAAATCAAAGGCTTGTTTATGCAAATTCTAAGTGAGCAAATGATGTTATGATTATGTAATATGCATGGTTGAATTCTGAGTGGAGGTATATATATAAAACCAGCATCACTTGCTTTTGTTTGTTTGTTTGGATTTTTATGGCGCAAGAGCATCTGGTCTATTCTGCTCTAAATTGCTCCCATATCGTTAGCTAGCAAAGAAAAATGTCACTGATAAAAGAGCTCAATATTCATGGTAAGAACAGAATAATTAAATAGTTAGCAGAAGGAAAAACTCAGCGAGAATTTGCATGGGCCTTTTTTGTTTCTCAATCCGCCATTTTGAAAATTTGGAAAAGTATAAAGAAACGAAAAGCGTGATGAACGTTCATCGTTGTGGCAGGCCTCGTGCAGCTTCTACTCGTCAGGATCAAACTCTAAGGGAAATATGTAGAGGCATGATATTTTCTACGTCAAAACTGATAAATGATCAATGGTAAAAATATCTAAAACTAAGGTTTGTGACAAAACAGAGAAAAAAAGTCGATGGGGTATGGGTTTTCACTTTTGCAAGGCCGAGGTTAAACTTAAACATTCAAAATAACATAAACGAGCTAGATTAAAATGGGGGAAAACGAAGGAAAAATTCGACTGGTCTGGTCTGGAGCGCAGTGATATTTAGTAATGAGTCAAGAACGTGCATTGGTAGTGGTGATGACAGTGCAACATTTGTTTGGCATCTAAAAGGAGAAACCATGAATGAAGATTGTATGAAGTTCCGCAAAAAGTTTCCTACATCCTGTATGATCGGGAAGTGGGGGGGGGGGGGCGTATATTGTCCGAATTTTCAAGTAAATTATGTATAGTAAATGGAACTACGAATTCGGAAGCCTGCATCGAAATTTTAAACGCCTTTCCCATTCCAACAATCGAAGATCGGTTTGAGTATGAGGAAGTTACCTTAATGGACGACAATGCCTCATGTCATAGGTCTCGTTTTGTTAAAAATTACTTTTCGGAGACAAACACAAAGACATTGGACCGGAAGATCTGCATCCTGGATTTAAATTTAATTGAAAATCTGTGGTGAGAACTTAAACAACTTGTCATACAGCAGCAGCCAACAAATAAAGAAACATTAAAAATTGTTATTAAGACCGCACGGGACAAAATCCATGGAGATGACTGCAGAAAATTTGCGGAGTCCATATCAAAGAGAATTCAGGCTGTAATCAAGGCCCGTGGTAAACATACGTGCTACTAATTAAATAAACTTCAATATTATTCCATACTTTTTTCCCGTACTTCACATGATTCCATACTTTTTTCCCGCACTTCACATAATTACATACTTTTTTCCCGTACTTCACATAATTACATACTTTTTTCTCACGGTGTTGTGAGTTAAAATTAAATAATTTAAAAAATACTGCTAATTTAAATGATCCCTTTACATGTAAATTTTAGAAACAATGTATATTTTTGTAAATACACCAATTCGATTTAATGAATTTATTTTATTCAGAATACCTTATCGATTTTTTTGAAACTTTATAGACCATAGATGCTGATTCCAAACCTTTTTCTAGGTGTTGTACTTATTTTTTCTGACCCCGAGGAGAGGGGAATCTGAACCATGCTTACGTAAGATACAAAAATAATAAAACTAACACAAAGTGACAATTGCACTGACTGAACTGCAATTCCTAGATGTACAACACACTGCGAGTGAAAGATATAAATTGGCCCAACTGACATTCTTTAATTATAGTAAACGTATTATTTTTAATTAACGTATTTTATCAAATTCGCATATACATTATACACCATTTGCTTACAACATAGGAAATATTAATAATAAATAATATAATATTAATAACAAAATAATTTATAATACCACCAAAATAGCTATTAACAGTTTATTAAAACTTTTTTAAATGCGATATTGTTTGCTGTGATTACTCTGTATTTATGAAAAAGCATTTCATATTATAACAAACTTATAAATAAGTGCTCAATATTACAGTAAAAATGTAAATACGTATTATAATTTTTATCACACATTGCATTCTTATTTCAAAAACATATACCAAAAAATTAGATAACCGAAATCATACCTAAGCATGAAGGAAGGATGGGGTATAAAATGGCCGAGAAATGCTTACGTAATACTTGAACGGCCCCGTAGCAGAAATAACAACTAATTAAAAGACATGCTAATTATTGCAATTTTAAATTTTCAATTAAAAAAACACGTACTACCTAAACTTACTTTTGGTTTTCACTTAACTAAAATACATAAAGCTTCATTCTGCTTCACTTAATTAAATACATAATAAGCTTCACTTAATTAAATACATAATAAGCTTCACTTAATTAAATACATAACAAGCTTCACTTAATTAAAATATATCAAGCTTCATTCTGCCCAATATCACAATTTCATCAATTGAGGCAATAACACAGAAAAGTGTTTTATTAACTGAAGAAATCAAAATTTTATTCATCAGTAATTTTTAAAAATACTAAATCAAAGTAACCGAATTGTTAAATATGATTTATGTAGTATGTTACTTATTTCCTCCATTTCTAATATAATCACATAGGCGTAGAATTATAAGGGCCCGTGGGGCCCGAGCCCCAAACAATTTAAAATAAATTACAATTTTACATATATTTTAGTATATAAATGTATATAATATATGCTTGCCCCCCTAATAATTTTGGAAACTCGACATTGTTGCCTAATTACCAGTCAATATTATTTTAGTGCCCAAAATATAAATGTAACAGAAATATTAAGGAATAAATGTATGACTAAAAACTCTACACAAATTGAATAAACTTTCTATTCTATTCTTGTGGACATAGGCGTAGATTTACATGGGTTTGTTGAGCCCGAGACCCTCAACACCCAATATTTTAAAAGTAAATTGTAATTTTACATATATTGTACTGTATAGTGCATAACATGCTTCAGCTCCACCTCCTCAAAAAAAAAAAAAAAAAGTGAGAACTCTGCGTTGAATCTTGTGGCTACAATTTTTACCTCAGCTGCGTGAGAAAAATCTAACACGCTATTTATTTTTCTTAAATTTCACAAGACTTCTTCCAGATTTCCCACCATCTACGTATTTTAGAAATTGTACCTTTTTCTTTTGTGTGCATATGTTTGTTTTGAAAAAATAGGCCGTACAAGTGGCACTGTATTTTCAGAAGAGGATATGAGACTTTTTTGTACCACATGTCTGGACCCGCCGCAATTAGCCATCCTCATTTGCTGTCCCCTTTTTTCTAGTCAAAAACCTATTCCTTTGTGAGTGAGGAGTTCAGGATGTACAACAGCAACAAACACTCCATATGGTTCTTTTTCGGTTAAATGGTCAAAGTTTGTCTCCTTTGTCAGCGACTCCCTCGGGCGTATATTAGGAGGGGTAGATTGGCATAAAAATTCACTTAAACCCTCAAAAGGTCTAATAGCTTCCCTAGCTGTTGGTCAACAAGGAAGGGTCGTAAAGTTTGGAGGAAAACCGGATAGATGTTCAAGTAACAAGAACATAAAAATTTCTAAAATAATTCTTGAATGAAAATACACCAAAACAGTTCTCGCAAACTAAAATTCATTTTTTAATATTGGTAAATCATTGGAGTGGGCTCAAACCCTTATTAAAATATATTGAGGGGCTCGGGCTCCACGGGCCCATAAAACTCTACGCCTATGTTTTCGTCATTGGCTGAAACGACGTAGAAGCACGCTCTCTTGAAACACTATTGGCTCTCAGATAGAAATTTTGAAGTGCTTATTATTCATAAACGAAGCCGTCAATCAAAAATTGTCCCTCTTGACTTTCGTCATAGAATTGACCATATAATCGCGTAGCAGGGAGTTTATGCGGTAGAGATGGGAGTTATTTAAAGTAACTGTTAAAAATCACCTGTTACCGACTGATCACTGTTCCAGGAACAGTATGCTCCTCTGAAATCCCTGTTCTCAAATAACAGCTGTTATTTCAGATCATCGGTGATTAGGGATAGGAGTTACTTGGAGTAACAGTTACAAATCACCGGTGACCGAGAAATCACTGTCCTTGGAACATATTCCTCCGTTTCCATCACACAGGAAACGCGCTGAGATAACGGGCTATCACAACATCCGGCATAGTTGTCTAGCTGACACAAGGGCTTAGGCACTAATTACCCATTTAATATCTGATATTACAAGAGGTTATATTATTATTATTATTATATTGTTATAGCTAACCAAATATTATTTTAATTAACCAAATATTGTTTTAATTAACTAATTGTTTTAATCAGTTTATTTAATTATTGTTTTAATTGATTTATTTTTATTTAATTTACTTAAAGTTTAAATTCAGTTAATATGTGATTATATAGGTATTCCTACTTCAATAGCAACTAGCGAAATCAATCGCTATCTAGACGATAATTAAAAAAAAAATTAACTTGCCGCGGAATCATGACCCTTTGTCATGGTGGAGATCCCATTCTCTGATCTACCCAAATCTATCAGAGTTAGCGAAAAGGAAATTCAACTTTATGGCAACATGAGTGCCTTGCGAAAGAATTTTCTTAAAGGCTGGTAACATTTTAACCGATGGGAGAAATCGGTTGGAGCCTCTTCACGCCGAAAGATTATTGTTCCTAAATGCCAATTCATATTTAATGGAATAGATTTTTTATCCATGTATATTAATTAGTACAAGTATTAATATTTTTACATTACTGAGCTTTACACATGAAAAATTCTGAATACATACATGTGTATAACTACATCAGCTGAGAATACACATTTTGTATCATTATCTTGTTTAATTAGTTCCACATTGTAACCTTTCAGTATGTTTTACCAATTAATTTACAGCAGTGTCAATATTTTTTGCTGTATTTCATTACTTACTTTGAATTAGTTTTTTAAACTTTCTTTGATTTTTAAAATCGTGTAATGTTTCAAATATCTAAAATTCAATATTTTAAAGCCTTACTTTTTCTCATTATTTTTGTACTTCATATGTGTGTATTTTTTTCCAAAGGATTTATTATTTTTATGGAGTTGGCACGACATTCTTACGGATTGAGCGTTGAAAAGTGTTATTGTTAAGTTCCTCAATTCCTAAAATCTGTGAAGCAACGCATATGTTCCAGTCACCGGTGATTGGAACCTGTTACGTGATTGGAACAGGAACGTTGGAACAGGTTACTCAAAAAGAACAGTTTGGTCCATCACTATTATGCGGTAGTTACCGAACACTCTGTATATGCCAAAACAGGAAATTGCTTTAACATGAGTATTGAATTTTAAATAATATATATTGTTCATGTAATTCCTGTCGATACTAATAAGTTCAATCCATTAGTAATAAATTGAGTCCCACACAATTTGGTTTCCTTGTAATTTATTTTCGTTAAGTAACAATACCTGAGCAAACATTAATCATCAAATGCTATTCCAAGATACAATTTTACAATACATATTCTGGGAAGAACCTTTCACAGCGCCACTTTTCAAGTGCTCCATAATATAGCACAAATTTCCTACTTTTCTTTGGACAATCGAAATGCTTTTAGTACAACATTTTGATGCTCAGAAATACAAAATATAATGCACTAAAATGCAATAGTCATACAGGCGAATTTGAAAAGGACAAGAAAGCGGAGGTAGCCACTTTTTCCCGTAATTTGCAACAATTTATGGGTAAAGAGAAAAGACCAAGTGATATAGAAAATGGCAAATGACAAATTCTATTGAAAAGTGGAATTCAGGAAACCTCCCCCATGTATCACCTTTTGTTTTTCGACATTTTAGTGCTTTCCGTTATAAATTTTTGCAAGCAATGAAAGACAAAAATTTCCTTGAAAATATATAACACATTAAAAATATTTTATTTCTCATAATGTATTTTACTTCAGACATTGTAACGAAGAAATATCTTTTACACGAGTAAAATCATCTCTACAAACTCTTCCTGTGTTTCTATTCCTTGTCTTGCTTATATAGGGTGAGGCGGAAAGGACGAACGTTTTTTAAAAACCACAAAATCGTTAATTTTTTCTTAAAAAGAAATTTATTGATATACAGTAGTTCGTATTGAAATAGCATTTCATTTAACAAAATCAGTTGTGGAAAACAACATCTCCTATGTGCTGTCCATTATGACTGATGCATTTCTGAAAGTGTTTTTGGAAGTTGCAAAGCTTGTCTGACGCTTTCCACATTTTCAGGGGTAACTACCTTGCATGTAGCCCCCGAGCCTCTTTTGCTCATTAGTGTACCTCGTGTACGAAGTGCTGAAACCCAACGTAGGAGAGTGTTACGAGCGGGAACAGCTTGATTTCTATGGAGATTGACATGGCGACGAAACTCATGTTGAACTCCTTCGATAGACTCGTTATTCTTGACGAAAGAATCGTACACAGAAACGCGGTGTCCTACTGTTTACGGCTTCATGGTTCAACTGAAAAAAAATGCCCAGACTTCACGAACCCAACACCGCCTACCGCGCATCTCTCACTTCACTTGGTGGTGAGTTCTAGCCATTTCAAAAACGTCTGCCTTTTCTGCCTCACCCCGTATTTAGTCATAAGGTAAGGATAGAAAGAAAATATAAACAAACGTTGTTGTGTAATTTTTAACTCCTTAATGTGTATGTTCGTGATAAAATGTTATATATAACGGTATATTTCATACTCTTTTTAGTCACCGTATATAATTTCTAAGTTTCCACTACAATGACAAAAGAATTACCTCATAATAGGACGATCATATTTTTCCATCTAGCATCTCTTAAGTCAACTTTATTTTTATTTAATTTTCCTTGTAGAATATTCTGTATAAATTATTTTACAGTTTAGTTTTTATGCTGATAATGCATAACTATTTATGTAAAATATATTGGAAACAAGGCAAAATGAAGCCTCAATTAAGGGTTTAAGGAAAAAAATACTAACGTTTATCTATCACATGGGTTACATATTGCATCCAGTTTTGAAATTCAGTTTGAATATAACAGCAAATTGCACGAAGTATGGACAAGACAATACAATTTTCACTTCTACATGGCGAGTCTGCAATAAAATCATGAAATTTAACTATCTGAGGATCCTATTAATCTTTTGGCGCACGAACTCTGTTCAATAAATATACAATTAAATTCTTTTTAAATAGTCTCTATTATTAGTGCGTTTCAATAAATATTGAACCCGCTATTGTTTTTGGTTTTATTGTCTGTCTGCCTGCCTGTCCGTGGACAATAAGAAGGGTAAGGTAAACGTCTTCCGCAAATACAGCGTGGTTACAATTAAACTTGGTCAATTTAGAGCACTCTGGAGCTTGAACCTTTCAGTGGATTGACACCAAAATTGGTATGTAGACTATCCAAAGCATGCGGAAAAGAAAGCTGTAAAACAATTTCACTTCAAAAATGTCCGATTGTGGGGGAGGGGGAGGGGGGGTTAAGCGCAATACGGCAAAAACAATTTATGAAATGACCAACACGCAATACAAATGACATTTTTAACATTTAGTAACACTTATTGCATCGAAACATTTTAAATGAACGTTGTGCGAGCAATAACAGTACGACAGCGCTGAAGGCGTACAACGAAAAAAAAAAGATTTTATACACGCAGACAGCGCGTAAAAAATGTAGAAAGCAAGCAGTTGTTAATCGTGTACAGAATGATGTAATAAAGGTTACTCAATATGGTCCCTATCGTTCACTTGTAATTTATGGCCCTGTCAAATGTTCTGTAACGTCCATTAGGTACCGTGAGTTGCTCCAAACGTTTGTTTTGCCGCAACTGCAGAAACGACAGTGCGTTACATCTACCATTTCAATGCAAGATGGTGCGCACCCACATACTGGACGGTCCGCCAAAGCTTTATTGCTCCAGCATTTTATTGATGAGCGTGTTATCGGTCGTCCGTTTATTAATCTCTGGCACATGTTCTCTGGATCTCACTCCGTGCGACTTCTAGTTGTGGGATCATTTAAAGAATTTGGTTTATTGTGGAAGTGTTGCTATGTTAGCAGAATCTAAGGGTTCCATCACGTTGAATGCGCAAAGTATCACAAAGAACCAGTTGCGATGCGCTGTTGAACACATTCTGCATTGGCTTGAATTGTTACAAATAAATGATGACGGCCACATCGAGGAACACCCATTACATCGTCCTGTACACGATTAACAGCTGCTTGATTGTCACATTTCTTTACGCGCCGTCTGCTTGTGCAAAATCCACTTTTTCCATTGTATGCCGGTAGCGCCGGCCTATTCTTATAACTTGTACAACGTTCATTTGAAATGTTTCGAGACAATAAGTGCTACAAAATGACGAAAATGTCACTTCTGTTGTGTGTTGGTAATTTGACAGGTCGTTTTTGCCGTATTGTGCTAAAAGCGCCCCTTAGCGGATGTTTTTAAAGCAATTTTGTTTTTGCAGGTTCCTTTTCCGCATCCTTTGGATAGTCTATATGCCAATCTTAGTGTCAATCCGCAGAACGGTTCAAGCTTCAAGGTGCTCTAAATAGGCAAAGTTTAATTATAACCACCCTGTATAACAATGATAGCTATTGTATGGATACCATATAATGAACTTCTCATGTATGAATGGGAACGGAAACCAGTTTTAAGAAGTGTCCATTATTGGGAAAAAACAAAAATACGTAAAACATTTCAGTTGAAATTTAGCATTTATATAGCTTGATCTAATTAACTATAGTAAATATATATATAGAAGTACATATTATGTTTATAAATAACACTCACCTTTTACAACGATCTCTCTGTTTAATTATCCATTTCATTTAATTGTACAGCATTACAAATTTATTTTGAAAAGAAAAGTCTGAAATTTTGGTTTGCTTTTTATACATTTTTACAATTTTCCCTTCCACATGAATTCCTAATTCGAATGCATTTTTTAGACCATCTGGATCATTCTCTTGTAAAAAATAATTTTTTAATTTACTAATGCATTAAATGGCTTCTTTCTTAGACACTATTTTCATAATATTTTCTTCGCTTTCAGCAATTTCTAGCTCCTTATCCAGTTCTGTATTGTAGTTTCTGACATCATCAATGAAGTCATCAACATTAGTGGGTTGATTTTCAGTTGATAATTGTTCACCTATTAACGTGTAATCTTCATAAGATTCAAGGAAGATTTTCATAATGTCATCATCAACAGTTTCTGTAGTGGCTTTGTTGGTGATGGAAATTCCTGCTTTTACAAAACAAGGACCCATAGTTGCAGCTGTGTTTTTTTTTACTGAAGAGCAAATCCACAGTATTGCGTCTAAGATACTTACACTGCTTGAAAGAGAGCTTGGTGATTTAGTGTCTTACATTTTTGCTAAAAGGTGTCTTACAATGCACTGACGGTAGTAAGTTTCGGAGCATTTAATTATGCCTTGGTCCAAGAGCTGGCCAACAGAAGTCGTGTTTGGAGGAAGAAAAATTAATTTGACATTTTCCAAAGCAATGTCAGGATGAGAAGAAGCATTATCTAAAATTAAAATCACTTCTCTTTTTTCTCGCTGCATTTTTCTATCAAAGCCTAACAACCACTCAATCATTAAATCTTTGTTCATCCGCGATTTTTTATTTGCCCGACATTGTACGTCCAATGCATTAACATTAACCCTTTAAAACATCGTGGTTTCATAGCTTTATGATGAGATTTCATAGCCTTATGATTAGAGGTCTTTCAAATTCATCTATCATATTCACACAAAACGTAACAGTTAGAATTTCTTCGGAAACCTTTCCTCCACTGCATTTTTCGCCTTTGAAACTCATACTTTTGTCCGGAAGAGCTCGAAAGAAAAGGTCAGTTTCATCACAGTTGAAAATGTTCTTATCATCATAACCTTTGAAAAGATCCTTAACTTTCATTTTCCAATCAAAAACAATTTCGTTGTCAACAGACGAGTTTTCACCGCATACATTTTTATAAGAAATATTGTGTCGGGTTCGAAATTTATCCAGCCAGCCACCCGAAGCCTTGAAATCAGAAAGTCCCTTTCTTTGAGCAGTTTCTAGTGCTTTCTCTAGAATTAAAGTTCCAGACAAAGGAATGCTCTTCAACCTAGCACGGCTAAACCATTCAAATGTTAAGGTATCCACAGCTAATCCTTCTGTTTTAGGGAAAGCAATTTTGGTTTCTTGGTTACCATTTTCGGCCCAACATTTTAAAAGTTCATCATTCCGTTTTAAAATTCCACATACTTGAATTTTTCCAAGGGGAACCCACAGTGAGTGCCCCGCCGATTTTGATGAAATGTTTTGATGGAAGTAGAGCCAAAATAAGGAAAATACGTATCTCGATATTCGTGCCAATGCGCATTATTTTCGAAGATATGGATTTTTAAAGATTTTGCATCCGATATATAAGCTTAAAATACGACATCCTCCGCAAGCCAATCGGTAGGATGGTTGGTGAGTCAGCGGCTCTGGGCTTCGTGATTTTGTGTTCGATGGCCCGCGGAAATCGATCACTTTTTTGGCGTATCCTTTTTTGCATATTTATTTATGTATTTTTATTAGTAAAAATACTTCGCTTACAATCGGATTTTGTTCATAAACTTACTTTAATAAAATTCATATTTATGTAATTAAGTTAATTGCACACTTATTGCCAGTGATAATTTCTACTCGAATTTTAATTGTTGATTATTAAAAAGTTGAAAAGTTGAAAAAGTTTTGGCGTAGCCATCCAGCCTGTTATGTAGTTAAGTAGATCCAGCACACTTTAATAATGTTTTTACAAATGACGACGGCACCTGTTCTTCTACTGTTGAATTAATTCCACCTCATTGTACCCCATACTGTCAACCTCGTGATGTGTACTTCTTCCGTCAAGTAAAAAATTTCATTAAAAGGTTACAAAATTGTGTTGAAAGCTTACAAGAAAATACTTATTTAAACACGTGAGCAGATAGATGCTTTGAAGATCCATTCACTTATTGACAATCAACTTTCAGCTCCGATTTTCAAGAATATGTACAGTAAATATTATACTGTAAATATTATATTATCTTATATAAAACAGTACAGTACTCTTGGTTTGTTGCAAAGTTAACAAACGAAAGAAGAGTCTTTGAAAATGTAGATGGTATTTGTTTTCCAGATGATATTAGACAAAGAAAATCAGTTGTTCGAACAATTCATTTATAAAATGCTCACGTTGTAGAATTTTTTTTATGTTTTTATTGTTTTTATGATAATTATCATCCAAAACTGTGTACCAGTATACAATTCCGACACCTCCGATAGTGATACACAAAAAATATGTTCACGTCAGTCAGTTTTAAAATAAAATTGATTGCATTTTATAAAATAAAATGTTTCTATATAAAGGAAATGCATATAAATGAGATACACATAAAATGTTTATATGTTATAAAATAAAATATTACATACTAAAAATACATTTTTCAATAGATAAATATATTTAAAAAAATATTAGGCATAATAGATGCTAATAGTGGATGACTGCAAAGGCTAATAATGACAAAATAAGACGAATTAACGCAGTTTTCTTTTTTATTTAATGGAATTGTTAAAAGTTTTCAGAAAAAATCTTTCAATCCTTAAATAAAACAAAACTGCGTTATTGGTGTAATTTCATCCCTTCACAGGTGAGTATGCAAATTTGATAATGAATACGCAAATTTTATAAAAGTTATATTCACATAAAAACTTACAGCTAACTCCTAAACTTTTTGTACCTTTACAACTCTTCAATAAAATATTAAAATTCGTGTAAAAATTATAACTGCGAAAAATAGTATCACAGAATTAAATATGTAAATATGAATTTTATTAAAGTAAGTTTATGAGCAAAATCCGATTGTAAGCAAAGTATTTTTACTAATAAAAATACATAAGCAAACATGTAAAAAGGATATATTAAAAAAAAGTGATCGATTTTCGCGGGCATCGAACAAAAAACACAAAGCCCAGAGCTGACGACTGCCAACTAAGCTACCGATTGACTGGCAGAGGGTGTTGAGTTTTAAGTTCATATATAGTATGCAAAATCTTTAAAAATTCATATCTCCGAAAATCAGCCACCTTGGCACGAATGCCGAAACACGTGTTTTCTCATTTTGGTTCTACTTTCATAAAAAAAAAAACTTCATCAAAATCGGCGGGGCACTCACTGTGGGTTGCCCTTGTCAGTTGAAAGATTTTAATTGAATTTCACGAAATTTAGCCCCTAGCGACCAAATTGGGAACTAATGGCGTATATTTAATTAATGGCGGGCGAAAATTTTAAAGTTTGAACGAGGTGATCAGAAAGCTATTTTCGTCACGGATTCCTGATTTGGATTCGATATGTGCATGCGCAGACAAGTTTCGCTCCTATGGAAACTAGAGCTTTGACTTTAATTTTAATCGATGCGTCTCTATGAGTTAAATACAGATACAAAATTTTAAACTTATCGGACCATTCCTTCACTATATAAATAGGGGAGAAGGTAGATAAATCCCTAGCTGCGAAATCTGAAACTTTGTATTGAAATCATTTCAAAATTTTGAAACCGTTTCAATATTTATTGAATTACAGTGTTGGAAATTGGCTATATGGGATTGGGAAATAAACTGCAACTCGTCAAATTTCAACTCACCAAAATATCGGCGAGTTGGAATTTGGAAGTTTTGAGGGTCGGAAATTAGTGGTTTAAAATTTGAAAGTAAACTACAGTTCACCAAGTTTCAACTCGGCAAGTTCGAACTCGTCAACTTTGAATTTTAGGGCATTTGCGAGTTGGAAATTAGCGATTTGGAATTGGGAAGTAAATTACAACTCGCCAACTTTTAACTAGTCGAATTTCAACTCTCCTGCTTCAATTTTCAACCCTCCAAACTTTTATTGAGTTGGAATTTGGAATTTTTTCGAGTTAGATATTGGCAATTTCGAAGTAAACTACAGCTCAGCAATTTGTAATCCGCCAACTTTCAATTTCAACTCGCCAAAATTTATTGAAAAAAGCAAAACAATGACAGATTCAATGTTAATTGAAACCCGCTAAATTTAAATATCGACCTTAGTCGATTTTCTTTTACTTGCTTGTTAATGTATTTAAGATTATTTGGTAATTCACCCCAAGATTATTTCCCGTATATTCAGTTTCCGTATGTTTAATTCCCTTTCCATACATTTCAGTTTTACTCTTTGATAGTCTAATTTGGTTGCTTCTTCTTAAATTGCTAGTGCTTTCATAATATTGAATATAAATATTATTTAAAGGTTTTCATTCTTTTATCCTTGAAATGGATATTTCAGAATCCAAACCCGTTTAAACATAAATAAGAATGAGATTTATCCTATTTTTATCCACGCTTAGAACGTTTATGCTACTGAATCCTTAAGTACCTTATGCGGAAAGTAAAATATAATTTTAATTTCTTTTTAATTTTTGTGAAATAGATAACATAATATTCATTCCCACCTTTATTTTTATACTTCTTATAATTTTAACCGGTAAAGATACTTTAATCTTAGTAATTTTTTATGCCCTTTTTTGTTTCTTTATTATTTTTCATTCATCTCTATATAATTTTACATATAAAATTGTTCAATTGTGATATATATATATTGGTTTTTGAAATTTTGTCTATATTTTGAGTCCTTTCTCGAATGAAATATTGATTTTATTAATTGGAAAATTCCTTCACCAGTCATTACTTTAATTCTCGTATTTTTCTTCTTCTTTCGTATTTGTTTTCAACCTTACTTCACAGATATTTCAATCTGGGGATTTATTTCGCAAAAGAAACAAGTATTCGTTGGTTTTATTTGTCTTCTTTCCGGAAGGAATTACTATTATATAGTGTTGCTTTTTTTGTGATTTTGCTTTCACGTGTGCATTTACTTAAGGTTTCCAAATACCGAGGTTCTGTCACAAAAGTTCAGCATGCATGTACATAAATATGCTTTTAAAATGGTGAAATAATCAAAAAATGGGAGATCTTCAATATTATATTAACTGTAAAATCGTTAGTAGATAATTTTATGTGCATTTATCGTATCGCTTAATTCTTTCGTTATGTATTATTACATTGGGCAAAATATTGAAGATGGGGGAAACATTTTGCTTGGAGAACATCGCCAGTTATTTTATTGCCTAAACTCAAATATGTCCTTTTGAGTGAACAGAACGGATAATTTATTATAAAAATCTAAGCTCATTATAAAATATCTAAAAAATAATGTCAGTGTGGCATTTGCGTTTCGAAACCAGTTTTCTTTCTGCAGAGAAATGGACTAGACCGAAGACAAAAAGAAGTTTAAAATCGAAGCTTATTAAAAACTGGATATCATTTCAGCTTGTCGAAATGAATTCGTCAGAGGATTTCTCCCGAAGAGAATGTAGAACGAAAAATAAATTTTATTTCTTATCTCCAATTCTGTTCCAGAGTTTTCGTTAGTGGGTAATTGAAAAAACAATGGCTTTGCTATGATTATCTGTCTTCCTAGAGACACAACCAGGCTTTAAATCGCCTGGAATTTCCAATTTTTTCTATTCTAAAGGCAGGAGAAAGACAAAATCTGGATTGTACAATTTTTTTTATTATTTTATGATGGCTGTGAAAATGAAATTTTCCGGACTGCTCTTTTTTATTTTTTAAATCGTTTGAAAATCGAATTCGAATCGTTGGCTTAGGTTTCATTTTTCAATTCAATTCGATCTGAAATAAAAATACATAATCAGCTTACAAGGAAATTCTTCTTCAGATCAGTGTGATGACTCGTGACATAAAATATTTTCTCGCAAATTTCTATTACGAAGGATTAGTTTTGTGATATAATTTCTTTTAGTTACAAAATAATGAAAACTCTATCTCACAATTTTGAAAAAAAGCCCTGACGACATATTGGAAAATAGTTTTATTTGTTTCTTGGTGTTTCATTGGCCAACAAGGCAATTTTACAACAACCTAATATTCTAATGCTAATGAATATTTTAGGAAATTATCATTATTTAAAAAATTCAGTTCTGTGTCAATTAAATATACTTACCCGCTGAAGCTACTTTAAGATTTAACTCGTAGAAATTCAGGTAAATTGCAACACTTACAGAGTGAAAGAGGCAATTTCCGATCAAAAGCGAACAA
>QLNU02015003.1:70509647-70526677 GCA_006491805.2 Dysdera silvatica | reverse complement strand
TTCCAGGATCGAATATGTAAACTTTTGTAAACTCTGCGCAAAAGCATGAAAGAAGACATAAGAAAATTCAACTGTGAGTTAGTAAGGAAGGCCATTGAAAATAACAAGAGCCTTAGGGTTGTTAAAGGAAGTTTATCTGTTGGGAAGAAACACATCATTGCATTAAAAGGAGAGGATGGCACCGTAACAAGAAATAGGGAAGAAATACTTAGAAGAGTTGAAGAATTCTACAGAAAGCTGTATGAGGGTAACAGTGGATTAAACGAAGACTCTGAGATAGTCGAAGGAACAGCTCCTAAAATCTTAAAAGAAGAAGTTTCATTTGCAATAAAAAGTATGAAGAAAGGAAGAGCCCCTGGCGATGATGGTATTACATTAGATATCCTAAAAGAAGCTGGAGAATATGTAGAAGACATACTTGCAAAATTCTTTACCAAATGTCTTAACAGCGGTAACATACCAAACCAATGGGATTCTGCAACAGTAATTCTTTTGCATAAAAAAGGTGATAAAGAGGATTTGAAAAATTACCGACCAATTAGCTTGTTACCTGCTATTTATAAAATCTTCACAAAAGTGCTAACACATCGCCTGCAGAAAAAATTAGATGCAGCTCAACCAAGAGAACAAGCTGGATTTCGAAGTGGATTCAGTACAGTGGACCATATTCAAGTATTAAGAGAATTAATTGAAAGAACACATGAATATGAACTTCCATTGTGTGTTGCATTTATTGACTATGAGAAGGCCTTTGACTCTATTAAAACATCAGCAGTCATCAACTCTTTAAGATCAACAGACATTGAGGATGTGTACATTGACATGGTGAAACGTGTGTATAAAAATGCAAGTGCAAAATTTCGGTTACATAAAGATACCAAAACTATCAAACTTGGCAAAGGGGTGAGGCAGGGAGATACCATTTCTCCAAAACTTTTTACTTCAGCTTTACAGATGATTTTTCAGCTGATAAATTGGAATAACAAGGGAATAAAAATAAATGGTGAATATTTAAATCATTTGCGGTTTGCTGATGACATTGTTATTTTTTCAACGAACCCATCAGAACTCCAAGACATGGTACAGGAGCTCTCAACTAGAAGTAAAGAAGTTGGACTCAAGATGAACCTACAAAAAACTAAGATCATGTTCAATAATTTTGTAGAGGAAACAAAAATACAAGTTGACAACATTGAGCTAGAAATTGCTGATTCATATATTTACCTTGGCCAGCTGATTTCAATGGATGGCAACATTATGAAAGAACTCAACAGACGTATTAAACTTGGCTGGAGTGCATTTGGAAGAAACAGTTTTATCCTGAAGGGGAAATTGCCTTTGTGTCTAAAAAGAAAGGTCTTCAACCAGTGTGTATTGCCAGTCCTCTCTTATGGATCAGAGACATGGAGTCTAACAGTTGGAGCAATACGAAAGTTACAGACAACGCAAAGGAGCATGGAGAGGTGCATGCTTGGAATAACTAGGAGAGATCGAAAAAGAAACACTTGGGTGAGAGAGCAAACTAGAGTAGAGGACATCATTGTTAAAGTAAAAGGGCTGAAATGGCGATGGGCTGGGCATATTGCAAGAAGAACTGATCAACGATGGACAACAGAAATTCTGAACTGGATTCCAAGAGACCACCGAAGACCTAGAAAACGTCCTCAAACTAGATGGGTGGATGAAATAAGAAAACAGGTTGGGGTGACGTGGAAGCGAATTGCTCAGGATAGACTTGTGTGGAAAGCATTTGGAGAGACCTTCATCCAGCAGTGGATAGATAATGGTTGAATATGATGATGATGATTATAGAATTACCCTCTTTTCAATTAATTTCTTTTTCTGCTTAACAGTTTTTATCGGTCCCTTGAATGTAACTTATCTGTAAATATATGTATACGCACATTAATTACTTTAACAGATAAAAATTGTTAAACTGAAAAGGAAATTAATTGAAAAGCGGGTAATTCTATAAATTATTTTCATTTGCCGGGAGGACAAATGTCGACGGTAAACGGAAATAACCGTTAATTAGAACGATGCCAGTGAGAAATTGAAGTCTCCCTGTTTCGAGCTCTCTATAGCCCGAAAAATAAGATGATTGATTAGTTGTAGTTTTATGGCGCAAGGTCTGCAACGATCATTTCGCCCCACACAAAGTGGACAAAATAAGAGGAATGGTACTAAGTTTTCAATACACATACTATTCAAGGGATAGGGAGAAGGATTCTTAAAAAAAAGTTAGTTCTAAAATTTCTCCGATACATGTGGCACTCCAAAAGGGGGAAAAAACGTGAAAAGAGCAAGAAAAATGTATAATTGCCCTGCGGTGGCGCAGTGTGGTAACGCGTTCTCCTATTGCGCGGCTAATCCGGGTTCGACTCCCAGCAGTGCAAAAAGAACGCTTACTCAGAGATCTCATAAAGATCGCACTGCTCACTGTAGTCCGGGGTTTGGTTCCCCAGGCCTTAAGAGGTTCGGATTCCTCGGAAAACAGTAGGTCCCGGCGCAGCATGACCATTGTAGTCTTTGAGCCGTAAAACCACAAAACAAACAAACAAACAAAAATGTATAATTAAAACAAGTATAAAATTATATTTTAATTTTTTAAGTTGAATCGTTGCACAAATTAAAAGAAACTTACATAAATTGCCCCAAAATTTCTACTTTGAAATAAAATGAAAATAATGCACCTACGTTAGTGCAGAAATTTTTATAGAACACTTTTCTCATTGAAACTCTTTCTCGCGACAGTCTACGAAAATATAGTTTTTGCAACAAATGAATTTTAAAAAAATGGAAATATAATTTTAGATTTGTGTTAGTTATTCCTCTTTTGTGTTTTTTCCAGGTTTTTTCGTCTTAGAGCGCCGAATTTTTACATATCGGCACTTATGCGAAACCTTTCTGTGGTTTCACGTTCTTTTCATTCAATACTCATTTTTATGATGAGTCATATGCAATTGTGTCTACAATTTATTTTATAATAATGGCGTGAAATAATATGTCTTATCAATATCGACACTTCTCTTACTGTCATAAAATACATACGTTATGAGAAAATGTGATTATAATCAATTTTGCGATTCTACTCCATGTTTTAGATAAGATACAGAACTACGAATTGCAATAAAGGTTTGTCATTGCGTTCTGATCACTAATTAGTCCATAAAACATAACCGTATTGTAAGTTTATAGCAAACATACATATTTTATATATCACCAGCCTTGATTTTAAAGATTAAAACGTTTAAGTGATCACCATTTTGTAAAACTAGTAATCTACGTCGTCAGCTTAAGCTTAATGAACGAATTTGTATGCATCGTTTGAAGCATCAAATAGAAGAGAGAAATCGAGATCAATGCTAGGAAGCAAACAAATTGAAACATTCGAAAGCTGTTAAAATATTTCAGTAGTTCGTATTCAGTAAGCATGACTTCCTAATACTCGTAATAAATCTTACCACGATTATTACGCGGCAGTGATAACTGTTGTAATAGAAGTTTTAACGGCCCTCCGCATTGGCTGGCGGAATGTAAAAAAGATTCCCCCTGAGTAAAGAATATTATGTTCATCCAGGAAGATATTACGGCTTATTAGCGGTCCATCGAATTAGACCCAAGTTTGTCATTACTGACAACGTCCGTGGCTAATACTCTTTCGTAGAGTGAGGCTAATATCTTTTGCAGTGAAACAGTTTGATGCGCAGGGCCACACCCCATCCTGGTCGTCTATCAGATGAGTCGGAGACGCCCTTCGTGGTTTTCAAACACAGTGGGTGATGACCAATTAGCCCACGAGTTCACTATTAAATAGTATGACGCCCTGTAATCGCCATTTTTTTTTGTTGAAACGAATATAGCTTTCTGATTGACTAGGAAGAAATCTATGCGGGCAATAAATTGTTTACTTTTTTTTTTTTGAATTTAGATTTTTATTCAGCGTATAAGTTATGCGGGCAATAAATTGTTTACTTTTTTTTTTTTTAATTTAGATTTTTATTCAGCGTGTAAGTTATTATTTTAAAGAATATTTTAGTAAATAAATTAATTTTTTTTCCATTTAAATTATTTCATATTGAAGATTCCGCTGTGATATGTGCACAGTTAGGATGTTTTCGTGATCGATGTAAGTGGTGTGCATGGTGAATATTTGTATGACTATAGTTAGAGTAAATCAATGTTTACTAATCTAGTAACCTTGCTTAAATGAAGAATTTATACTTTTAAGCATTTGAAGGTTTATTTGGTCCCGATTTATTGTGTAAGGTCTCACATTTGTCATTAAAAAAAATGCGAACGATTATTTTTATTGTAAAAAATTATACTTAATAAAAAAATTACAGGATTAGTCTTGAAGCATTTTTAAAATTTATCATTTAGCGATATTGAAAATACGAAAGATTAAATTAAAAGAGTAGAGAGGGAAAAGAAAATCAAAATGAAAAAATGAAAAAAAAGAAAGAGAAAGGGTATGAAATGTAAATAGTGAGGAAATATATGACAATAGAAAAAATGCAAAAAAAAAATTAAAACTAAAAAGAATGGAAAAATTATATTTACATTACAAAAATATTTATCAACGTTTGGAGAACTATATTCCTTTATGAAATCAGATGTCGAGCATGCGAAAGTAATCTCTATTTAATTTCCTAAAGTATGCATTTTTCCTGTTTGAAGTTTTAAATGTAATAATCTTTTATACGAATTTTTTTAATTAAATCTTTGCTGGATTTCATACAATCCTTAACCTTGTTTCTGTGCTTTTTATCTTCCTCCCCTCCTCCTTACGACTGCTTTATTAGATCAAAGCATCCGTTAATAAATCTTAATAGCTTGATTTTTCGGTAATATGCAGATGCAATTAACTGTTTTCCTGATAAGCTTGTTCTAATTTTTTTGAAATAATTCTTTATTTTAATATTACCCTTGGAAAGTAAACAATGGAACAATTATTTTCCAACTTATTCCGGAACTCCTTTAAATATTTTTCTGTCTAATGATTTTAGGATTATTTAGCTTTATTTTGTTTAATCTCGAAAGAGAAAATGCACAATCATTTTGTCAATTTAAAAGTTTTTACCTAAACTGCTTACAAAAAGAAAATTGGCATAAGCGTTAGTCTTATTTGAAAACCAAACAAACTTTAAGGAATAAACGAAGTACTGTAAAAACTAAGAAGCTTAATTTGGAAAACTTACTGTCCTTTAATTCTTAAATGGAATAAAATTATCACATTAAACTGTACAGTGGGGAGGGAATATCCGATTAAAATGAATAAATTCTTCAAAATTAAGGGAACCAATAATAAACCACTTGCAGTTAAAAGAAGGAGCATCTTTTAATTGCAGTTGTTGATAATGGTAAACGGAAGTTTCATTATTAATTTATTCACAACTCTTCTTCTTTTAAGCAGGATGAACATACTACTAAATGTAAATCTAATACAAATGTTTTCAAATAAGTAAGTACGCGAGAAACTTATTACTTCATGAGGATATCGAAATTGGAATCATAATTTTAAATGTTTTCAACTAAGTTCGTATTAATTATCAATCACGTATTCAAATACATTTAAGTCACATTAAAACATTTAAATCGAATATATATTTTTTATCTTTAACTGGATGTGGATAAAATATTGCACTTATATTTTATATAACATTTTTCAGAAAAGCACATTTTTAATAAAGTTCATACAATATTAAAGTGAATATTTATAGAATTTAATGAGAATGTGCATTTGTATATTACAACTATAAGTAAGAGATAATCTTTATGACTTACTAATTAATAACAATCAGAGGGGAAAATAAAAACGGGATAATAAACATGAAATTTCATTTCTATTTCTGAATGTTCATCACATTTCTTGATTAAAACTTTATTTTTCATACTACATTCTATTTTCATCAAACTCTTCATGTTTTTCCATCTTGTTTATTTAATCAGCATAATTTGTTTATCATGCCTAATTTTAAACGCATGTGTTTAGAAATCTAACGTAAATCAAGGCGACAGTTGCTGTATGACGCATGATGTTCTTAATATAATCACGATGAATGAGTTTTTGGTCCTCACATTGTAGTCGGATTCGCTCACTGTTATATAAAAGCTTATCAGAACAAGCACGTTTTTTCAGTTTCAAATTATCAAAGGTTAATCAAATATTGACCCAGTCAGATTTGCTTTCCCACTTGAAGCTGACAAAGGAAAACGTGGCTTTCTTCTCCACTGTAGATAGTGGCGGCCGGTGGGTTATTCAAATTGGGGTTCACCAGTGGCGCAGCTAGTACCTTTGTTCCCTTGGCAAACAAAGATTCTGGCGCCCCTCTGGTACGGCTCCCGCCCCTTCACTGGCCTCCCTACCAACATTCCAGGCCATGTGCCCCCTGCCCCCTCTAGTTGCGGCCCTGGGTTTACAATACATAAATCACGGAAACAAATTTTCACAGGTCAACAAAACCTACAGAATAAAATATATTGTGTTTTCTTGGCATAAGATTGAACGAACTTGTAATGCAACTTAAAAAATGCACTGTCAAGCTGTTGACGAATACCAAGCAAACAGAATTCTAATGTGGAGTTTAAATGTGACTGCGAGTATTCATGCTAATTTAGTTTTGGAGTTATATGTGACAAATCAGCCACACTGTACTTCACCCAACTGAAATCACCACTTCGTTTTGCAAACAGGAGACAGTAAAAACAAAATAGCCTGTTAGTTAATTCACATCCACAAATCCATAAATTTTTCTCATATAATTTGGGTTTGAATTCCCTTTCGAAATCCGTAAGTTTTAATTTTGTCACCTGGATAAGGTCAAGTCCAGTGTTTGCCCAAGCAGTTTTATTTCTGTTTTCCTTTCCAGCGGTAACGTTGAAAATTTCAGCTCTGATACACCTATTTTGCTAAATGCCATTTCAAGCATTAACACAAAATGACATTAGATGATAAGTTGTTTTTTTATATACGGGATATTATTACCCATCACAGGGTTAGCATAATTGCCAAGTGGTGGGCACACGGAGTCACTGGGGCGTATTTTTTTATAAATTGCTCGCAAAAGAAGAATGATTTAGTTGTGCCTGGTGCCGTTGTGCAAAATATGTTTTAAAATAATGTTTCTACACATAATAATAAAACTAACCATAATAATTAATTAAAAAATTAAACTAACCGAATGTACCAAGTAGCAAACAAAGTGAGAGCACGAGTGAAAAAGAAACTCAATAAATGAAATTGCGTTCCATCTCTCGCACAACGAAAATGTGCGAGCGGTAGTGCCGTAAGCGGCGAATATTCCACAGTCACACCTTCCAATGACTTCAGTGCTAAACTGCTTTTTGAGGTCAGTTTTTTTCGTTTGCACGTGCTACGTACTTAAGCTTTCTGCTCCTTGCATCCCGGTTAATAAAGTCACCAACCAAATAAAGTAATAATTGACTTACACGTAATAAATTTCGTATTTTATACTATTACAGTTTCGTATTACGTGTTTGATATTTTATTATACAATAATTTTTGCCACCCACGTTTCAATTACAGCTCAAACTAGAGCTTTTTTTATATTTGGAGAAAAAGAGGCGCCGTCCTCATCCTGGATTCGAACCAGGGTCCCCGCGTTGAGCCCGCGGTGTCTTGACCTACTAGACGAATGAGGACAAGAACAAACGCATTTTTCTCCGTATATTAGGGTGTAAGATATTATTACCCTTTTTCTCCAACTATAAAAAAAGCTCTAGTTTGAGCTATAAGCTATACGTGGGTGGCAAAAATTATTGTATAATAAATTCCCCCACGAAAACTCACAAAAATCTCGCCCCGGAGGCTTTTCTGTGTTGACCATTATTTGGCAATTGTGTTATCCCTGTGAAGGGTAATAATATCTTACATCCTCATATACGGAGAAAAATGCGTTTGTTCTTGTCCTCATTCGTCTAGTAGGTCAAGACACCGCGGGGACCCTGGTTCGAATCCAGGATGAGGACGGCGCCTCTTTTTCTCCAAATATAAAAAAGCTCTGGTTTTGAGCTATTTAAACATGGGTGGCAAAAATTATTGTATAATAAATTCCCCCACGAAAAACTCACAAAAATCTCGCCCCGGAGGCTTTTCTGTGTTGACCATTATTTGATATTTTATTTTACTTAACTTGTTATATCTTATTTTCTTCATAATTTCCCTTCGGGGCTTCACGTGACGTGTTCGTATGCACCAATGGACAATCCGCCACTGACTGCAGATATATTTACTGATGTCTTTAAACAAATACTCTTCGTCAGATTAGTTGATAAAATTGGACTAGCTTAGTATACTGGATCTCATTTTCCATCGATGCCTGTTTTCTTCCTACTTACCTCCATCCACACAGTACTGTTTCGTTGGATGTTTCCCTTATATTTGTCACTTAATTATATAGTACAGTTTTGACGCAGTGGTCCATGATTCGGAAATACTGGTTTTTTTTTATTATTTTAGAAATATAAAATTTCGTTCTAAAAATTTTGTATTCGAAAAATGATTGATTGAGTAGTCAACGATTTGAAAGAAAACTTTGTTTGATGTTGTTTGTCCTTAACATTTGAAAAATGATAACAGTAGTTTCAAAGATATTGCAGGATACTCTGTTTTATTCTCTTCATATATTATAAGCTAAGTCGAATCGCGTGGGAAAAATGTACATATGTGTGTGTGCGTGCATATATATATATATATAAGTACTGACGATTCTGGAGTTGGTTTGGTGTGTGGAACTTTAATAATTTATTTTCTTTTGCAAGAAGTGCTCTAAGTATTGGGTATTCCAGTTTACTCTGTTTCAGGGGTGGCCAACTTCAAGCATGCTGTGATCTACTACCCAGTATTAAAACCCGCAATGATCTACCACACTACCGGGGAGAGGGTCTCGAATTTTTTTGCGTTTTTATACTTTTTTGTTTTAGCATTCAGTAAGTAAATTATTATATTACTTTTTGTATTTGGCTTCTTAGCTTATGACCAAAATAATAGCAAATTAGAGTAGCTTCCCCAAAATACGAGAAGTTAGTTGTAAATCGTTCGTTAATCGTTCGACTTGGGTCTGCATTTCGTTCACCATTTGTTGGATGTAGGAACGTACTGAGTAAGTGACAGCCAGCTCCAGGGAATCCAGAAGGTGTTTATCTGTCATGGTGGAACGTTGATTCTTCTTCTTCTTTTTTTTTAGATATGAAAATGCAGATACACAAATACGTTGAGCCGAAACACGAGTGTGGAATTTGACTGCATCTTCTCAAATTGGGAAATTTTTCTCTAGGCACGAACATCCAGAATGATTTTGCTCCTGAGCGAGTCTTCAGAAAAATGACATTTTTCAGAGTTAATATCTTATTTTGAAGATATTTTTGCTACCTGTATTTCTTCCTTTTAAATATACCATTTCAAGCAGTTTTTCTTTGGTTTTGTAATCTTGAAAAACCATTCGAATAAAAACTAGTATCTGAGATATGTCACTGGTATCTGTAGATTCGTACAGTTGGAAGAAAAAAAGCAACGCAATTCGATACATCTTTTAACACCTGTTCACATATATTTTTGGATGAGTTTTCCATCCGCCGCATTACCATATTTCTTGAAAATCGAAGATCTTTGATAGCAGCTGTGATCTCGTTTTTATTTTTAAATCCCTCCGAAAAATTATCCGCTATTTCAAGAAAACATTATTTTACAACCTCTCTTTAAATGACAGATTTGCAATTTTTAATAATTACATTGCTTACCTTAAAAGATAAAATAGTTACACTGTCGGAATGTGAGATGGATTTTACCAGTAATTTTTGCTGAGAAGCTAGTTAAGATTTCAGTTCTTTTTGCTTAAGTTTACGAATTTCACTTTTGATTGGAAGATCACAGTGAAATTTACTACGATGGAGAGCATTATAATGACCTTCTAGGTTGCATTTTGTTAGATAGGGCACTGTGGCGTTACAAATTAAACAACAACATTTGTCTTTCACCATCATAAAAAAAATACTCAATTCCCCATTTATCGTGGAAATGGTAAGTTTTAGTCTTTTCATAAGTAGTCATTTTTTTCCAACAATTTTTAAGAATGTGAAGAACTACAAAATTATTCATATTTTCGTAACACTGAGATCACTGTTTAATTATTTCCTACTACTGTGCTGGACAGACTGACAAAAAGTCTGAATTTGGTACGAGAAAAAAAAAAACCCTCATTATCCCGTAACGGCTTGACGCATACGCTCTCTAAGACAAAGGTCGAAATATCATTTTAAGAAGAAAAAATTCTCTGCAGAGGAAACGGAATTCACGATAAATGGGTAGGCGCCAAACATCCTATCGCTATTAAATTTCCTGGCGCTAATTGATGAAAAATGGTTTACGTCAACAGCTTAAGGAAATAAAAAAAGATAAAAGAAAATATGACGCGATCTACCGAAATCCATCCCGCGATCGACCTGTAGGTCACCTCTGTGCTATTTGAAAGAAATTGCATTTAGTCGCGTCTTTTTTCCCAATGCTGTTTCATTGCTTTTGCATTCTGTGATATTCCATAAGATATTCACAAAGTCTATAAGTCTCAAAGTCGATAAATCGCCAATTGAGCTATATAATTCATTATTTAAATTTATTTATAAAGATATTTTAATTTAATTTCTATCATTATATAGTACCATCGTCATCATATTCAACCATTATCTATCCACTGCTGGATGAAGGTCTCTCCAAATGCTTTCCACACAAGTCTATCCTGAGCAATTCGCTTCCACGTCACCCCAACCTGTTTTCTTATTTCATCCACCCATCTAGTTTGAGGACGTTTTCTAGGTCTTCGGTGGTCTCTTGGAATCCAGTTCAGAATTTCTGTTGTCCATCGTTGATCAGTTCTTCTTGCAATATGCCCAGCCCATCGCCATTTCAGTCCTTTTACTTTAACAATGATGTCCTCTACTCTAGTTTGCTCTCTCACCCAAGTGTTTCTTTTTCGATCTCTCCTAGTTATTCCAAGCATGCACCTCTCCATGCTCCTTTGCGTTGTCTGTAACTTTCGTATTGCTCCAACTGTTAGACTCCATGTCTCTGATCCATAAGAGAGGACTGGCAATACACACTGGTTGAAGACTTTTCTTTTTAGACATAAAGGCAATTTCCCCTTCAGGATAAAACTGTTTCTTCCAAATGCACTCCAGCCAAGTTTAATACGTCTGTTGAGTTCTTTCATAATGTTGCCATCCATTGAAATCAGCTGGCCATATATATTTTTTTTTCTCCTCCATTAAGGTGTTTCCATGTCCATTTTCTTTATAGTTTCCTCTTAAAAAATGAATTGATGATGTTAAGATTTTCAGCTTCTGTAAATTCGATGAGTTAATCGCCACGTTCATTCCATTCTCCCATATCCGTATCTCATCCGATATCTCCTTGTGCCTGTTGTCCAATTTTGCATTAATATATATATACAGTAGAGTCTCCATATAACGAACTTCCATATAACAAAGTTTTCTATTTAATGAAATTTTCGGCGGAACCTTGACTTTGAATGGCACTAACATGTAAATTTGTCTCCATATTACGAAAAACAATTTCTATATAACGAAGTTCTTTTTATAAAGAATTTGATTTTTTTAATTTTTACCTTTAACAATTTTTCAGCGGGATGGTTAGGTAAGGGGTATAGTTGAGCATTTTAAGCAAAAAGACGGAGGTGAGGTACCCTTCTGTATAGTGGACATAGGGTCAGTTGTGATAAATAATTCTATTGTTCTAAACTGGGAACTTCGAAGCAGCGGGGATGTATCACTCTGCAGGTGTGGCTAAGCCACGAAATTTGCTTCTCGCACATACGTGTTGCATTGTTGAAGAAAATGTTATAGATGACGTGTTCCGATATTTACAAAAGTGTGAGAATTTCTATAAACAAAACGTTTTTTATAAGAAACCTGTACAAAGCAAAATTAAAGACTGGGAAAGTGATGTACACTACGCAAATGTAAGACGAGGAGAAACCTTGTTCTCTCGAAACGTGCGTCGAACCATCTTTCCAGCTAAAAAGTTGTTATTTTTCCATTTTGTTAAAGCAAAATTAGTGATTATTTCTCTGTTTCAAATATGTTGTATGAGGATCATACAGATATAAAGTAATCCTCAGTCTTTACTTTTGTTATTAATTTGTACGTACTTGTATACAAAAAATATTTAAATTCGTTGAAAAAGAAGAGTCTACTGAATTTAGTCTTTACTGTCCAAATTTAGCTTTTTTCATTTTATCGAAATTAAGTTTCATCATTTATGTTAATTTCTATTTAACGAATTTTCCTTATAACGAAGTTTTTCAGAGGAACGATGGCACTTCGTTAAATAGAGACTCGACTGTATATATATATATATATATATATATATATATATATATATATATATATATATATATATATAAGAATTATTAAATGATCAAGTCTTTTAAATTCGGTAGATTTATAAAACTGCAATCATAGTTTTTGACTTCATAGCAAAAGTGGTTCTTATTATAGAACTTTGGAATTGCTCTTCTGATTTTAAAATATGCATGTTAGTTTGTGCAAGAAAATACGAGCGACTCTTCGATATAATAAAAAAAGATAGTAAAATTCTTGAAATAGTCACCGTGTAACAAAGAGCATAAGATTATTTTCCTTTATGAACTACTATATGATTATAATAAAAAACTTATAGAGACTTCCCAAAAAATATTACATCATTTTAACTGATTTATTAAAAATTCGGCGGAAGGTTAACGGATATATGTATCTGTGATAACTTGAAATTTGTCATTCCCCAACTGTCAATACACAGACTTTAGTGAAATGAGTAAATCAGATGACTACAGAAGACAGATTACGATGCTAAATGATGGTGAGGCAATTCCTATTCTGGTTGGCAATACCTACTTGATTAGTTAAGACACTGCATATCCTTAAAGCGTTTTTGTTTGTTTTCATATCAAATTGTTCCTAATGATGACAATAAAATAATATTCCGATTGAGTATATTACGTCGTATACAAAATCAAAAATAATTTGCCCTTAAGAAACTTAGGTAATTTTCTACCCAAAAATGTCAAGGGGGCATATTCGAACAAAATGTCCTTTCTTTTTCCTATTTAGATAACAAGAAAATGACAGTGAAAATTTATATCTTGCATGGTACGTGTGAATCTCGTCTACGCCGTATGAAATATTTGGGGAAAAAAATTAAACGATTCGATTAGTTGGAACGGAAAAGCAAATTAGTAATTTAATAAGACGTTACGTATTATCTTCGTTGAAGTTTTGAAATCAGGATTAACGACTGAAACAGACTGCCACTACTTGGTCTGGATAACATCAGACATTACTTTTGAAAAAGATACACACATAATAAAAGTGAATAAAATGGAGAGTAATGTAGATCGATGGGTTTAACAGCATCATCTCCAACCACAGTCTCGTTTGCAAGTGCACAGGTGACTTGAATGATGGTTTACGAATCCAAGAAGGAGTTACTTTAATTTATTAAGTTCACCTCAAATTAATCAGAGATATTAATGAAGTAACATTAAAATTGTATCCCAATTTTTATTTTAACTGCAATTTCTATATTTATTTATACTTTCATAAAGTTATTCTAAAAAATGTTTTACACTCTTAATAGAGAAAAAATAATCTTCTTTCTTTCTTTCTTTCTTTCTCTCTCTCTCTCTTTCTATCTTTCACAATCTAGATAATTACCTGAAAATTGTAAGAGAAAAACTGATTTCCGCGACTGTTATGAATATAAGAAATCAATGTTTCATTTTGAATGAAAAAGCCGCTGTTGCCTTTATCTTAAGAAACTTTTTGATTGGATATATCGTAAAATAGAACACAATTGTGTCCTATACTACTATGATAAAAAATACCAGGACAAAGTCTAAACGCTTACAAAACCGCATAGATACTTAGTTTTAACCACAGTACCTCTCTTTAGATGCCACACGTGGATTTCAATGTCCCTGCTATTGTTGATAGTATTTTTGGTAGCTCTCTTTACTATTATTCAGCTTACTAGTATTCGGCTTCTTCATTATATTTTGCCTCATACTTTTTACAACATTTAATTTATCATGAATCTTCTGCTACATAGAATGAAATTGAATTTTGGAAATAAAGAAAAAAATAACGGAAGGTGTAAGATCTTGAGAGTATGGAAGTTGGCAGACTTGTATAATTTAACATATGACCAGGTACACCTGAAAAGAAACGGGAGTGCATTCTGGGGGATATTATGGTTGGCTCTAATTAAAATTAGTTAGTTATCATGAAACAGTCAATAATTTTGTTCTTTGTGTAATTCTGCTTTTTGACATCAGTCTAGATTTTCAAAAAAGAAAACACTTGAAAATAATACTCTCTATTAACAGCTTGATCTGCTTGAATACAATTATGATAACCGATTGCAACTCGGAGTTTTCTGACTTATTTAATTAATATTCACTGTAAGCTTTCAGGAACATTTTCTACTTTTGTCACTTCGTAAGAAATATCTTGGAAACATATCAATTAAACACTTGAGCATGGATCATATGTATCATTATCATTTATCCCATGTAAGTAATTTTGCATGCAAATATTTGTTTCTTTCCATAATTTGGTAAAAATTAAATAGAAAGTTTCTTAAACATTAATTCTCTGAACTTTATCCGTATAAAAAACTTTAAAAGATGTGAAAGCGCCATCTATTATCTAAATTGTGAAGCAAAACCTTTACAAATAATGTAGAAGTGAAAACTTTTGAATTATTTAATAGTTAGTTTGCCTAATTCGGTCATTCATAAGAAAGTATTCAAAGAAAAGAGCGAAAAATAAAACGCAACGTGAATGAACATAAATAAAAGAAAAAACATGCAATTGTGGTAGTATACCGACCACATATTAAAAATGATTTTTTTGTGTTCCGAAGGCTTGCACGTGAATTAACATATATAAAAGTTTAAAGATTTTTAAATAAACCTTTGTAGGATTTGAAATACGTTCATCAACGTAGGGCTTTCAAATCTATTGAGGCGGGGCACAAGTAGATATTGCATTTATACATTACAGTATATGTAAAATTGCAATTTATTTCAAATTATTAGGGGGAGGGACTGGCCCATGGGCCCTATAACTTTGTACCTCTGAATACCCATTTTTCTTTAAAAGAGATTGTAATTTAAGTATTTCAAAACCTATATTTATTTAACACAACTGCACACAACGAAGTTAAAATATTTTGCACTAGTTTTACTTGAGGAATTTAAATATTCTAAAAAACACAAATTAATTTTCAAATTTAAATAATTGCATATATATGCACTCTTTTAATTTTATATAAAAGTATGGTATTTAGTTCTTCACGTAATCGTTTATAAATTTAATCGATAATAATTAAACTACATGGATTTTAATCCCCTTAATAGTTTTAATCTCTGGAAAAACGTTTATTTTGTCCAAATTTTAGAAACATCTTTAAAAAAAGAGAATAATTAGTCATTAATTTATTATTGAATTCAAAATCAGTTTAGTAGCATTTACTGAATATGTTTACGTGGAAATATTCGACGAAACAATACGCAATATAAATAAGACACAAAAAACAACGTTTTAGAAGCGTATTTATGTAAAAATTGAGTTCAAGCTACGCGTTTCGGGCGATAGAAGTTCGCCCTTCTTCGGGAGTGAACACGTGGAATATCGTCAACAAACGAGGTTGATTCGAATATGTAACTAGAGTTGAGTTATTAAGTGAAATGTTGACTTCCAAACACAGGACGTCAAGTACTACGTGGTTTTTGTAGTGCGGCCACTCCTCCCAGAATTACCAAATTGTGGAAAAGTTGGCTGTCTGTTGGTAGAGGTGGCAATTATGGTGGGACTATGGATTAATATCAGAAGGAGTTAGGTGGAGTACATTTCGCCAAGCTGAGCTGAAGGAAGGAGTTGAGCTGTGGTCATTCACAATGGAATCACGAAACATGTTAATGAAGAAAGCTTCGGCGAAGTCCAGTTCAAGTGGTGAATGAGGTTGGTGGATGATACGAGCGTCAAAAAAGTTAAAGCGATGGTTGTGTTCGTGGCTGTGAACAGCAATGGATGATTTGTGCACCTCACCTTTCTCAACGTCTCGGAGATGTTATTTCAACAGATGGATGAGGGCACGTTTTGTCAGTCCTATGTAGGAAAGTCCGAACTGGCAAAAAATTTGATACACGCCCCAGCGTTGGAGTGTGGAAATGTTATCTTTGAGTCTAGAGGGCAAAATCTTGTTAATAGGCGAGAAGGTAACTTTGAATTTGGCTTGCCGAAGGACTTTGGCAATGGCGGAGCTAAGTTTGGGCACGTAAGGAGTGTTACGAAGCCAATGTAATTATTTGAAGATATTCGGCTAAGAGATGTACTACAAGAACGTTTGGAGAATTTGGAAACGGCAGCATCGATAATGCTGGGACAGTACCCACGGCTGCGAGCGATGGTCTTAAGCAAAGAAATTTCATCAGATAAGGAGTCCATTGACGAACAGAACTGTAGAGCCTGGAAGACATAGGTGTAGAAGGCGGACATTTTTTGTTGATACGGGTGGAAAGAAAGATTAAGTGGATGGAGAGCAACTCTGAAAGGCTTGCGGTACACCGAAGTATCGAAATAGTTATGATGTTTATTAATCTGTATATCCAAAAAGTGAAGGGAATCATCTTCTTCAATTGCGAGGGAGAAATTAAGCGCAGGATCCAAAGTATTGATGGTGGGAAGGAGTGTTGAGATTTGGTCTGGAGGACCGTCCCACATAATAAAAATGTCATCCACATAGCGAACCCAGAGTTTAAACTTGATAGAGTTGAGGAGGTTAGATTCGAAGAAATGCATATATATGTCACAAAGGATTGGTGAAAGTGGGTTACCCATAGCTAAGCTACTGGTTTGTTGGTAATGTTGTCCGTTGAAGACAAATGCACTAGAGTTGACACAGATTGAGGTGAGATTGATAATTTCAGCAA
>QLNU02015003.1:70496174-70507008 GCA_006491805.2 Dysdera silvatica | reverse complement strand
AATAATTTTAAAACTAAGAAATACCTTAAAATTACCTTAATTTCTTTTTAAAAAGTATGCTCAGAAAAATTAACTAAACTGTAAAACAAACTAGTCGAATACAGGTAAACAAATTAATCTACTCTAATAATAATTTTTTATCTGTGTTGAAATGATTATGGTATGATACTCTCGTGTTGCTTTTTTTTCGGTCAGGACTCATCAAGCCGATTTCTGTCGGCATTTCTCCTTATCCGCTCCCCCCTCTTCATCATGCTTCTTGATATTGTATTTCATTTGATCCTCAACTCGTATTGTGTTCTAGTAAATAAACGAAACGAAATGAAAATTCTAAAATCAGCATTACATAAAAAATGGCATTGAATGCTAGTTGATTTTTACCCCCATGTAGTCGGTGATGCGAATATAAAAGGATGTTTTACTAAAACAATTTTATAAATTTTGCTGTTTGTCTTCTATTTTGCAACTTTTTTTTTAATTTAAAATATTATTTAAAACTTTTTCTCAAGACTAATGTTTTTACGCTTATGTACATTTTCAAGTCACTAACGAAAATGTTTTTGTTTTAAACTTTTTGCATAAAATACTGATTATAGGTGTATATTTATGCCTTTGTGCATATATATAATATTTTACTTTTCCCATTCTATTTATATATTACAAATTATGTTGCTAAATTTAATTCCATTAAAAGACATCACAAATTTCAAAGAGAGAAAAAAACAAATATACTAAAAACGTTTAGCTTCAAAACTTTATAATAAATTAATAATTTTATGAAAACTTCGTAGTTTTTTCAAATTCCTCTTAATGGCTTCTTATCATGAAATTATTTATCCACTACCTTTCCTTATCAGCAACTTTAAGAGTAATAAGGAATATATTTTTAAATTATTTGAGAAGATAACATTATCACCCAAATTCCCGCTCCTGTGTAAAATCATTCAAAATACTAAATATGTGACATCATTTTGCATTAGTTAAAGTTATTTAATGTGTTTCTATAAGGAAAAAATAAATCGAAAACGATCTTGTGTTATTTCAAATTGAAATAAAAGCAAAATTTATTTGTAGTTGTCATGAGATGACAAACTTACTTTGTCATAAATTCTACGACGCTCCCTTGACATCAAAATCAATAGAAATTAATGTGTCAAGTTTGTGATAACTTTTAAAGCCATTATTTTAGATAACTGTATCTCACAAAATACAGATAACCCTTTAATGACAATTAGATTTAATATGAGGACAACATTTTAAACACTATTAAAAGCCTAAATGCAAACTATAAAATAAGTGCAAATAGTTATGTGCATGAACACAATTTTAATTAATATTCTGTGCGAATCAATAAGTATATTCATTTATTGTGATAAGCATCAATTTTAATACGAAACTCAATTTCGTTTTAAATTTTGTATTTACGAAACCAAATTAATAATATACGGATTATTATATTAATTATAAATATACGGAATTAACAACTCACCTATAGCATGCAGAAGCGAGCTAAGGCACTGAAGAATAAGTCCGATGAAAAGTATCTGCATTTTAAATGCGTTGATTTTACTCTTCAAGAGGAACAAAGTTTCAGATATTCAATCAAAGGAGTTTGTGCCTTGTTTTTTCTGTTGAAGTGTCAAGAAGAACGAAGTAAAGAAGTTAGCGTTGTGCGCCGACATAAAAGGCGCCAAAAAAGTTTACTTCTCCAAAACCCAAGTTATTTACCTACACGAACTATGTGCACATTACATAAGAAAGTAAACGTTGAACGTAATCCATATAAAAGTCGAAATCCTGATATTATGTGTCCAGCAATCTACTCAACAACTTGAACAACGATGATTCCTTTTGCTAAGCTGCCTAATTTAAGTTTTTTGATATAATATTTCATTATTGCATTCAAAAAATCTTTCGTATTACTCTCGAATATAATATATATCGTTGTCTTTCATTCAATAATATTCATGTAAATCTTAAATATACTCGGTAGTTAAACCCGTTGAATCACGTACTTTCCTCATAAAACGAGCGCGCTATTCCACCAAGCGCCGGCACTCGAATCGCGGAAATGTTCAAATGTTTGAAACTTTTGATTACATTGCTCTATTGCCAAATGTAACTACGGAAATGAGAAAAGCGCATCCCAATGTTTCAAATAGCTTTGCGATAACACTGAAAATTAATAGGACTGCTGAGTTAAATTAGTTCCCTTTCTCGATATTAGGAACTCTCGCCTCTGTTAATCCTCGCTCCTGATATAACTCTTAAATGATTGACTTACACGAGTGATAAGTTTTATGACAAATCTGTCCAGAAGTATATGCAAATGCGTAACACGTTGAGAGTGTTGTTGCAATATTTATATCAGTGGCGTCAGTGGAAGAAAATCGGTGTTCAATGTAGCGCAAAATTGGTCGAAATATTTGCGGCACCTGCAAGTATGAACCACGGCGAAAGTTCAGTCTTTTGAGCCGTCGGCAATTTCTGCTCCACAACTGTGGACTAGGGTCTGAAAAGAATCGATCTTTAGCCCTCTGTCCGTGGGTAATATGGGTGCGCCACTTACCCAAAAGCACCCTCTGCCGGCCAATATTGTGACGTCACAGCAAACGTCACTACTTTAGACCAATCGCAGGAGAAGACAAAAACCCATTAGCGCATCGTTTGATCAGAAGACAAAAACCCATTAGCGCATCGTTTGATCAGTCTGTGGTACAGTAATTATATCAAAACTATTCATGGTTTGAACATTATCAATAAACAAAGGTTATTCTAGGCACGCACAGTAGTGATTCTTTACTTTCCAATTTCTGGATGTACCCACGAATACATGATTATTAATAATTTAAAAATTCTTATACTTATTATTTCTTTTCCAAATTTTGAAAAATGCTTTTAAACGGCATGCTTATTCTAGCGTGATTTCTCTCTCACTCTCTAACTCTCCCTCGCTCGCTCTCTCTTTCTCTCCCTCTCTCTCTTTCACTTAAAAAAGCGAAAAATGCGTTCAAAACGAAGTTCAATAAAAACTTCATAATTGGGGAAAAGAGATATTTTTTTACAAACATACATTATAGAGCCTATACATATTACCAATACCTTCTAAAACCCACAAATTCACCACTTAATCTCCTGAAACTATAAACGATCACAAGTGTAGAAAGTTCATTTAACTATTATCCATATATTAATAAACTAAAGTAAAAATATTTTTAAAGTGTGTAAATTTTTGCACAATAGGGGGGTAGGTAATATTAATCAAATATCTCGGTAGAAATCGTACATAATTTTTACAATAACAAAAAATCTCAATATATATATCAGGTGTGTGCATATATTTGTGAGGAGGGGGTTAGAAAGAAGCCGTGAGTTTTAACACTCGAATTAGATTTACTTATATCAAACAATAAAAATAAACATTAATAGAAAAATGTAAAGAATAGTTTTGGTTTTCTGATCATCCTAATATATTACTATAGCACAAAACGCAAAACTTTTTTTATTACAAATCTGTAAAGAAATATTGAGTTTTATGTAAAAAGTTTTATAAAGTGCCCAGTCTTACTCGGTACTCGTGGCAAGATTGGATAACCGAATAGTTAGTGAAACGATATTATTCCAAACTGATTACAATTAATTTAATATTCCAATTACATTTTATTTCAAAAATTGCTGACAAATATTTCTGATCACAATAAATTTTAAGTTGATTATAATTAATTTCAAATTGAGTAAAATTAATCTGAAATTGAATAAAATTAATTTCAAATTATTAATTTCATATTGGTTACGATTAGTTTCAAGTGGAGTCAAATCAATTTCGTTGTTTCAAGTTGATTCAAATTAATTTCAAGTTGAGTCAAATCAATTTCGAAACGATTACAATTAATTTTGAAGTGTAATGTGCCTTTTGTTCTTGTTTATTTGCGCTTCTACAAAATTAGCACAAGTATTCAGTGCGGATGTGGAGCTCCTATCATTATGTTCCTATATAAAATAACGCTGTAGCCCAAATATATTTTTTGTTTCTCCTAGCGAGTCACAGGTGTAGGTGAATCATCATCATTGTCTTTCTGTAATTTTTGATATTTTGATATAATGGCTTCAACAAGCAAACAAGCAACAAGCTAACAACTGCATCATCACGGTCTTAATTTTCATCATAACATGGTAAATTTTTATCAGTTGTAAAAAATTCTTGGTAATTAACAATTGGAACGTGTAACATGCCCTCACTTTCGGGAGCTTCTAAAATCTTTTAAGCTGAAAGCAGCAAAGCAATTCCTTACAGTGTTGTTTTAATAGCTCACCAACTATATTTCTTACAAAGGGGGAAATATTTTGCGCTAATCTCTCAAGCTGGTGAAGAACTTGTTAATAAATTTTCATCAATGGATTTTAGTATCCAATTAACCGGAATTCGAGGCCTATGACGCCGAATTTGCTTCACGTGCGTGCCAGCGCTGCGTCATCACGCCGACAGTAAACATTAAGTGATATGTATCTGAAGTCCTCAACAAACAGTTACTTCGACACTTGCGTAAGGTTTAAACACACGACGTTTCACCAGTGTCGAAATAACTGTTTGTTATGGAATCTCCTGGTGAAACTCTGTATTGTTTCGTTATCTGAAGTCCTATTGTACTGTAACTAAGATCACATGATATTGAATTGTGTGTATATATATATTAAAAACACTTTAAGTTGAAACATGGAGAACAATGAAAAACATTGAAAAATACACAAAATAATTTTACTTACATGCTGGACGATATATGAAAATCCAAAGCGTGTTCTTGCACGTTCTTGAAAACGGGAGTCATGCAGCATCATAATGGTGTTATATTTCATATTACATAGTCTTGTGTATTTATCATTTTAAAAAGCTTTTTCTATATATTTATTCTATAAATGTTTTTTCAAAAATATATATATATTATTTTTTGAAACTACGCGTAACATAATATGTATGCACATATTAATTGAATTGCAATCTTACATGTTCGTTCCAATTAAGTGGAATGTTGTCCCAGTGAAGCGATGTAAAGTACTATTAGTTTCTTTGTTTGGTTTCCATTCCACGAGATTTGGCCCAATTAAGCGGCTTCCCCAATTATACAGAATCCACTATATACCAAATGTGATTAATTTAATTAATATTGCAATTAATTTTATTTCAATTAAAATTACAGATCCCATGGAGGTGTTGAGTGAAGTTTAAGTGGAACCGCTGGTATATGCATAATTATATATGATGGTATACGCTGTTATCCAGATTTGCAGTTAAGATTTTAGTTGCACATGATGGAACACATCCTCCGTCTTGCTTCCACATGCGACTGAAAACATAATAATAGCCTTCTAATGCAATCCATGGTAACATAAGCGAATATATCCGTCACCTTTTAACAAATAAGTGTATCTTACATACAGCGGATTGTTTGGATCAGATCACACCCTCTTTCCAAACGGTGGAAGTAATTTAAAAAGACAGTTGTAACAGAAAGCTTCAAAAAGACACAAAAGTTCGCCAAATTAACGATAGACGTCATGCATCTATTTTTAGATTTGTCGGAAGTGGTTCACGAAAAGCATAACCACTTATTAAAAAATCAGTGGGTAAGTGGCGTTATTTCCAACGGAAAAAGCTTAACTTCCATCCTTCTCAAGTGTAAATCCAGAAATCTTTTAAAGGTCGCAGGGGGCGATTTTTTTCCCAATTTCTATTTTTAGCCAAGTGCCCGGTACTTTTAATTTAATTTTCTGTGATATAACCCTGGCTCGTGAGGGGCGATCGGTCAATCGTCCCCCCCGAGCTGCCAGTGGTCTTTCTCTAGTACTCTGGATTTTTTTTTTTTTTCCGATTTCTATTTTCAGTCAAGGGTCCGATGTTTTTCATTTAATTTTTTGTGATATAATTTCGGCTCCGGGGGCGATCGGCCCATGACCCCCCTTAGATCCGCTTGTGGTTTTTCTCTAGTACTCTGTCTTTCCCCGAATTCCACTATATGGAGTTTTCTTGCATTAATTAATTCGTATAATTAATCCATTCACAGCTGTCATTTCAATGCGGAAAACATTCGCCTTCCATTAAAAACTTAACTACGAAAATAAAAAATATATTGTATAAATAGAACAGCTAGAAATTTTCATTTTGTATTTTCAATGTGTTTTATTTAAACGTTCTTCTATTTGATTCTTCAGTAAAACGGAGTTATGAGTGCATATGAATCAATTGAGAAAACACTTTAAATGTTTAGAGTACGTGACATTTTTGTCTGCGTTGCGACTTAAGTGACGCTGTAAAGCGAAATTCTACACGTCAGTTGTCAAGATTTATAAAAAAAGTTAATATGCAGACTATAATTTAAAGCGAAAGGTTTACGATGCTACATTTCCAATTGTCATTGTAGATCGAAGTCACAAAATGAAAAATAAACAGTGGTTCCCAACCTTTTTCAAGCCGCGACCCACTTTTATAGTAGCCAAGTAATCCGCGACCCCCTTTTATAGTAACCAAAAGACTTACGATCTCCTACTCTATCCGCCGCCACCACATTTGTTAAAAATGCTTTTATTATTCAGAGTAAAGACAACACATTAAATATAAAATTATATTATATTAATTATATATATTACATAACGTATATTACATTAATTATATATATATTATGTTAATTACATTATACTAATGATGTATATTAATATATATATATTATAGATATAAAGTTAACAACGATTAGTAGAATATTGCAATGTTGAAATATAATTTCAATATTTTTTAATTATAATGTTGAAATACAAAAGCGTTGGAAACATTTGGTATGAAATTCCTTATAAAAATAATTGCAACTAAAAATAGTTGCGGCGACCCTCCAGAAACCTGTTCGCGACCCCCAGGTTGGGAACAACTGATATAAAGGAAGTTGTTACATATAGCAAAACATTACCTGAAAAACAAATAGTGGCATAAAACACAATTTCTTTCATGAAAAAGCATCTTACCTATCATTAGCCTAGGCAAAATGGGTTGACGGTGTAGAGGTCTTATCACCCACTAAACATAAAAAAATATGTGTATACTACAATTTTATACATTATATATACTACTGTATAAGTTATATCTACTGGAATGAATTCCACGCTCTACCTGCAGAATATGTAACGCTTAAATAATATTCAGCATTTCAACCATTTTTCTCACTGAAGATGAAGCTGCGATAGTTCGAAACGTTTGCTTTCAACTTGTTGTATATACTTTTTAATGGCTGTTTCTCAAAAAGCTAATGTACTTGTTTCTGATGTATGATTTAGTAATATATACTTCAAACATTTAGATTAATGGTGTGACATTTAAAGAAAATTTAGAAAACAATACGCAATATAAATAAGACACAAAAACGACGTTTTAAAAGTGTATTTATGGCAAGGTTGAATTTAATCTACACGTTTGGGGCGATAGAAGTCCACTCTGCTTCGGGAGTGAACACGTGGAATATCGTCAACAAACGAGGTTGATTCGCGGATGTAACTGAAGTTGAGTTATTAAGTGAAATGTTCACTTCCAAAAGTAGGAAGTCAAGTACTACGTGGTTTTTGTAATGCAGCCACTCTTCCCAGAAATTACCAAATTGTGGAAAAGTTGGCTGTCTGTTAGTAGAGGTGGCAATTATGACGGGACTATGGATTAATATCAGAAGGAGTTAGGTGGAGTACATTTCGCCGAGCTGAGCTGAAGGAAGGAGTTGAGCTGTGGTCATTCACAATGGAATCACGAAATATGTTAATGAAGAAAGCTTCGGCGAAGTCCAGTTCAAGTGGTGAATGAGGTTGGTGGATGATACGAGCGTCAAAAAAGTTAAAGCGATAGTTGTGTTCGTGGCTGTGAACAGCAATGGATGATTTGTGCACCTCACCTTTCTCAACGTATCGGCGATGTTACATACCAGTCGAAGGTGCACTTGATTGCCTTAAACTTCGTCTTTCCGAATTCCACTTTTCACAACCAGAAATTTCTGAAATTATCAATCTCACCTCAATCTGTGTCAACTCTAGTGCATTTGTCTTCAACGGACAACATTACCAACAAACCAGTGGCTTAGCTATGAGTAACCCACTTTCATCAATCCTTTGTGACATATATATGCATTTCTTTGAATCCAATCTCCTCAACTCTATCAAGTTTAAACTCTGGGATCGCTACATGGATGACATTTTTATTATGTGGGACAGTCCTCCAGATCAAATCTCAACACTCCTTCCCACCATCAATACTTTGGATCCTGCGCTTAACTTCTCCCTCGAAATTGAAGAAGATAATTCCCTTCACTTTTGGATATACAGATTACTAAACATCATAACTACTTCGCTACTTCGGTGTACCGCAAGCCTTTCAGCGTTGCTCTCCCTCCACATAATCTTTCTTTCCATCCGTATCAACAAAACATGTCCGCCTTCTACACCTATGTCTTCCGGGCTCTACAGTTCTGTTCGTCAACGGACTCCTTATCTGATGAAATTTCTTTGCTTAAGACCATCGCTCGCATCCGTGGGTACTGTCCCAGCATTATCGATGCTGCCGTTTTCAAATTCTCAAAACGTTCTTACAGTACATCTCTTAGTCGAATATCTTCAAATAATTACATTGGCTTCGTAACACTCCCTTACGTGTACAAACTTAACTCCGCCATTGTCTAAGTCCTTCGCCAAGCCAAATTCATAGTTACTTTCTCCCCTATTAAGAAGATTTTGCCTTCTAGACTCAAAGATAACATTTCCACACTCCAACGCTGGGGCGTGTATCAAATTTTTTGCCAGTGCGGACTTTTCCTACATCGGACAGACAAAACGTGCCCTCATCCATCGGTTGAAAGAACATCGCCGATACGTTGAGAAAGGTGAGGTGCACAAATCATCCATTGCTGTTCACAGCCACGAACACAACCATCGCCTTAACTTTTTCGACGCTCGTATCATTCACCACCCTCATTCACCACTTGAATTGGACTTCGCCGAAGCTTTCTTCATTAACACGTTTCGTGATTCCATTGTGAATGACCACAGCTCGAATACTTCCTTCAGCTCATCTTGGCGAAATGTACTCCACCTAACTCCTTTTGATGTTAGTCCGTAGTCCTGTCATAATTGCCACCTCTGCTGATATACAGCCAATTTTTCCACGATTTGGTAATTTCTGTGAAGAGTGGCCGCATTACAAAAACCACGTAGTACTTGACTTCCTACTTTTGGAAGTGAACATTTCACTTAATAACTCAACTCCAGTTACATCCGCGAATCAACCTCGTTTGTTGACGATATTGCACGTGTTCACTCCCGAAGAAGGGCGAACATCTATCGCCCGAAACGCGTAGATTGAACTCAATCTTGACATAAATACGCTTCTAAAACGTTGTTTTTGTCTCTTATTTATATTGCGTATTGTTTCGTCGAATATTTCACGTGAAGAACAATGGTTCAAATAGGACTCGGTTCATATTTCCTGATGACATGAAAATAACTTAGTCTCCTCGGCGATAATAAAATAACTTGCCGCATCCTTAGCGAGCTAAAATATTAAACACATTTTCCTCTCATGTGTCCAACTAATCTTCAGATATTTTGTAAAGAAATTTCTAATATAGCCAACGCCGTAGAAACTCGTTTATTTTCTCCCTTATCAGCAAAACTTACTTACAAGGGTCTCTTGTCTTGGCGAAAATGATCTAGCCCTTATTATGTTTTTGCTTGTCATTTTAGCCTTATTGACAGGTTTGACAGGGCGTTAATAAAGACTTCCTTCCGAAAAAGATAAGGGACTTTTCTCTAACGGAATTTTTTAGGCAACAGATCATACATTTCTTAGTTTTTATGTAAAACTCCATGTTCTTTTAAATTGATTAACTGAATTTTTTCTTCGGTCTTAAATGTATATTGTCACTCATATAGTTTATAAGCTATTTAATAAATGCATTCTCGTAAACCGCTTCCTTGAAAACAATGGATTAAGCACTGAAAAAAATTGTATATTTGCAGCAAAATAGCAGCAAAGTAATATTCCGCCGAGACCTACAATTCTCCGACGAATCCAAACCTCACCCGCAAAGGGAAACATACCCTGGTCTACGTTGGACAGAAAAGCATCATGCATTCTACGATATTGTTGAAAGCCGAACATTGGTAAACCAATGACATGTTAGACAAACGTGGTACGACCACTCTTCCACAGAGGTCGTACATGTTAGACAAACGTGGTACGACCAGTCTTCCACAGAGGTCGTACATGTTAGATGAACGTGGTACGACCACTCTTCCACAGAGGTCGTACATGTGTACAATGGATACGACCCTCTTAAAACGAAGGGAAATAAACATAGAGACTACAGTGAACAGTTAGTAGCTAAGTCTTTTCTTTTTTCCCCATTGAAAGTCGAACTCAGATTAAGAACACGCTGGGTCTGAAGGCGTTTTATGAATACAGAACCACAGGGACTTTAAAAACATAATCCTTGAAAATTACATTGATCAAAAATAGAACTTAGATTCTGTACAATATATGATCAGTAATTATAGATTTGAGTATTTCCATAACTGGACACCAATCGTCACTTTATGTGGAAACAAAATAATGTCGATACTTTAAATTACGAGCCTTCGATTTTATAGCGGACTTCCAATGTCAAATAATTGCGGGCTGCCGTCTACAAATGGCAGCACCTCCATGAAACTGTGCCTATCTGGAAGTGACAATACTTGGTTGTTTTCTTTATTGGCCATTTTCATTGATTTCTGATGAAGCGCAGATTTTTACCCGAAATGTATTGATGCGGGTTTT
>QLNU02015003.1:70444963-70488660 GCA_006491805.2 Dysdera silvatica | reverse complement strand
GGGTTCTTCCGTTCAGCTCCTCTCCCCTCCAAAGGCGGTTGCGCAACAAGGTTGCGCGCTCCGGCAATCTTAGGGATGTCATTGAACTTAGGCGGACGGTGGCTAAGCTCAGGCGCCGCATCAAAGCATCGAGGCGTGCTAGTTGGAGGCAATTTTGCAATAGTCTCAACCAACGTATGCCCGATAGCCTGGTGTGGAAGAAGATCCGTAGTATTTCGGTTCCTGCGATGCCCTCCTGCCAGTGGCATGCTCTTGCTTGCGCACTTGGCTCGCCGCAGGCCGCGGCCGACTCTCTTCTTGCCCAGATGATGCGTCCGCCAACCCCGGGCAGCCGACAAAGTGCTGAGCCAGTTCCACGACTGAAGCAGCCCCGCATTGGTGCCGACACGCTCCAAATCAATGCTGACTTCACGTGTACAGAGCTCTCCCGTGCCATCAGGCGTTGCAGAAGGAACTGTACTCCAGGCCCTGACGGCATTCCCAACAGTGCCTTCACTTGTCTATCCCATCCCTCCTTATGCCAACTGCTCCGGTTCTTCAATTCCGTGTGGACGGAGCACTCCTACTTGGAGAGTTGGCGAACGGCTCACATCATACCAATTAGGAAGCCATCGAAGCCGGCCTCCGACCCTACCGCTTACAGACCGATCTCGCTCACCTCCTGTGTGCTGAAGATTTTCGAAAGAATGGTCTTTGGCAGACTGAGCCATTTCTTGGAGGTCAATGGGATCTTTCCGGACTATCAGACTGGTTTCAGGCGCCACCGCTCGACAGATTGGAACGTGACTGACCTTGCCTCCGCGCTTGGCAGCTTTAAGTATCACGGTATCCCATCTGCGGTCCTGTTCATGGACTTGGAAGCTGCCTTCGACTCAGCCAGCCATCAGGCTATCCTTCGGAAGCTCTCAGCTCTGGGACTGAAGGGTCACATTATGGCTTTCATCACCTCGTTCCTGACCTGCAGAGATGTACAGGTCTGGCTGAGCAATACATTCTCTGCCTCCGCCAGGTCACTGAGGGGTGTTCCACAAGGAGGAGTCCTCAGTCCATTGCTCTTCAACGTCCTCATGGCGGACCTTCCAGCCCACCTTCCTGGTTACATCCAGTACTCGATCTTCGCGGATGACATTGCCATTTGGACCTCAGGAAGCACTGCGGAGGTCCTCCAGCGCAGGCTCCAGCTTGCCGCCAACCGGCTATCCTCCTTCTGCTCCGACTGGGAACTTACCGTTTCCGCTGCAAAAACAGTTCTCCTCCCGGTCACGAGAAGACTCTTCCTCCGAGGTCAAGATATTACCATTGGAGGCAATATTGTCAGAAGGGTGCAGTGTCACCGCTTCCTTGGTGTGACGTTTGACCGGCGGCTAAATTTGTCCAAGCAAGTCTCTGAACTTCTTGGTCATTCCTCTCGTCGCCTTGGAATGCTCAAATGCCTGGCTGGTCAGAATTGGGGAGCTTCTCCGAGGAGACTGTTGCAGTTCTACAGGGCCTTTGTTCTGTCAAAGGTATTATATGGCGGAGCAGCAACTGTTTCTCTTCGCTCCGATCTTAGGGTACAGCTTGATAGGTTCCAGTCCCGCGCCTTAAGGCTCTGCCTTGGGGCCCCGCAGTGCGCCAATCCGGCAGCCATGCGGGCGGAAACCGCCAGTCCTCCTATCATCAATGAAATGGAGAGCCGACTGGATAAGGTCCTCTGTAAGATGCTATTCCTGGCTCCTGAGCACCGCATCCACCAACGTCTGCACAGCAGGGCTGATGGTTCGGTGATCGCCCGTCATTATAGGAATTCCATCCTATTACACGTCGCGCCGCAGGTGCAGCGGGACCCTGTTGCTGTCCCATGGCTTCTTGCACTTCCAACAGTGCACCCCTCCCTCCATGGAGTGCCGAGCAGGGAGTCAGTGGACGCCGGAGTCCTGCGCGACCTGGTACGTGATTCCATCGCCAACCTGGACTTGCCCCACTTCCAAATATTTACGGATGGGTCCTTCTGTGCAGTCTCCAGGATGGGGGGGTGCCTCGCTTGCGATCCCGAAAATCAGTCTGGCCATATGCTTCCACATACCGCTGTGCTCCTCCTCCACGGAAGCGGAGCTTGTCGGTCTGTGGGAAGCCACCAACTGGGTCCTTCACCACGGTAGCTCCGATGTTACCGTCTTCTATGACTCTCAGGCTGCTTTGCGTGGCCTCCAGGCCGATCCTGCTGTTTGGCCGGTCTGCCCCATTGTCCAGGACATTGTTCTCGCGGCTAAATGTGCGGATGAGGGGAGGTCTGTGATATACTGTTGGATTCCAGGCCATACCGGCATTCGGGGTAACGAAATTGCGGACACTTGGGCGCGTCGAGCCCTAGAGGACGTAAACGGTTCCTGCAGTAACAGACCCTCCCCGCACAACCCCTCCCTTTCCTGCCGTATCAGGAGTCTGAAGGACACCTATCGAAGTGACATGGTGAACCTCTTGATAAGAGACATTACGGGGCACTTCCGATCAATGTTCGAGGTGCGAAAGTCGCCGTACTTTTTTCCGATGGTCTCCCAGGTGGGGGCACAGACCAGGCTGCATCGTTTCAGAATTGGCTGTGCATTCACCAACAAGTACCTCCACCACATTAGGCAACTCCCGTCGCCTGTGTGTCTCCAGTGTCAGGAAGGTGCTGACGAAACACTGGAACACATTCTTTTGCGGTGTCCGGCCTACGGCTACCTCAGGGAGGAGCTCCTTCTCGCCCGCCGCCGTTTAGGCCTCGCCTCGCCACCAGGTCTGTCCGACCTCCTGGATCCCACCGGATCCCCCCGCCTTCGCGCTGCCTCCGTGGCTGTGCTAAACACCTTCCTTTCCGGTCTTGGCCGGTTCCTGTAGGTTACTCGGCTGGCCCATGGGGGTGTCTCCGGTCCTGCTGCCTGGGCCGTGGCCGTTCCCCGTGACGGTTCCAACGGCTGCTGGTTTCGGTGTGCGTTGAATGACGACTTTACGTGAACGTGCATCTATGAATGCCGTGTTGATCGGCAATCCAACTCCCCACTTCAGCCGCCTCGGCGACTGATTACGCTGTTCAAGCGTCCTGTCTGGGATTACAGCGCCGCCCCCGGCGGCCACCCTTCCCAATGAAACCCTTGCACAATCCTCCTCCTCCTCTCCTCCATTGGAGGCCTCCCATTGGTTCTCATTGGGTTTTCTCATTCTGCGGGACTACTCTGATGAAGGGTTTTCCAGAAATTTCAAGTATAAAAAAGAGACAGAAACATAACATCGTCATTACTCCTGATGAAGGACTGCTGCTGATGCGTCCGAAAGCTTGAGTGATCTTTTTCATTGCTATTTTACCAGTGTTTAACCTTTTGTGTGTAAGTAATACTTTGATAGCCATTAAGGAGAAAGCGTCTTTTCGTAGCAACACAGGGTCTTAAGTTCAATACTGAACTTGGGACAATCTTTTTTTAATATAGCCTGTCTTGGCCAAATCAGGTGACATACTGAAAGAAGGGGGGAAAAAGCGTTTAATAGCAGGAAGGTTGAAGGTCATTAATTGTGAAAAATAGTTTTTATCCTTGCATAGGGTCTTGTATTCGATGTCGAACTTAGGAACATTTTCTTTTTTCCTTTACAAAATGTAGTTTTGCAGTGGGAATGAAACTGTTTGCCGTAAAAATATAACGCTTGACATATCACCATTGGCGTCGTCGTCGTAAAGCGTAGATAGGTAAGAGCAACAGATAACTTTGTCAGTAACGTTGTAAGTATTCCATCTTAAGGCCCATTAGCTTACGCTAATCGGCATCTCTAACTTTTATTGCTCAAAGCAGACAGATTCTAAACTTTATTGCGCAAGCGCAGAATAGAGGCAGGACATGGTCTTTCGAAAAGAAATTGTGTTCTCTTGTTCCAAAAATCAATTCGAAATTGAACAGAACTACTCTCTTGCATGGGAGTGTCGTCATAAACCCATTGTATAATGTAGGTTGTAAAATGCAGCTGATTATTAAAAAAAAACCTTCGTAGTTTTGGAATTCATAGTACAGATATCTGCTGACATCTCTTGTGAGCATGGTCTTTAGTTTTCTCAGAAAGAAAAGCAATAAGGGCTCATTTTTACACCTTTTGCTGATTGGATGTTTATATTACGTTATAGCTAATTTCTAACCAATTAGATGTTGTAATCAAAAGGTAATAAAAATTGAGACAGTGAGAAAAAAAAAAAAGAGGCATTCATTTTGACATTTTAGATTCTAGTTTCAGCAATTGGAGGAGGAGGAGTTTTTGATTCGTAATAATAAAGAACTCAGAGAGAGAGAGAGAGAGAGAGAGAGAGGGAGAATACTAAAAATCGTTAGGGAGCTTGTGGGACACCCGATAGCCCACGTAAGATAACGAGCGCAGCATGGAGAGAAGAGGATGACGAAGTTGATTAAAATAGGATGTGGTGCAACAAGAAGGATGGAAATATGTTGGACAAACACGTGACATCCCGGAAGTCTAGTATATTTTACTTACATTCTCAGAGACATCTTGAAACTAGAAATTATGTTTTAAATAACTTGATAATTAATAACTGACGTTATAGTGAATTGATAAGCCGCGAATAAGGGTTAGGGCATTGCGAAAAGTGTCATATGTGAAGAATAAAATTATTGTATTTTAATGAAGTAGAAGCATTTCCATTAATTGTTGTAGGGCGTATTTAATGCCAAGAGTTTAAATAAATATTTTACGTTGATATAGTATACACATCTTAAACTCTTCTTCAGTTTTAATATGTGGGATTTTAATTAGAGAGGAGCCAGGGAATAAGGCGTATTGCGTTTCATAATGTACTACAAACCGAAATTAATAAAGACAATACGATCACACATTACATGATTTATTTCGTCTACACATAAAAACCATTTCGTTATATACATAAGAATTTACAATCATCCCCTTGCACAAGAGAAACACTTGTGGAATACTAAAATAAGGCAATAAAATGCCTAACGGAAACAACCCGTCTAATTATCAGAAAGAGAAGTTTCTAAAACAATCTGTTTTACAATCCGTAAATAAGTGTATGTGGCCACTTTAAACTTTATATGCCCGTGTGTAACTGAAAAGAAATAGTTTTCGTTGAGTCTAAAATAAATTAACATGTTTATACTAATTTAGTAATATTTGGTAAGCCTTACCTCACTAATCAATAAACCATAAAAAACAGCTTCCATATTTTTGAATTGAAACATCGAAAATTTTTTACTTATAAACATCGATGTTCGATATTTTTCAAATAACCTGTTCTTAGTAAGTGAAACTGTTTAAACAGACACCTTTATGCTTTTAAAATTAAAACAACGATAGTTTTGCGTTACACATTTTTTTTTTGAATCACCGATGTTTAGGAACCGGTATTTTTTAAATATCAATGGATCGTCGATGTTAACATCGGTGTTTTGATATCGATACTCATCCATAGTAACTAGTGTTAGAATGCTGTACCTGTTCACTAAAGCCTGTTCACTCACCCTCTCTCTTGTCAACATCACCGCATTCTGGAGGAGAATCTCGTAACAAGCTTCGGCTTTATATTCTCTTCCATTTCTAACCTCAAAACTTAAAAATGATGACAAACCTTTAAAAGGCCTCTATACATACCTTTATCTGAAAAGGGTAAGAATTTCTCAGTTTTCTAAAAATATAATAAGATATAATTGTCACGGTTGTAGTTCAATTTTTAACAGAGATAATATCAGATATCCCTTTTTTTATACTTTTTTTGTACAAGATGTTTTGATGAAAATCTTAACCTTTATATGAACTTTCAGTAACTGAATGATTTTTAGTTTCTAAGTGGAAATATCCAAATCTATATTCTAGAAAGTAGATGGTCTCTAGGAGTGAGTATATAGAGGGGACGGGTAACGTGTCAAGTAGTGTTTTATCAGCTTTTATTTAAGTTTTTCGCGTCAAGTATTATTTGACATTTTATGCAATTTACTGTAGGGAAAATACGTTTACAAACCCAAATCTGAGATAAACTTTATTGTCATCCATTTCTATACGTATTATTTGAGTTTTTTTGCTACGGAGCTAAGCAGAGTTTCAAAGAGATGACGTAATAACAGTAAAAATTTATAGCTATATTGTTAAACTAATGAGCACCAGGGAAACATGAAATGGGATTATTATTCTTTCAATGTAATGATGTTATTGAAAAAATTAATATATGGCAATTATATTATTTCTCAAGATTTGCAGATTTTTGTCGTTTGTTATTACTATAGCTTTTGGTATAAGAAAATATAGCTATTAATGTAACAAAAATTTTGTTTCCTCTTAGTTAAATACTCTAACAGAAAGAAAAAGTGCCTCAAGAAGTAACGTTGTTTGCTTAATGAAGTTAATGATTTGTATATTTTTACACAGAAGAATTTATTATTTTTTTTGTTAAAGATAAAAGTCTAAACAGACAAAATTATCATAGTTTTTGATTAGAGCCAGAAGAGTTGTGATTGGTATTATACTAATAAACCTTTCTAGAAAAATAATATTTGTTCCAATGAAATGCGTTTTCAAAACAAAATTTTTCTTCATAAAGGTAGAATAATATGTAATTTTATAAATTTAATTTCGAAGGCTTTGAATGATAATCATAAGCAACTAATGAATCTGAATTTTGAATATATCTTAATTGAAAATTCCCTCTCCTTATTCAAATAATTAATAAGGGTGGAGGGTAAAATTAACATGAGGCTAATTTCTGTAATGCTATAAAAATTGCAAGAAACGATATAATGGATAAAATTTCTTTAGTTATTAATTTATTATTTTCAATTTAATAAACTTTGGTATATGATGAATGTAATAAAAAGTATAGGAGGGCAGCATATATCGATGCTATGATGATGTTAAGAAATACAAAATATTAATATTTGACATTATTACTGAAGTTTTAATTTTTATTTACAAATTTGTTGCGCGTTCTGAAATTTTTAACAATTCTAATTTTGATGAATTTATTTTATAGTTTAATCCAGGTAATATTTCGAAACTTGTCAGAACTTGGAATATTATTTTTTACAACTACTGAAAAAATATTTAATAATGCTAAATTTTTGTCAATTTTAAAAGGCGTTTGGAAAATGCTGGGATAACGAGAAGTTATTTTAAATTACAAATAATTACAATTTAATAAACCATATAGCACGATGGACTCGAATACGTTTATTTTTTGAAGAGTAGGAATCATTATTTTGAAAAGAAAACAGACAATTACCTTCCAAAGACTATTCGTGTTTAGATAGATTGAAAAACTGTTAAATTTGACATTTGAAGTTTCCTTGACGTAATGTTTTTAAGCAATTAGCACTGGTTGCAATGTTTTTGCTCAAAGATTATCCATTAATGGGCTTTTGTATTTTTCAAGCACTAATGAGGGTATTAACAGATTACAGACTGATGGTTAGTTAATTTGCAAATAAAAGAATAATTTCATAAAAAAAACTTTACCAATAAATTTCTGGGAGAGAATAGAATTAAAAGCCAACCGTTCTTTAATTTTTTTAAAAGCAAGTCCTTAGATTATCCTTTCGCATTTCGCATAGTCGACACAAATTGAATAAAAACTTAAAACTGGCCAAACGTTTGTACTTCAATAAATTTTTCATCAACTCGGATAAAAAAAGATCTGGTCAAAGCTCAACGAACTTTTATTTAAAACTAAAATCACTAATTATTAAATTTCAAATCTTTGCTACACGACACAAACGATCACCAATCAGAACCAAATGCTTGCGGCATTTAATAATTGTTTTATTGACTTTCCCTTCAATCTAATTAAGATTCAAAATAATGGGTCACTTATAAAAAATACTTTAATTATTATATAAAAGACTTCTTATTTCTATCAGAAATCACTAATCACGCAATATCTGTGGAACTTCATGGAAGTAATAAAAAAAGCATAGGACGTGACCAGATTCACCCTATTGTCGTCGAATGTGTTCTAGCTATAACCCAGCTTACCTTCATTCACATTTACGAGTATAATCTAATTTTATTTGCAGAAATCCATCCGTATGATTTTAAAATTGCCGCTTTTACTATTAGATATAAAAAGGGTTATAGATTTTGCTTTAAAAATTTGTGATGTTACCTGTGGTCCCCTTTATAGAAATTTTAGAGAAACACTTTTCTTCCATAGACTCCCATTGTAATTTGAGGTCATGGAGAAAGCTACTTTCCTACACTACATGGTCAGAACCTTTACAGGTTCGTAATCAGCTTTAAAGCTACATTTAATTAGTACTAAAATTTTTCAATTACGCCACGGGGATTTTTTACAGGAAGAGAAAATCGCTCTTTGCATATAAATTGGTCAAGGAGATTTATGTGAATTGTTAAAGTACTACAAAAATTTTGCAGAAGCGAAAGTGCAACGTAGCAATGTGTGACTGAGAAACTTCATGAATTTTTATTGAAAAATTAACGTTTAAATTTAATAAGCTTGCTCCTGAGTGAAATCAAGCTTATTCAGAATTCCTGAAACCCATAAACTCAAGAAACAACTAAGTAAAGATTTTCAGAAAAGGTACATACTTAGTCTATTTGACGTTGAGAAATTTTGGGTCTAGAAATTTCATCCTTTATTTAGCAGCTTGTCCGTAAGTTTCACACAAATTTTAATTAAGTATAGTTATCTTTGGAAATGAAATAGTTCGGGTGCGTGCAGGAAAAAACATCCTTCACTTTCTGCAAATTCTCCAAGTTCATTGAAATTAGTGTGAAATGAAATTTAAGCTATTAATGCAAGGAATAAAACGAAGGGTGTCTTGTTTACTTAGTTGAATCTTGCAAGTCTGACGAGACTTTATTTCGCCATCGGATAGGGTTTGTCTTAATGTTATCTTTAAACCACTAAATATTCAGAAACATTTGCACCTTATTCATAACTCGAATTTAAACTTGGTGACACAAAACTCTGTGTTTCACCATCAACATTTTCTCCAGTAAATCAAGCCTGAGGCAATGGAATATAGAACACACCTTTAATTTGCTTTAGTTTCCTATTGAAGATTTTATTCCGAAATATTTTGAAAAGGGAACTGTCTGACCGATTCTGGAAAGATATGAGTTTTACCAAAATTTTTTTTTTTTTAAATTATAAAAGAAAACTTCTTTTAGAGCGTTTCGAGTAAACGATAAAAGGAACCCTCGCTCATTATTTAACATTTTATAAGCTCCTTTTTTTTTCAAATAAGCATGATAACTTTTACTAAATAATTTAGGAACTCAAACACAACGATTCATAAATGCTTAACGCAAATTCAAAATATGAAAGAATTTCACGAAACAGAACCAGTTTTTAAATTCAACTTTTTATACAGGGTATTCGAAAAAAAAGTTAGGAATTGGAATTAGCTTAAAGTGCAACAAAGTTTAGGCATTATACGCTGAAATATTTTTGTTGAAGTTAATGAAATAGACTTTGAAAAGCATTACAATGTTTCCCTTCTGGACTATTAATAACAGAGCATAGACTGAATCGACATCCAACCACGCGGTCTCATTCTAATAAAAATGTTTAGAGCAGTGCTTGCAATTGACCTTATTCCATTGAATTTCTTCTTTTGGGATGATATGGAAACAAAAATTTACAGCAAAAAGAGTCAAGATATTTTTTATTTAAAAAAAAGGAATTACTATAAAAATTTCAAGACTCACTCCGGATTTAAAAGCTCGGCAAATATGTTTAGATGCAAGTTAAATATCGTTTTACTGTGTGCCATGCAGTTAACGATATGCACATAAAAATATGACAATGCATTTCAGAATATATGTTAGTTATAAACAACAATCAAATCATAAGTTAGAGAATATATTGCATAAGGTTTATTACCACATAAACTAATGTCTAATTCTTCCATTATTTTTCGGTGACTTCGGGATCAGATGGGTATAATTTCCGTTTTCCGATTCGCGAGGTTTGGGTACTACTCCCAACTAAGCTTGGTTGTGTGTGAACGTAACATGGTGTAGTATCAAGTCTATATAAAATTTATATAAATATAAGTTCATATTAATAAAACCTTACATTAAATATTTTATTAAATTATCTGTAGTGAAAACTGCTCGATATTTCGTCAAATAATAATATTAATTACTAAATATTTTCTATGATATGTAATTACTTAGTCAATAATTTTAATGTAAAAAAAAACAAATGTGCAATTAGTGTCACTCATTTGTTTTACAAAAATTGCATTAATTTTGAATTTTAAGTTTGAAAGGTTTTGTAAAAATTGGAACCCTATCTGGAAAATAGATGTTTTTCCCTTTTGTCGCAAATATACTAAAATTAAGTGTTCTGATTTGGTAATTAGTTATAAATAATTAGCAATTTCTTACAAAATAATTAGCTATAAATTATTTATAAAACAGAAATATATAAATTCCTTTGTAAAATTATCTCAACATCTGGATTTTTTATTTTTTGAGTAAATAATTTTTTCTTTTTATTTAACTTTTAGAAAAAATTAGGAGAGACTGAGAAATAATTTTTTTCATATGTGGATATATTATTGGATAAAACATTGCTTCGAATTAAAAAAAGTAAAGCAAAACTATTTGCTTTTTTAATTATAAACTTAATATTTTTTTCTGTTCAGACTTTTTATTCCGTTATGGGTTTCTTCATATATATAACTTGCGTTGGGTTTGACAAAGTGCTTAATGAATGTTTTTGAAGAAAGAAAATATTGTAAGATTCAAAAATTGACTCATAAAACATTACACAGCAATTTGAATTTTGTGGTTTCTTTGCAAAAAAATTGCTTCCGTTTCATGCACGGATTATCAGTATTATAGAAAGAAAATACATATTTGAGGTATTTTTTCTATTTTATTAAAGCGAACCTTAATGGCAGTCATTTTATATGTGCGTATAGATGAATTTTAGTTCTATTACTTTTTTTTCCTTATCTGTTTACAACATAATTAAAACATGATTTATGGAAGTTTCCAAAGCTGTGTATAGAAACAAAATTTTAAAGGTTATTAGGATTCTGCAAGGGTATTTAGTTTTTGGGGAGCAAGCAGTTTATCTTAACCAAAAATAAACACCAGAAGTCTATTAAATACCAGATTTACTGTTTACTAAATTAGCAATATGTTTATCTTAATTGCTTAGAAGATAAATATCATATGAAGTTTCCAGGACGATATTGAAGGAATATAATTTAGAAATATTTTGCAAGAGGAAATATAAGCATGCCTATACGCATTGATTGCCAGTGATTCGAAATCAAAATGAGTGCAACATCCTATGAATACGATATTATTTTATATAATGATATTTAAAAGTTGCAATGAGGCAGATGAATGAAAATTATTGCTACACAAGTGACGATTGTTAAACAATTAGATCTTTACAATTATTGCTTGCACTCGTGTAAATATCTACTATCTAACTAAATTTAAAGATAAAATATATCTTATGCAGATTTTGGAACTTATTTTCATATTGTGTTATTTAATCTTCATTTGACAAAGCAGTTTAAAGTTTTTATCAAGAAACCAATCTAAAGGATGATTTAATAATTGACGCCGAGAGATCTGCACGTTTTAAAAAAATAGGAAAAGTGCATATGATTAGAGATGTTAAATTACTCGTAAAGAAAAGAATGATTTTCCGGCGCCTGGTGGGACCCGAACCCACGACCTCCTGATTGCCGGTCAGGTGCTGTACCTACTAAGCTACGGGTGCAACCACTTTTACCCTTACGAGTATATATATATATACTCGTAAGGGAAAGAGTGGTTGCGCCTGTAGCTTAGTAGGTAGAGCACCTGACCGGCAATCAGGAGGTCGTGGGTTCGGGTCCGACAAGCGCCGGAAAACCATTCTTTTCTTTACGAGTAATTTAACCTCTATTATTACCACATCATCGGCTAATGTGAAAAAACTGTTGCTTTAATAACATATGATTATATTTTTTCATTTAGGAAAACGGAATATGAAGTATAAAAAATATTAGTCATTTCTCCTTCTCTTACGGATATCTGAATGTGTTTTAAATAATTAATAACATATTAATTTTAAAATAAATTCAATAACATTTTAATGAAAGATAAATTTCATCAATATTTTTACGAAATTTTACTTTAGTTGTTTGTTTGGGTTAAGGTTAACACTAGATAAATGAATTTCATTAATCAATAACAAATCTATTAACTTCATTACTAATAAATTTGACACCTGCGTTTAAAGCTCATATTAGAGCTTTTATTGGCACAGGAGAAAAAGAGACGCCGTCCGCAGCCTACGGATAACGTAACAAAAATATATAATTAAAAACATTACCAAAACGGATGATACACTGCAAGGACTCAACGTCATTTCAAGTTTGAGTTATAGGTGAAGTCCGGAGGACGTGCATAAGTCTTCTAGGTACAGTCAGGTAGTTTATGACTTGGACGAGTTCCGGGAGACATACAATGAATCACCATAATTCAACTAGTGGTCGTATTTAACCACTCTGATTTCCAGAACCGCACAGCGTTCGGTAACATCCGACATACTAGTTGAACGTAGGACACACATCTCAGAGGCAACATGCAATGAATAACTCCTTGCTCCGCAATAGCCCAACATGCGCTCTCGACACAAAATCAGGTTTATGCTACAAACCTGATTTTGGTAAGGTTTATGCTACAAACCTTATGCTATAAACAATAATGTTTATGCTACACCCATAACGGACCAATGTGGCTCAGTCGTGCCCGTATTACCTCCGACTATAGTTCGCAAAACGGCCTTACGCTTTACACAACATAAGAAACCAGCCAGCCAGGAAAGAAGCAGCGAAGTAAACTTAACAGCAGCAGCGCTTTTAGAAGCCATTCTTCGAATTGTATGTTATCGGTGACGTCATCATAGCTGAACATCACAGTCAATTTTTATGTAGAGCATATGAACATATGTAGAGGAAACACAACTGGCACAGTTGGTAACAGATACTAACTAATTAGGTTGAGCTGTAGCGAATAGTAAGAAATGCCCATTACAATATTTTCAGTTGAATATACAATAGGAATATTAATTATTACAACAAAATAAAATTCCCAATTCGAAAAAAAAGTGTGTGCACTAGGTGTAAATTTGATTTGTATAACTAACTATTTATAAATTCAAAAATTTAGGCTTTCAAAAATATGACTGCTTAATTGGGAATGAAATAAAGAAAAGAAAATCGAAAATTTTAATTTTCGAATAGTTACTCAAATGGAATTAACTTTGAGGAATGAAATTAAAAAACAAAATCATACAAACAGATGTCAATAATATACTTAGTTTTAAGGCGCCTATAATTTTTTTCAAAAAATTGGAAACAGTTATTGCCATGTACAAGTATGTGGAAATAAGATATAGACAAAAACTTTTAGAAAACTGGAATACGCTTCTCGCAATTGAATATAAATTTATTGTATTTATTTCGACTTATTGAAACACAATATAAATAGAGAAATACTATATTTTAAATTAAATGTGCGACGCTATATTTTATTTGTATTCAGAATGGAAAAGGCGAGTATCGTGCGCTATACTTCTTATTTAAAACATTATTCGAACCTCAAACAGCATACATGTCAACAATGATTTTATCTATTTATAAATTGGGCTCAGAGGTCCATTTCTATCCAGATAATTCTCCAATTATATGTCTTCTGTCTCCATAAATGTTTCAGTCCTAATTTAGGATTTCAGCTATTAGAAGGGTTTGGTAATTTTAATTTGGTCTTAGTAAATTTCAGTTCCGTGTAAGGTGACTTATTTTCCTTTTATTGGCCTTTATATAAGTATATATTACTGTTCATTTTAGTGTTTCTGATGACCTGTGAAGTGTAGTTCTGATGTTTTGTTTTGAAATTCTTGCAATGTATCGATATGATATGGTGTAGCTGCACAGAATGGCAATGCTTATATGATCACTGAGCTGACCACTGTTTTTTGAAGCATGATGTTGCCTTTCCTTGGTAATAATAGAATTTGTTTTTCAAGAGTGCCGGCATTTCTGTGTATACAACGTATCATTTTCTTTTGTAGACATTATTTCTTTTGCAAGTTTTGTTTTATCTTAGCGTCATACCTAAATATGTCACTTGATTGTGATTAGTAGAACTTCTTGTCGTCTATATATAACTGCTTTATCTTAGTATGATCTGCTGGTGCTCTTAAATTCTTCCACAGGAATATGGTCTACTTCTAATACATTTGTTTTAATTTTAATTCTGCATCTTTTTTTTGCAAGAGTCCATACCAAATATCCAGGAGATCGAACTGATTTCAATTGAATCAAGAATTTTATAAAACAACTTTTTTGCTCTGTATCGCATTATCAGCAGCAAAGAAGGCGCAATTTTTTTATCATGCACTTTAGAAAAGTTATAAAACATGCAGAAAAGATATAGTTAAATAATAAGTGCTGAAAAAAAGTTCTGAAGAATTAAATCTCTAATCTGTGTGACTTTTGATAGTGAGTTCTTAATTTTAGATCTGAAAATTCTGTAAATGACAGAATATATTAATTTATTTATCAGTAGGTCTCAGAATGACAAAGCCAATTATCTTTTGAGACACTTTAAGTGTCATATCTTGCCAAATAGTAATAATAATAAAAATAATTTATTTCCATGCTCATACAATCATTTTCAATGGATTCCAATGAATGCTCATATAGAGTTGTCTTACTGGAGACATATATGGCATGGTGGGGAAATGCATAAAAATATATGTATATGGCATGGTGGGAAATACATAAAAACAGACGTATATGGCATGGTGGGAAATACATAAAAACAGACATATGTGGCATGGTGGGAAATATATAAAAACACCCGTATATGGCATGGTGGGAAATACATAAAATCATGCGTATATGGCATAGTGGGAAATACATAAAAACATATGTTAATTCCTCTATTCCCCAAGGTTATACCTATGGTTCATCTTTTTTAGTTAATATTTAATATATGTGTTTTTACAAGAGATTTAAATCTAAAAATATTTCTGCAATTTTGCAATGACTCCGGCCGCCGGTTCCAGTATTTAATACCATAAAAATTTATCTTTCTCCCATTCTAGTCCTTATTTTAATAGGTTCATATTTCTCTATCTGTCTTGTGTTTTTAACATTTGCCCTTTCCTTTAAAATTGTTGTATTTGCATATTTAGCCATTTTCTTTTGTTCATATATTGCTTTCAAAATATTTAATTCATGTGTTTTAACATCATGAAGTATTCTATATTTATATTTTATTTCTTCTCTTTGCTGATTTGATATATTTGTTGTAATTGTAAGTGCTCTATCCATAATTGACTGTACTATCTTATTTTTACTAGTTCCCATATTTCCCCAAACACAATTTACATATATTTAATGACTGTTTACTAATGCATAATAAAGGTTTATTGAGATATCCACTGGTATTTTGTCCATGAGTCTGGATATAGTTCCTGCTCCTCCACCCATTTTTTTACATACTGTTTCTATGTGTTTGTTCTAAATAAATTTGTCATCTATCAACAATCTCAAAAATTTCTATTCCTCTATTCGTTTAATTTCGTCAACCCTCATACATAATTTATAGTTCTCAATCCCAATACCTTTTTGAATTCACTGTTTTATACATTATTACTTCCGACGTAGAAGCTCCTCAGGGTACCGCATTTGAGTCCTCGTGAAGTTTTTATTTCGTGGTGAAGTGTGATGGTAACTTAAAAAAAAAATTGCAAAAATTGCTTTTTGATTATATGATTACATTTTGTGTCATCAATTGAAAATATATGGAGAACAAAATTATATATTTTTGCATTAGATATTTTGAAGATCAAAATGGGCATCCAAATGAAGAAGCAAAATACTGTAATAGAATTAGGTACATGGAATTACAAAAACCTAATTACAATTCGAAAATGCCATCAATTATAGTCAAAGATTACAATGCAGGACCATGCAGGGATTTAAAAATAAATCAGAAGATTGAAAACGTTTGAAAGAGTGAGAAAGGTATAAATTTATGTATAGATTTATATATTTTTTAGAAAATAAGTGACCTATATCACAAAAAGTTTAGCCAAAATAGTAGGCCAACAAATGAAAATGTAATTCAGCGAAAGAGGGGTCAAATTTGGCCAAGAACCCATTTTATAATTTCAGAATAATATATATATTCACATTTTTTCAATAGTAACATTACCAACAAGTTGTTAACTCAGAAAAACCTCCAGGGTGGTGGCTGTTTTTGTAATTCTTGGGGAAATTATTAATAAAAAATTTCACAAGGACGCAAATACGGTATTTCGAGTAAGTCCCATGCTGGGAAGAAGAACACGTAGAAATAGCATGAAAGGCGGTATTCTAGTTTTAACTTGCATATTTTTAAAATGCAATGTTTTAAAAACACAATTAATTTAACCCATTTCAGTATATTTTAAATTAATTTTAAACGTTTTTTAAAATCAAGTATACAAAACATAAATTTATAATATAAAAAATGAATGCAAAATTCTCGATAGAAGAGGTATTTATTATTGATTAATTTTCTAAGGCATAGTAAAGGTACGTTAAATTTTAATATTTTACGGGACCAATTAGTTAATTATCGCGAAATGATATTGATCAAATATACTTGAAATAGTGGGGGATCTTATAGACGGAATTGATCTGTTTACATGTTTTTCTTCGAAACATTGCGGTAGACGATCATCCCTCAATCTTTTCTTTTTTCCTCAACGATCTGGGAAGCAGATCTGAAATTGATCTTGCTATAGAATAGCAAGATCAATTTCGTTTACTGGCGTCAAGTTACAAATTAATTGCTTTAAACAGCAATTTTTTTCCTGTGAGGGTATAAAAATATTTATATCAATGGCTAAAATAAACGATCGTGGTAGTACATTAAAATTTCTGAATTCATTTATTTTCAGACTTACTTAATCATTATAAAATAATTGAACACATATGCAGTCGGTATTTTGAATAAATAAAATAGGAGTAAACAAACGCGACTGATTTATGATTAAATTTTATAAGAAAAGTAATTATCTTTGGACAGCTTGAGTTTATGCGTTTCTTAAATGGAAGCAGTAACGGTTATTATTAATAAATAAACATTGTCTTGCTTTGCTTAGAAGATTAAATCTTTAAAAGACAATTTTATGATTAACTGATTTGCAATTAAGTAACTTGAATGTACCTTTAAATTATTAGAGCTATAATGTTTATTACGTAGCTCGTTCAATAGTAAGCACCGTATCGGTATCAAAAAACGTGCAAAGAATTTTATTATACTTGATGCATAATGTTGCTACGACTATTTCTCAACATAGTTGCTGTATTTATTGCACAATGTTGCTACGATTATTTCTCAACATAGTTGCTGTATTTATTGCACAATGTTGCTACGACTATTTTTCAACATAGTTGCTGTATTTATTGCACAATGTTGCTACGACTATTTTTCAACATAGTTGCTGTATTTATTAAGGAATTCGTCGTATCGTAACATCAGGTTTTGAATTCGTTCGTCGAAGAAATTCGATGTTAAACCTTTCAGCAATTCCTGCACAATGTGCTTTGCGTTTTGACTACTTTCTAAACTCTGGCTGCCCAAAAATATTTTAAGGGTGAGAAACAAGCGATAGTCGCTAGGAGCAAAGTTGACTCTGTGTGTCGGATGCTTGAAAATTTTCTGTCCAAACCATCTCAATAATGTACTAGTGGCGATGTGTGGCCGAACATTTTTGTGCAGGAGAAAATGTTCAGCAGTCAGTAGCCTGCGTAGATGGTTCTATATAATTTGCTGAATGCAGCTCCCTAAGGGTTATGTATACGATTCCTTATGATTAATTATTACATATTTATCATAAACTGCAAAAATTTGCCTGTAAATTTCCGACGTACTGATATTTTTGCCCTTCAAACCCAGGCCTGGACTGGCCAGGTTCGCTAGTCTGCTTTTCCGGACGGGCCCCCCACTTAAAAAGAAAGAAAAAAGAAAGAAAAAAGAAAAAAAATTAAGAAAGGAGATTCGGCCTAGACAGAACAAGTGATTGTGAGGCCCCAAGGGAACAAGTGGTTTTGGGGCCCCGAAAGAACAAGTGATCGTGGGGCCCCCCTATTTAATTCTCCTCTGATTAACCACTTTCATTTAATAAGCCTTTTCAAATAGAGTTGTTTCTTGGTGTTGCTTTCTTAGGTGAAAAGAATGGGTATTTAAAACTTGTAAACGAAGTAGAAACTGAAATAACAGTACAGGTTAAAAAAAAAGGTAAATTTCAAAACACAAATTGTTTGAAATGTTTATAACAGTAAAAAGATTCAGTGAGTTCATGTTTTATGCTGAAATTTTCAGCCCGAAAATGCATAGTTCCAGTAAAATGGATTAAATAATATATAGGCTACGTATGATTTTACAAAGACAGTTGGTGTGATATCCGTAATAATTACTATTCTAAAATATCGGGTAAAACCAAAATAAAGAAAAAATGCAAAAAAAAAAAAAAAAAAATGTTGAACTTGGATCGAACTCGTCATGTCGTGTAAGCGAATTATCAAAATAGGTTTGTTATGAGCCTGTCGCGAGAGGCACCTGACGCGTCCGAAGTTTTTAAATTACGGCTTTGGTAGAGTCCGCGCAATATCTTTCTGGGTAATTGCCGTAGTGAAACGAGTGATTGAATGCCTGTAACCGAGCAGTAGTGCGCCAGTGCTAGTTTTATTATTTCAATTCATAACAATGGAACGTACATATCAATCAGGATCACAAAAGCGTAAAGCTGTTGTTAAGTAAAAGCTAGAAGAAAGTGTATTGGACGCGAAACAGAACAAATTAAGTTTCCCATTTCGGTCATCAAACGTCAGTTTACAAGACAATGAAGAGATATCAGCACCTGTAGGTAAGCCTATTTTATATATTTTGATACACTTGTTTATTCATTACTTAATCAAACTTCGAAAAAATGCATTTAAATCTATTGCCTACCTTTATAGTTAAAATGCCTCTATTTTACCTAAATTTATAGTTAAAAAATCAATGCCTAAGAGAAAACGAGATCGAATAAGAAAATCAGTAATCCCACGTAAAGCAATAGGTAAACGTGGGCTGACACAGATGGAGAATAAACTTTCCCTAACTACGCTGGCCTCACCCCTTTCCTCTTAACATTTACTCGCTAACGGCTGGTAAAAGTTTTCTCCTGACTATTCTATTCTCTAAGATGCTAAGCGAGTTTTTTTTTCAGAATCAAAAACTTTCTCCCTTCTCCTCAATAGTTTAACATTTGTTAATTAATTACTTTAAAAACAAACCAAATACTGTTTTAAATGAATACAATCAGTTAGATTCCCCGTATTGACCTTTTGGAAACCCTTTAAATTTTTTTTCTGCTTACGATGAAATCCTTTACGTTTTTTGAAATTATAAGCTTATTTATGCACCGATTTGGATCGGTTTTTTTAAGTATATTCACAAAGATTCAAAGCTTTTTTTGATGAAATAAACAAACATTTTTTTTGAAACTTTAAAGGTCCCATGACCCTTTAAATAGATGTTTGTTTATCGTCCGAATAAAGACATATCAGGTTTGACCACAGAAGATAGTCATACAGAAATCATAGAAGAGAGAGTAATACCGATTTATGTCAGATAACTTCTTCGCCGATTCTTAGGGACATTATGGAATTTGGATCCATTGACGAAACGGAACGTACGGAAGATTCAGAAGGTAAAGTCAAGACATTATGTAGCATGGTTATTATATATATATATATAGAAATAAAAATATAATACAAAATACATTATGCTACTGTATGTTATTTTCGGATGTTGAGATATTTGAGTTATAGCGTACTTTTAATTTATTTTTACATGAAAAATTTGTTCTAATACACTATAGTATTGAAGAAATACATAAAGAAGTAAAGCATGTGATATCAAGTCTCTACGTAGTCTATATTAAGACGAGATGATATGTTTTGTACAGTAAGTGCATGACAATTTTTTATTTTTAAAACGCATTTTTTAATTAAAAGAATTGAAGCAGTTAAAATTCAACAGTATGGTTGTAATACCAAGCTAATAAAATATTATGACGTAATATGCAGATTTCGATATTCGATGTACGGCCTCAAAAGATTCATAGGATCGATCACGAACAGTATAAATGTGGCAACATCGCTGTTTTGAAACAACAGGGTGATAATGTCTCCGAATTGTTGAAGTGGAGATCGCTGTGGTTGTTGGTGCAGATAATAAAGTAACATTTAAGGTGGAAATTACGGTACGAAATTGTAATTTATAATGACTACAGGTCCCATAAATCTTTTGCGGGATGTGCATATACATTGAAATTTGAATAAATATGATACCATATGTAACTACAAATTACACCGATACAGCTACTATTGTCGATGACGAGTCCTTTTCTTCCGATGATGAAAAAAATGTTTCTGAGTCTGACACAGAGAAAACGTTTGAAGATGGAGTCACAGTTCTGAGTTTGTTAGATCAACAACGAATGATCTGCAAATAAAATCAGCGTTTTTAAAACATAGTCCTATACAACCATCTGCGAAAGGTGATAAATCACCTCTCGATCATCACAGGGTGTACTAAAGAAATTTTCCAAATGGAGATAAGTTTCAAAGGAAGTGGCTATCATACTGTCACGAATACAAACGTATATATTGCTTCACGTGTATGACATTTGCTTCATGTGCTGCGAACCAAGAGAAAAAGGTGAATTCATTTATTACAGGGTATAATGTTATTAAATCCCCCAATATTTATAAATCGATTGAACTGTACTAAATTCCGCAAACACGTACAGATTCTGTAAACGCATTTTCCACTGTGAAGCTCGGCAAAGATGTTGGCGCCATATGTGATCAGCAGTCCAGAAACCTGAGACAGAAGCAAGTTTATGTACGGCATTCTGTGATAAAGCGATTAATTGATATTGTGATTTTTATTGCTCGTCAGAACATCGATTATCGAGAAACGGAGGAATCTGCATATTCTCTTGATGATCGTAAAGTTAATCACGGCAATTTCTTGGAGTTAGTATTTATTACTTGTTTCTGAATATGATCCAGTTCTGAAGGAACATGTAAATAAATGCATTGCATTAAGCGAGCAGAGAAAACAACGCCAACAATTAAAAGGAAAGACTGCAAGCAAAGGACGTGGATCTCTCGCTACTTTCCTTTCCAAAACATTCATCAATAATTTGATAAATATCATTAGTAGGATGATGCAGCAACGTGTGGCTCAAGAATTAAAAGGAGATGGTATTTTCAGCATAACGATGGATTCAACAAGAGCTGTATCAGTGATGGAACAAATGGCTGCTCTGCTTCGCTACACTTTAAATGGTCAGGTGCATGAAAAACTTCTACGTTTAGATGTTTCTCGTGAAACAATTGGCGAAGCAATCTTCAACCAAATTTCTGATATCTTGAACACAGCTGGCATTTCTATTAACAACATAGTTGGTTTCTCATTTGGCGGTGCATCTAATATGAAAGCTCAGTATAAAGGTCTTCAAAGTCGTCTCAAAAGAACGAACGAACGTCTTGTGTACACTCATTGTATGGTACACGTTTTAAACTTAGTTATGACTGATACTACGGAGAATGATTCATGCGCTTTGGATTTGTTTGCGTGGTAGAGTCTACAACAGTATTCTTATCGGACTTGCAAAAACAAATGGATGCGTGGAGCAATCTCACCAATGAAGTTCATAAAGATCATGAAAGTTGAGAAAGCTTCATGAGGCTGGTGCGACACGATGGTGAAGTAAAGCGAAAGCTTTAGGTGCTATCTATAATGGATACAGCTGTTATTACTATGAGTCAGGACCAAGAAATCAGAAATCCTGAATGCAGATTTTTGCTACTTATTAGATTTCTAAATATTGTAGTAACTGCTGATCACTTTAATGCCCGCACGAAGTTCCTTGCACGTTCTTTATTAAAAAACTGGTATAACTTTGAAACAATAATGAAAGCCATAGTATTCAATGACATATATGCCGTAACAATTCCTGTTTCAACCTATCTTCAGTCCAAAACATTGAACTATATGAGAGCATGGAATTTGGTGGATAAACTCACACAGTTCTTGAACGCCAAGAATAACGATGACGCATTTCATCTTATATTCAAAGGCTAAAAGTTCACTGAGTTCGTTAATTCTCATCTTACTGAAATTGGAATTGGTGTGGAGATTGAAGAAAATTTTGCGGAAAAACGCGTTTCAAAAAAGAAGAAATTGCCTGGTGAGAAAATCAACAATGAAAGTGGAAAAGAACTCATACATCTCGAACTGTGCCGCGTAGAACATTACAAAAGAATTATAAACCATGCATTAAATAGTGTCAATGAGCGTTACGAGCCTAATTCTAATTTATTGTCGGAAATCGCCTTATTGGATGCAAGCCACTTCAATGATCTACAAGAAAAAGAAATTCCTGGGGGATCGTTCAAAGAATTCGCCAGTAAAGTGAATTTGAATGAAGAGCATGTTGTCAAAGAACTATTATTATTTGCTCAATTTTACAAGAGTCCTAAAACCACAGATGCCCATTCCCTGGATATTCATAGTCAAGTCTGAGAAGACGCTGGTTTTCAGAGTATTAATCAGAGGGACGATGATCACGAATTTGAAGGTCTCCACGATGAATCTGAGGGTCATTTCTACGAAACCCCTTGCACAAAATACCAGATGTGCTTAAGTTATGCATTTAAAATCCTACACGATTACACTCACCAATCAAGCTCTCTTAATAACTTGTACAGTGCATACAAATATGCCTTAACTTTACCGTGCACGCAAGTAACCTGTGAACGAGTGTTTTCTAAACTAAAAATGGTGAGAAGTAAATTTCGCTCCTTACTGATTCAGGACTTGCTGGAAGCCTTTCTTTTAATTAGTGTAGAATATGATATTTTGAAATTATTGATATAAAAGAAAATAATCGATGCTTTATGTGACAGTTTTCTGAATTATAGAAACTTTTAAGTCTAAATATGTCAAAATGCAATATAATTTAAAATATTAACTTTTTTGGTCTTAATTAACCCAAAATGTCAGTTTTTCTTTAAATAATTATTTTACACATTTCAGTCTTTTGCGTTGTTATTGAGTCGTTTAATTGCTGGAAATATAAAAATATGCATACGCATTAATTACTTGTTTCTTTGATCCTTTATTTCTATTATAGCCCCTTTCAATTATAATTAAATTAAGGAAAGAAAATAAAATTAAAATAAAGGTATATGTAGGTAGTGATTACATAGTATGTACACAATGTATACCTTTAGTTCGCCAGAAATGAATTGAAATTCCAAGTAAATTCCAAGTTTATTCTTTAGCGCATTCTGGAGAGGTGGGTGCAGACACTATGTCAATATTTCTTATATTCATAATATAGTCTTAGGAGCAGAAACTGGGCCCCCCCCCCTTTGAATTTCCGAACTAGGGCCTTTGGGAGCCAGTCCAAGTCTGTTCAAACCTTACTACTGACTGCACTTCACAGGAGGAGAGATTATCGATTGTCATGTCCATTGTAAGCAAAGACAGAAAAACCAGAAACTTCTGTAGAACAGTAAGATTCACACATACACGTGTTTCCTCTCAACATGAAGCAAACGATTGTATGTGAAGAGGGAAAAATAGCATTGCTTGCGCTACTGTTATGCGCAAACGGTTCTCACTTTCTGGATGCGTTTTACTGTTTGGCCCTACTTACAGAAATATGCAAATCAGAAACGTTATTTTCAGGCTGAGATTCACTGGCATACGCAGGGTGTACCGAAGGGGGGTTGTAACCCCCCATTGCAATGAAATTTTGTATATTTAACATAGGAATATGTGGGCTGCACCTAAGCCATCCCTCAGTGGACATATACATTCTGCGCACGCCTATGCTGAGACTGTTAAGCTTTCAAACAAGCAATGGATTATGTCTCAATATGCGTAGGGGAAAGTGGGGCAAGTTTAAGACTGTTTTAAAAAGATGCAAATGTAAAGAACAGTTTTTGCTTTGGAAACATATTTTTATGATATACTTGGGTTTATGACAGATCTGAGGGACAACTTACATTAAAATAAGGAAACTGCAACTACATAATATAAAAAAAGCAAACAAACATAATTCGTTGTCTTGCCCCATGTCAGGGGCATGATGACGAACCATATGGGGGCAAGTTGGTGAACACAATTCGTAACCAATATTCCCCTAAAGTGTTTTAACAATGATCGCAAATGTAATCGCTCAACTGCTCATAGTTGTACAGAGTTCATACCATCATTTTTGTCACCCTTTACACTGGAATTCAATCTTCCTGCGGAGGATCAGTGTAGCTCTCATTCTATCCAGAACGGTTAAATGAATTTGCAGCAGATGAGCTTTTGTGCATAGTTTTTACAGTTTTCCTTTTAACAGTTTTTGCGAAATTCAACTTTCCTTTTGTAAGCGTTATTTTCTTATTGGCAGCTAGCTGTTTGGACATTTTTAACAGTAAAATCTCTTTCTGAGTTGCTTTTAAAATTGTTCTCGATTTTGGTGTGCGTTTTTGTTTCGAGTTTACTCGATGAGCAATCGGGGGAGGGGAGAGAGCACTGCCCAAGGAGATGCCATAGGTTTTTGAACAATCGGACTAGAGGCATTTTCTTGCAGTCTTTCTTCGTCTTCATCACTCTGCTCTGAGATTGGATCACACACTTCTTGAATGTATTCTTCCTCGTGTTCGGTCTTTTCTGCAGAAATTGCGGCTGCAAAATCAGCATCACTGAAAATGTGTCTATTGAATGGTGTAATTCATATCCATTTGTTGCTATTCCCACTGATGCTGCCTTAGAATAGGCTAACATGAAATAATGTAATAAGGAAAATAAGAATATAAATTAATATAATAATAAATATAATTACCTAATGATAAATAAGTTATTAATAAAAAAATGTAATAACAATTTACTCTAAGTATCGAAAACGGGGACAATGCCTCCAATATTGATATAATGAGACAAGATGACGAATTCGTCAAGTTGCCTCAATCTTCATATGATGGGGCAAGATGACGAATTCTCCAAGTTGCCTCAATCTTTATATGATGGGGCAAGATGACGAATTCGCCAAGTTACTCCTAACTGTGCCTCTTAGTATTTCACATTAGTAACTTTTTCTTATTGACCAAAATGATAAAAAATGTGCAAGTTTCAATACTACTCAGCTAATATTACACTTAAAATCATTTTACAATTATCGCATAAATCTATAGCTTATCTTCAACTTTCCAGAAGGTTAACAGAAAACTTTGAAGCATGTAAAAACTATAATCTTCACTCACATCAAAACGACGAGTGGTAAGAAGGTTGCCATTTCTCAGGACATAAAGAAGTTCTTCTTCTTCGCCTACGAAGTACCAGAGCTGCCTTGTAGTGTTAAATATTTAAAATAAATGCAATTCGTCATCTTGCCCAGCTCGTCAAATTTCCCCACTTTCCCCTACTTGTAATTTGAGTATTCGTTCTTTCTCAATTCTTGCTTTATTTTATATATAAGATTCAAAAGCCCTTAAGAAACGAGTAAATAGTTATGTATAAGGACAGTAGTAGTTGAATTTCAAGTCAAGTTCAGAGCTGCAAACTAAATTATTTTTCGATACTTAAACCTAAATTCTAACAAATTCTTAATTTGAAGGATCACTAATGATGAAATGTCATGAAAATATTGGATATCTTTTTTTTTTTGTGTGACAAAATGGGAAATATAAACTCATCTAAATCCTTAACTTGCAACGGAATATAAATGGCTATGGATTTTATGAAAAAAGGAAAGAATGCGTCGGAGATATAACACGGTTATGTTGCATTAGGTTACTTTATGTCAGAAAGCTGCTACGTTTATTTTAGGTCACTGTGTTTTGGTAACTCATTATTAAAGATTGCTCCCTTCTCTCTCGTACCTTAATGGCTTGCCATTACGACTACCCTGTTACACTACCTGAAACCATTCGCCATTGTAGTTGCGTAATTTAAAACGTTCTGGTGGGTACAGGTCCTAAAGACGGAAACTTCGCTGTCTGCGCCCGAGAGGCTCCAGGGCATAAACATCTCCCTCTCTTCTCCCCTTCGAAAACAGCAGTTAGCGTGCTACTCTTAACGCCCCTAATAAAGACGGACAGTTAATGAAATTGCGTGTAATGTTCCTCCGAAATGGCTTTCATTCCGGCCATATTTGGAGGAGTGATCATTGTTTGAATCAGGACCTTTTACTGGTTGATTGCGGGTGCCGTTCGAAACGACCTCGTTCTCGGCAGTCAATTTAATGGAAAGTTTTTTGCTGCAGCTAGCAGGATCTTCCAAGAAAGCTTAACACCAAAGAAAAATAACACTTATTAAACGTTGACACAGTAGTGGAAAAAACACCCACGTTTAATTATTAACATCGAACACGGGATTTCTTTTGTTAGTACGTTTTGTTTCAAATTACTTTCGGTTTATTATAGGCTATTTTAAGCAATTAATGTTAAGAGTGGTTGAAGTAATGTCCTTTAAATCATAATTAATGAAGGATTAAGTATTCTTCACTAAAGTCAGGTAACAAGTTCTTGCTATTGAAAATACTTTCTGATACGTATTATTAAAGGTTTATGGGAGCCTGTTTTTAAAGGCTGTCAAGAATATTGTTACCAAACTAATAGTTATAAAACATACGATTGTTTCTTATTTCTTAACTACTGTTACTGTTTTCCCACTTTTTACAGCGCATATAAATAAAAACGGAATATACAATTGCATCTATGCTTTCTAAAGAAAAATAAATTTAGAAGAAAGTGGAAAAAAATGAAAGTTGGACTTGCGCAATTTTTAGAAGTTGCATTTTTAAAGTTTTTCCTTGTAAACTTCCGTTTGTATTTTTTATGGCTCAAGACTAGAAGGCGAGTCAGCTGAGTATTTCTGACGGAGGACTAAAGAGATCACCACATTGCTTTAGAATAAAAAATATCTCTGTGCTCTTAACTAAATTTGACGGAAATTCTCTGTTTTATTACAAATATTCTGCGAGGTAAATGCCCATAGGGTAAGTTTGTAATATGATCTCTTTTGAGCTTGAAAATTTCTGAAATTTGTTTTTCTTTTGCAGGTATTTTTGTCTGAGAATATTCATAATATTTTGATTTCTTTACTATTTTTCAGATTATAATTTATCTTATTTTAATTTATAGAGTACAAAGAATGTTTTCTTAAAAGCAATAGAAAAAAATTTTAGATGACCTTTTAGTGCCGGAATACATTTCTTCCAATTGAAAGTTAATTTTACAGTAGTTTTGAGTATATATTTCACTTTTTCAATTGCCTTTTTAATTAGTCGCTTTTCTATTAAAATTATTAATGCATAGAGCGTTGACTGTGACAATTTTGCCTTGTACGTTTTCTAATTTGTAGGATTTTTGCATGACATTTAGTTGTGAATGAATTATTTTTCCAGCTTTTGTAAGCATTTTGTAAAATTAATGAAGAAAGATAGAGGTATAAAAGTTTTTTTGAACGAATTACTTTTTTATAAATGTAAAGACATAGTTATATTTTATACTTGTGGAATACTGAACGAAGTTGTAACGTAAGTTTAACTTATTAATTATTACAAAAATCCATTAAAGAGTAAATAATTATCGTATGAGTATACCAGGAGTGTAAAATATATATATAGGCATGATGGGATTGCTAATATTTTATGTCAGATATTTTACTTCGTATTCTTCTATAAAATGGTAATTTACTTAGTGATAATTACGCTAAAAAATAACCTACATTACTTTAAAACGTAAGTCATTTGGGGGTATTTCTAGAAAATGTTGGTTTTTCTCTTTGTCGGGTATTTCTAGAAAATGCATTAATATTTAAGTAAAAACTTCAACGTTAGTACTCGTTTATAACAGCACAGTGAAATTAATTGCATTAAACTCTTTAGAAAATCATCTTTTTTTCTTTCACGAAAACTTAAGATGTAATTAAATACCTCAAGTCTTCAACCATTGGCATTGTAAATAAAACATTTACGAAATTAAAATTACGAGTAGTCTTTTAGAACGTCTGAGTTTAATTATTTAAACAATTTCCTTTTTTTTACAAAGCTCATTGATCGACCTATGTGAAAAATGCCTTTTTTTTAATTCAAGAACCGTCCAGTGTATGATTCGGAAAATAGTCATTTGAACTGTATTTATCGAGATGGATTTGCTTCATTGAGCAGCACATAGTTTATTTCTTCTCGATGTAAGATAAAGCGCACACAATAAACTCCACAACGACGAAACTTCAATTTAATTTCAAAGGCGTTCCTTCAGTCCGAGTGCTCGTATAAAAGCGCTATTTACTGACAAAATAGAAAAGTAGGGAAGTAGATACACAAAAGAATAAACGAGTAATGGTCCGCAATGTAATAAAAAATGCAGCGAGCTAACATTAAAGTATGCGGGAATTTAGAAACAGAAAATTTTTGTTATGTAAAAGAAATAATGTGGGATTGAGTTAGGCAAAATTTTTCCCGGAAGAAAAAATTTTGCTATTTTTTTTAACTTCTTTTTTCAAAATGCATTTTAAAACCCCTGTTGAAAATACGCAGTTTCAGTTTATAATACATTACTGAAATTTAAGCGAAATCTGTCTCCCCTTTCCGAAGTTTACTCAGGTCGCTGTGAAGAAGAAAAATGCCCACAGGGGAGTAATTTTATTTCTGGGAGTACGTCGTTATGTAAAAAATTCCTTTTTTACAATTTTTTAACTGAATTATTGCAATTAAGCTTCTCGGTTACTCTGTTATAATTCAACAGTGTATGCCGTAAGAACGCGTAAGAGTATGCTGTAACGTAAGAGCATGCCGTAAGAACGCGGGGAAGCTTGAACAGAGCGAAAAGTTCAAAAGAAATAATGATTTACGACTGAATAGACGAGAATGTTATATGAGGATCGAATCTTAACAAATATCCCTTAAAACTACTTTAAAGTTTTCTTTTAAAAGGATTGAGGGTAGTTTTCACAATCATGCACGTGAAAGCCTTTGTTGGGTTTAATAATAAGGCCATTCAAATCAGAATTAATGCGCCGAGTGTTAACTTTTATTTCTTGAAAGAAACAAAACATTTTAAGTAGTTTTCTGCTGAAATAGATTATTTTCATTTTCAGCGCATTAAAGCGAACATAAAATTTTTATCCCTTGTAAAATGAAATCATGCGTATAACGGCAGTTTCAGCTCTCTTGAAAATAAAAGTGTTTAATATAACGTAATGATATGTAAAGTTTAATGCACTTGAAGAAATATTTTGAAGAAAGAAACAGTGCTCCCTTCAAGAGATTAGCTACATGAAGAATAATTTAAGAGAATGTTTCGTAATAAAGAAAATATATACATTTTTATTAAAGAAGACGTGCATTTTTAGATTTTGTATACCTACCAATAAATATTTAAGTATTAGTAAGGTTTGGATTTATCATTCTTAAAGATTGAAATTTCATAGCCAGATGAATCTTTTATTAGGCATCAAAGTTGTCGAAATGCAAAACCTGAAAGAATTTTTTATTGTTGTAATAAAATTCGTGGGATATGTAATGCATATTTAATAATTTATGATATGCATTTTATAAATATAATCTGGTGCAATAATGAAGCTTGCGGTAAAATAAAACTATATTTTTTAAAGTATTTATGTAGGCTATTTCTTACATGATATATGTGATATATACATATATGTATATCACATGATATATGTGATATACATATATATTTAATAAAATAATCATAAAAATTTATCGTTATTCGCTGCAGTGTTCTATTACTACAGAAGGTCATTTATGAAATGTTTATCAGCTGACATAATATAGGAAGAATAAGAGATTAGTTTCATATTAAATAAATGTAAATAAATGCATTCATTACGAAGGATATTATTTAATATTTTTACTAAAATTTTATCATGACCGAGTTTCGTTTTCAGATAGAAACGTTGACCATGTGAAATACCATCTGCCATTTGTTTGACTTCGTCTTGTTGACATTCATCCAATGGCGTAATCAATTCATTTTTTTCTTAGTTTTTATTTTTTATTCTCCACGCAATAATTTTCATTATAAAATTTCAGACTCTTTCATAAAGTGTATGAAATATAATAATATTTGTACAAAAATATATATACATAAGAAATGAAACTAATAAAAATAAAATTGTTAACTGTGAATTTGAGAGATTCATAATTTCGTGTAATTAAAATACGAATTTCTAACCGTGGATTGACATCTGAATATGGATCAAGTTATGATTGTAAAAAATTCGGCTGTCACATTAAAACCCTTAATTCTTTTCCCTTTCTCAGCTATTTCTTGAAAAAACTTTAAATGATACCAAAGCGACAAAGAACGTTCCAGTTTTGTAGAGAATGGGCAGCATTATTATAAGCTATCACATGATGATTCGCGCAGCTTGAGTATCAAGTTCTCGTTTTGTTCAAAATGTTAAGTTGGTAGTTCATATTATAAGAGAACGTAAATGGCAAGTTTAATATATACGCTATCTAATTAGGTTCTGTCAAAACCATGTTAAAGATCGTTTAACTAGGTAGGAATCCTTAAATTTCAGTTAAAAGTAGTTTATCTATGTCACTTAAAAATACGCTATACGTTCCACTTAAATGTAGTCTATATATATATATTTTATTTGAAATATTCCATATATATTTTATTTGAAAATAGTCTATATATTTTATTTGAAAATATTCTCCATATATATTTTATTTGAAAATATTCCATATATATTTTATTTGAAAATATTCCATATATATTTTATTTGAAAATATTATATATATATATTTCTTATTTGAAAATATTATATATATATATTTTATTTGAAAATAATCTATATATATTTTATATGAAAAATACTTTCTATATATTTTATTTGAAAATAGTTTATATATGTTTTATTTGAAAATAGTCTGTACGTTTCACTTGAAAATGGTCCATATATTTCACTGAAATGGTCTATATATTTCACTTAAAAGTAGCTTGTACATTTCATCTTGAAGGAGTCCACATTCTACATATAGGAAGGATTTCACTTCTAACTACTACTGAAGTTCCCTCAGAGAGAGATAACGAATCACATGTTTTTTGTGACATATCTTCCATCTTGTACGCATTGCATGACTGAAAATAAGCATGACAAATTATCTTTCAAGGATTACTTTAATAAATTATCCCTTCCATGATATTTTTGCGTCGCATACGTACTTCAAAGGTTAGATAGTGAGCTTAGAGCCCATGAAAGCATGGTAAATTGCGTGCTGTTGCTGTAGTTACAAGACGCGTTATCATATTGAATGTTATCCTATTATCATTATGAACGTATGATGCATTATAGGTGATTGTTTAGCAATTTAGGACAATATATTTTATAGAGCATTCAGCACAAGCATTCAGCACTAGCATTCAGCACAATGGGCCTATTATCAACAACGATCGAACACATCAAAATTCTATAACAGGTAGCCTGAAAGACAATAAAAATCTGTTCAATGAGGAAAGTTAATGAAAAGTTATAATTTAAATATTTTCCAATTAGGCAGAAGGAATTGGCCAATGTGATATAAGATAGAAAATGTATTACAGAAATTTGCATTCATCTAGTTCACTGGTATTTCCGCGCAGTTGTAGAAACTGCTCAGTGGCTTTTCATTATTAGTAATGGGAATCGAAAGCCGAAAATTTCCCAAATGATGTTTGTTTCAAGCCTTCCGCTGAGGACGTTAATTATTTTCGATTAAATTTTGACAAATACACTCCATGGCTGAAAATCGAGTACTTGGCAATCTCCATGATTAAATCACAAAAACTTGTGTTTGGTATAAGCGACTACGGAGGGACCCTGGTTCGAATCCAGGATGGGGAAAGCGTCTCTTTTTCTCCAAAATTACATAAGCTCTAGTTTGAGCTGTAATTAATACGTGGGTGGCAAAAATTATAGTATAATAAGCGACTAACATGATTGCCACACTCTTAGAAACGTTGACGAAATGAAGCAATTATTGTGTTCGAATATAAAGTGTATCTCAAAAGTATTTCAAAAAGTATTTCAAAAGTATTTCTCAAAAGTATTCAGATTTTGTAGAACACGAATGTAAAAAAAAATGCATTAAATTGAAAGATTGCATGAATAAGTATGACATAGATCCACATACGTAGCTGAATAATATTTAAACTTCTCTTTATACAAAAATTAATAAAAATAAATTTATGAAATCTAGGTGTCTCAAAAGTATGTGAACAGTAACGTAAAATTGGTTTAAAGGCACGGAAGTAAAACAAAAAAAGGCATATTTTAGTCCCGACTATCTGACATAATCTTTGAGGCGCTGTACGAGGTAGCAGAGAACTAACCCCGTGTTCAGGCATCATAATGCCACGCAACGGGTAGTTTACGGCGGCCAATGTAGCTAAAATATGGGAACTAAAATCAAAATAATGGACAATTTTATATATTGCAAAGAAAATGAGACTCAGCAGATCTAGTATTTACCAAATATTATCGAAAATCGATAATGTAGCTGTAAAACCGCGCTCTGGATGACTTAAAGTGACCACGGCTTGAGAAGATAGGTCAATTTGACGTTTAGTATCAAGCCAAGGACTATCTTTATGCCAAACTTCTTGTAGTTTAGTAAGTTCAGTGTCGTAAGAAACTGTTCACCGTCGCTTAAAGTCAAGTGAATGACATGTGTTTAGCAGGATTCTTCGTAAGCATTTTGCTAAAGCAACACCATAGAATGCTCGGCTGCTGTGGGCTAAAGCACATATGCATTGGAAGGACGAATGGGTCAATGTTACATTTAGTGATGAAAAAAAATTCAACCGGGATGGTCCCGACGATTGGGCATGAATTAAGGTGCCAGCCTTGCACTTTTTACAGCCGGTAGTAAGATGGCAGCTCCATTATAGTATGGGGTGCACTTAGTTTCAACGGTACGACAGATGTTGCTTTTCTATAGGGTCGCCGAACTTCAAAGGACTATCAAAAAAGCCTTGAAAGTGTCGTACTGCCCATTTCAAGAGCAATTAAAAGAGATAATTGGATATTTTAACAAGTCAATGCTCCAATACATAGATCCAGGTTTACCTATACATTGTTTACAGCTAACCAAGTACGTGTCCTGGACTGACCCACAATAAGCCCTGATCTAAATCCTGTGTAAAATGCATGGGTACAATTATAACGTGAAGTGTATAAGCATGGTCGTCTGTTTGCAACTGTTGATGAACTCAGACAGAAAACAGAACCCAGTTAGTTCTCCCTTAATCCCATAAATCTTCAAAATTAAATTAACGGTGTGCCTGATCGAGCATTCCGAATAAACCATAACATTTGTTCAATTATACAAATATGAAGCCCTGAACTTTAATAGAATGTTCATGGTCATATACTTTTGATAGAGGCAATTCTTATAATTTCTTTCTTAAAGTTATTTTTAATACAATATTTGGTGTTAAAGTCTTGTATACTTATTCTAATTACCTGTTATTTGATGTACATAAAATTTTATCTTTGTATAACTTTTTCAGCTTTTATTTTAATTTAGTTAATGTCTATATATAGTATATCAAGAATTTTATGAAGCGAGGTGTTCCTGATATGTAACTGATGTGGAGTAACGTGAAGAAATCAATATTTTGTGAAACTTACACAATGTAAAATCATAGTTTATGAAATTTATGAGAAAAACGTTACTTTTTAAATTTAGATTAATAAACACTGGGGCAATTGGCACTATTTTAATATTTAAGCATATGCATTAATTATGTGCATCACAGTTTCAATAGACAATTTTAACATCGATAGTCCCGATTCTGTTGTAGTAAAAGGAGAAAACCCTACATTACATAGGATGTCCCTCTTTTAAAGAAGCGATATTATTTCTTAATTAATTCATAGCCCTTTGCACATATAACCTTTGCACAGTTCCAAGATTTTTATTTCTCCCCGACCGAAATCTGCCGTCACAGAGAGCTTTTCATATACTTCCCGTCGCAAAGTGCGAGGGCTAGTATTGTTGGTTCTTGGATTCCCTATTTGGCTTTGGATTTGAAGAGATAGAAGGCAGTTTCTTTGTTTTTTTTCGAAACTCTTTGTTAATAGTTTTTCCAAATGCATGGCTAAACTCCATGCATTGATTATTACACCGTATATTATAAAATACATTATAAGAGAAATAGGGCCACAAAAATTGTTAGAAAGCGTAAAACTAGTTGGTCAACCTAAGATTGCTTGTTTGTTTGGCTTTTTTATGGCGCAAGAGCATCTGGGCTATACTGCGCCACCACCTGAGATTGCCTAAAGCACCACTATTGTCTGCTAATGTGGCGTACTCTATGATTATTTAAAAAGTCCAAACAAACTCTATGATTAATTAAGCAACTTGGTATTAGAATATTGACTGTCTCATAGAATGGAGAACACAGAACACCAGATAGAGTGCATAAAAACAAAAAACAAAAAAAAAACAATGTAGTTTTATGATATACTTCTCGGGATTTTTAAATGCAGACTTGTAAGGAAAAGTAGGCTAAGTATAAATTATAAATTATAGTTATATATGTGCATATGATAAAGATCAATAGTTAATGTTTTCTGTAGCATATGGATATGATATAGTATCAAATAATGCAAAATGTTTATCCCTTATTTGTACATGTAATGGAAGTCATTATACCGAAGAGGGTCAATATCTTTAATGACTAAATGTTTTTAATTCGTTTGGCAGCAAAAAATTGGACAGTAGTTTATCTACTATATTTTGGTCTCGTACAGAGTGTACTTTATAATTTGCTGCCTAATTTTGCGGACTCTTGCTTAAAAAAGCCTAGTTCTCGTAACATCGAGTTCTATAGATGATTGATGGAATATCTTTGTTCTTGTGGATTCCTGTTGAAAAGTATAGGTATTTGTGTTTTCTCTATTTTCGTACGTTATGGTGGTTCTCTGTGCTCCACGGTAAAAACCGTATAACCCCTGGCTTAGAATATGTGTGAACAAAAGTCAGTTATCATGAAGTTTTAGAAACAGTTCAATAACAATTATGAAAATTTATAAGACGTAGTAACAGTCCTGAATAGGAAATACAATATCTTGATAAAAATCCTCATCCTGCATCACCGTCGAACATTCTTCATAGCAGAGAAAGTTGCAAAAGTAGCTAGTAGATAAGGTATTATGGCCTAAGTGTAAGACCTTTATTTGTAAGGAGCACTTTTGAAAACATGGCAGGATTTGGATTTGGTGTGTTCCTGTTTACCACATATGTTTTTTAAGAAGCATTTGGGTGCTGTAAATATATTGCTATATAAACAATTGCCATTTATATATATGAGGCACTGTTATCTGAGCTATTTCAACCAAATCTACGTATTTTAATTATTTCATTGATTTCAACCTATTCTAGTTAAAATTTTCCAAACGATATTAGCATTTTAACTTCTCCAGAAACTTTCGAATAGAAAATCATACATAATGAAATTGTCCATATCTACGCATTATATTTATGCATTAGTTTTTCTTTATATTTTTTCAGTACATATGGAATTTAAAATTTTATCGCGCATATGATTGTAACAATATATAGATCTGTTAAAAATGAGATTACTCTCTTTTTAAATAATTTGCATGTATTTTAAAGATAAGGCTAAAACATGGGCGTCGTCAAACTTGTTTTCAGGAATTTCATTTTAAATTATTATTGGAAATAATTCCTTATCAGTTACATGAATAAATTGTAAAGTAGAAAGTGAAGGTTGACTTGTGAAATCACTGGTGATGGCATCGCCAATGAGGGACGCCTGATTTGAACCGTTCAAGTATTTTTCTTTAAAAAGAATAAATCGTTAAACGGTTAATCTTACCTCTGATCTGTTCGCAGGATAAGGTTCAGTACCTGGCCAAAGAGCTATTATTCATACTTTGACCCAGCCACGACGGTCATTAATTCCGTTGCCGTAGTAACTTGAGACTGGGTGGCAAGGTGAAGAGAGTGTCCTTTTAACTCACCAGAAATTATTAAAGGGAGCTTTCATAACCAGGATATAGTTAGATGTCTCTGAATTCCACAGCGACGGTGATTCTTATTTCATTCTTAAACGTCGTTTGACAAAACTAGTATTTTGGTTTGCTTATTTTAATCGTAGAAGTATTGGAAGCTTATGTATCTTAATTTAGATATCAAGAAATTTAGCCGGTTCATTCTCATTTTGTTAATTATTATATTGAATTCATATTAATGAAAGAGAAGAATTATTAAAAAAAAAGAAAACCGAATCAGAATTTGGCAATTTTAAGAACGTGCATTTTTGCAGTAGAAATAAAATAAAGAATGAATGATTTTTAATTAAATTTAATACTAAGCATGAAACATGTGATTAATACTTACCGAATTAATACATACAATTAAAAGAAATCTGAATGAACAATAACAATATGATTATTTTCTTAGAGATATGCTTGAAAAGAATTTTATATATATATATATACAGTGTGTCCCAAAATTATATGGAACCATGCGAAAACGAAACAATTTATTAAGTATTTAAAATATACTGAACTCATTAAAATAGTACTGAAAACGAAAGAAATTGTCCTTTTAGACACAATTTAATAAACGGAAAGTGCTTAGTTTTTACGTTTATTAGTATTTATAGACAATGAGTTTAAAAATGTGTCCCAAAATTATATGGAATTTCAGACAAAAAAAAAAAAGAAAAAAAGGGCAACGACATGCAAATTTGTCTGACGTCAGAACTTTATAAGTAAGAAGTAAACTAAACAGTTTGAAACGATTAAGATGCGTTTTCAAAAATGCGACGTAGGAAGGAGATATCGTCCGGTGGGACAATTCAAATTTGGAAGCTGCACGATGAAGGAATGAAAATAAGTGAAATTTCAATATATTTACAAGATGCAAATCTTTTATTGATAACGTTTTAAGTGGAAACAGAAAGCATTCACCGCAAAAGCGAACTAGACGCCGGAATAAGATTTTTCTCGAACGGAGCGATTGATCCAGAAACACGTTGTTAGTGGCCGTATGTTTGTACGAAAAATAAGTCACTTGGAAAAGTGAAAATCTCGAAAAGTAGTGTTCACAGACTGATGAAAAAATACCCCATGTGATATATGCAATTTTTGTAAAGAAACAGCCTTTAACTGCAAATCACAAACACGAGCGATTACAATTGATCGAGAACCATATATGATGGAGGAATGTTTGGCTGCAAATATTATTTAGCAATGAGAAAAAAAAAATAACCTAGATGGGCCAAATGGTACCAAGATTTTAACACTCATGTCTTATCCCATCTGTACAAAAAATGGCAGTTGGAGTGGGAAGAGTAAATTTTCAATAAACTCCAACATATCAAACCGCATATCGAGATATGGAGGACCAGCTATAGGAGCGACCGTCGCAATGAGATTGCTATGGCTAGACTTCGCATCGGGCATACGTGCTTCTTCCATCAACATCTCTTAAAGGGAGAAGATGCCCCGATGTGTGCCACATGTGGTGAACCATTAAATGTTTTACATGTACAAATCATTTGCTCAAGTTTTAATCAGCAACGTTCATTAGCTTTTAACCAAAATAATTTTACCCTTTGTGACATTTTTAAAAAATAAAAAATTTAAATAATAAAAAATGTAAAATCATTTTAAATTTTTTGTCCAATATTGGCTTTTTAAATCTCATCTGATCATATCACATTGTTTTTATTCATTGTATGTATAATACATTTTCCCCATCGGATTTTTCATTTCTTTTTTTCTTGAAATCGGATGTGCGGTTTCACCTTGTCTGGCACAGAATAACTTTTGTTGTCCTCGCGCTATAAACATACAATTAACCAACCAATCAGATGGCACCAAGCATTGCTAGCAGCATGATTTGAGACACAATAGACTACGAATAATCAGCTGAAAATATAGGGTAGGAGGTTTAGTTTTGGTATGGGCAATTTTTTGGCTTCAGTGGTCAAGGTCATATTTGGCTTTTGTCCGGACATTAAAATTCATTAACATATAAAAAAAACTTTTAAAAGACAGTCAGCAAGAAGCAGACTGTCTTTTAAAAGACAGTCTGCTTCTTGCTGCAGAGGAAATAGGAGGTCCTGACTGGATTTATTAGCAGGACAACACGTCTATTTTCAGAGCAAGTTCTACGATGTCATGGTTGAGATCCAAGAATGTGAAATTATTGTCGTGGCCAGTTCGTAGCTCGAATCTCTATCCTATTGAGAACTTTTCAGGTGTTTTAGTTCGAAGTGTCTACGCTAGTTAGTCACAGGCAATCTGCAACCATCAAAGAACTCAAAGCAGAAATAATAAACTGTTGGTATAATACAGACTATACGATAATGGATCGTTTAATTGACAGTACGCCACAACGTGTGTTTTATGTTTCATGTTGTTGAATGCGCAGAAGGCTCAATCAATTATAAAAACCGCCTTGAGATTTATATATTATTGTTTTCCACATAATTATGTATTTTTTTCCATATAATTATGGGACAATTCCTGGATTTGTAAAAACATCATACTATTTCATTTATATGTGTTATCAAAGGTTGTTGATAATGTATGATATTCAGCTTCTTATAGGGTATATCTAATTAATATAAAACTTATGTTTCCATATAATTATGGGACACATTGTATATGTATTTAAATTAAAAGACCCATAAGGGGATTATTTAATATATGCAAATGAATCCAGTTAAGCAAATTACGCAGATCCTGGTGCACAAAATCTGCCTAAAATCAGCATAGCATAAGTTATTCTAATACATTTATCGTAACTAAATACATAGTAAGATCACTATGAAAATATGAAAAGCGAACCTTTTCATGATTATATAACACATTTTACACAGTTTTTAGCAATACGGACATGATTCTTCATCAGGGAACCGTATCACATCCGCATTGCCGAGTTACAAGCCAGTTTTTTCCGAAATGCCCAGAGCAGCAGCATGTTGCCCCCTTTTCTTTTAATAATCTCGCTTTCTGTGTTTTAACCGCGGTTCCTAAACCCGGCCTTTAAATGTTAATTAAAATAAAATAAATTAGCAAAATCTACATTTGCCTAAACCCTATTTATAAACTGTTCGAGCACTCAGAATTAATATAAAAAATATTCTTTTAAACGTTAATTAAATTCACGTGTTGCTAATATTCTGGGCACAACTAACAGTTGCAATGCGTAAATCAGCAAAATCATATTTGCCAAGCCACTATTTACAGTCTGCTTAAACTTCCAGAATCAATATAGAAACAAGCCTTTAACCCCATGTGTTGCTAAAATTCTGGATCCGACTAATAGCAGAATTATATATCTAGAATCAATATTTACAAAATAAATAAATAAAATAAATAAACACAAAATTAATTACAAACCTATTAACAAACTTACCTTAAAGAATTAAATTGAAGCAAACATTACGTGTTGTATACACACTGGACACGATTAACAGTAAAAACTTTGTTATTCTACCATTGCCAGATCCCTAATCATAAATATTTACAAACGTGTCTCGGTCGAACCGTCTCCATTTTCAGCCTCGCAATAGAGACAATTTGTTTAGACACTCAAATCCAATATCCGCCTAAACTTGCTAAAAATACCACTAATTAAACCAATTGGTAAGCCATTATTTAAAAGTATCTTAAATAATCTTAAAATTTCTTTAAAGAATTTGCAGTTATTTTTAAATACCCTATTAATCCGGCATATTTGTGAAATAATGATATTTTCAGATCGGACCGGATAAATAGGGTATGTAAAAATAACTGTAACTTCTCTAAAGAAATTTTAAGGTTATTTAAGATACTTTTAAATAATGGCGTACCGATTGGTTTAATTAGTGGTATTTTGAGAAGGTTTAGGCGGATATTGGATTTGAGTGTCTAAACAGGTTGTCTCTGTTGCGAGACTGAGAACGGAGACGGGTAGGCAGTGACACGTTTGTAAATATTTGTAATTAGGGATCTGGCAATGGTAGAATACTTTTTTTTTCCTGTTAATCGTGTCCAGGGTATATACAACATGGTGTATACCCTGGGTATACCTGGTATATACAACAGGGTATATACAACATGGTATATACCCTGGGTATACCTGGTATATACAACAGGGTATATACAACGTTTGCTCCACGTTAATTCTTTAAGGTAAGTTTGTTAATAAGTTTGTAATTAATTTTGTATTTATTTATTTTGTAAATATTGATTCTAGATGTATAATTCCGCTATTAGTTGGATTCAGAATTTTAGCAACACGTGAGGTTAAAGGCTTGTTTAGATATTGATTCTAGAAGTTTAAGCTGATTGTAAATAGAGGCATGGCAAATATGGTTTTGCTGATATACGTAATGCTACTATTAGTTGTGCCCAAAATTTTAGCAGCACGTGGATTTGATTAACGTTTAAAGGTATATTTTATGGGGTTTGGGCAAATGTAGATTGTGCTAATTAATTTTATTTTAATTAATGTTTAAAGGTCGATTTAGGGACCGTGGTGAACAGAGAAAGCGACATTATTAAAAGAAAAGGGGACAACATGCTACTGCTCTGGGCATTTCAGAAAAAACTGATTTATAACTTGGCAATGCGGATGTGATACGATTCCCTGATGAAGAATCATACCCGTATTGCTAAAAAACTGCGTAAAATGCGTCATATAATCATGAAAAGGTTCACTTTTCATATTTTCGTAGTGATCCTTACGATATATTTAGTTATGATAACGTAATAGAATAACTTTATATATATATATATCATCATCATATTCAACCATTATCTATCCACTGCTGGATGAAGGTCTCTCCAAATGCTTTCCACACAAGTCTATCCTGGGCCATTCGTTTCCACGTCACCCCAACCTCTTTTCTTATTTCATCCACCCATCTAGTTTGAGGACGTTTTCTAGGTCTTCGGTGGTCTCTTGGAATCCAGTTCAGAATTTCTGTTGTCCATCGTTGATCAGTTCTTCTTGCAATATGCCCAGCCCATCGCCATTTCAGCCCTTTTACTTTAACAATGATGTCCTCTACTCTAGTTTGCTCTCTCACCCAAGTGTTTCTTTTTCGATCTCTCCTAGTTATTCCAAGCATGCACCTCTCCATGCTCCTTTGCGTTGTCTGTAACTTTCGTATTGCTCCAACTGTTAGACTCCATGTCTCTGATCCATAAGAGAGGATTGGCAATACACACTGGTTGAAGACCTTTCCCCACAGACCGCCATTATATACATACATACACATATATATTAAATATACATAAGAAATGCAGCACTATTTTAAATAAAATGTCAAATTCCAAGCATATTTAATACGTTTATTAAAGAGCAATTTTATGTTCCAAATTCATTCATATTTCCCATAAACATCCCTCCTTCGAAAAATATTTAAACATTTCAATCGTCATAAACGTATTAAACAGAAACTATTTACATCTGTCTGGTTAATTATTATGTCCACATTTCAAGGGGCAAAAAGAAACACGTGTACAACTAAAATGTGAAGGTAGCATCACATGTCCACAATATTGTTCCAAATTAAAAATTGGTGTTCACACAATGTTGGACACTATCAGAACTAATTACTCTGCTGTCTGTATGAGTCATTATCGAGTCTTCAAACTTCAGTTATACAATTTCGGAGGATGTGAAACTGTTCAAGTTGTTAGTAGAAGTATGCATGAAAGGAAGACGCAAATTAACTGCAAAAAAGAAACAAAAAACTATACAGTTATCTCTCTCATTAAGAGCTTTCAAGGAAAGGCAAAAGAAAATCATCAAACAGAAACGGTCGTTATTTGTAGTGTGCATGACTCTATGAAGCATGGGCGGGACTGCGAAATACTGTTCTTAAACTGAGTCGTTGACCAGAAATATTACTGCGTTTAAAAGATCGTTAAAGCAGTGACGGGGATTAGGGAAAATTTCCCTTCCCAAATCCATAAAAATGCGGTGGAAATCGGTTATAACGAGCGCCTTTTATAACGACCAACTGCATATAACGACGGAATTTTTATAAAAACTTTAATTCCCTATTTTATTTTGTTTTTCAATTGCTCGTTAAATCCGAAGTCCGAAAAAGACTTGAAAAATTAAATTCCATTGCGCTTAATCATTATACCAAAATAATCCATATTTTCCTCACTATATCCGAAGACTCGCTAAATGCGGGCTCGTTATAAACGGAACCTACTGTACGTCCACCGCCAAAACAAATCGTTGTCTGGATTCGCCTCTGATTAAAGTCTATAAGAGGATGAATACTAACACGTTTGCTGCAGTACGATAAAGCGACTTATTATCATCATAAATTTGTAAATTTTGTAAATTTGTAAATCAAGCGACGCAAGCTACCGGTGATTCACCGCAAAACGCGCCATCAGGTTTAAGCCTCATACGCGAAAGATGCACCTTTCCAAACCGTCTGCTATTCCTGATACGAGTCACCGGTGTGTCATAACTCAGCGAACATGTTAAAGTATATAGGAGAATAGCATTATTATAGAATCTCGAAAATTAAAAGCTGAATTTCGGTTAAGGGAAATTCGGATAATCGGGGTTCGTTATGAACGATTTTCACCATGTGAACGTTTTTCTCAAAAAAGCATTGAACGAGTGCCCACTTAAAAAAACAATCATTAAAAAATTAACTGTATAGAAGGTCATTTCGGTTAAGCAAAGTTCGGATGACCGAGGTTCCACTGTTTATTTATCAGTTTGTTTACAGGGCATAGACTGCCCTGTAAAAAAGTAAGCAACTGCCAGCTTGACAAGCCCCCAACTCCTCATAAAAAATAATAAAAAATCAAAATTAAAATCAAAAAATAAATTGTCAAAAAATTGTGTGTATTATTTACATATTTATATAGCGCATTGATTATCTACAAGGGGGGAGATGCTAGGGGTCACTTTTCCAGAGCCCCCCCCCCTATCACCCACCACCACAAAGCTTACAATTGGAAATCGAACCTGCATAAAGGTTATGCTAAGATAACTCTTTACCACTGAGTTATCGCAGGGCCGCTATTACTCTTCTGTTGCAATTGCTCAATCAGTATACATCTGGCAGCAATACATGGATTGGATTCCTTTACGGACATGAACAATTTATGGACCAATTAAGAGTACACTTCTAGCAGGAAAAAAAAGGACTATGTCTCATACTAGATTTGAATCAGCGGCCTTTGACTTACCATTTAGACGCTCTGTCAATTAATTACAGGGTGTGGGGGTGGGGGGGAGGTGGAGTAGTGCAATGGTAGCACGTTTACTAGCTTGTCATCGATTCAGATTCGACTTTTAGTGGTATTATTGAACACTTGTTGTTTGTCTGCATACCATTGTTCGGGGTTTGGTTCCTTTGGAACCAAAGGTTCTTTTGGATGCCGCAGGCCTCGGCACAGTATGAACTCTTTATGTTCCCTGCGTCGTAAAAAAACAAACAAATTATTAAGGGCATGCGTGATCCTATTTCAGCCTTAATGCAGTCAAAGCACCTCTCCGTTTTAGGAAAAAAAATCTGATGAAAGGACAGGTGAAATTAAATAAATCATTA
>QLNU02015003.1:70390017-70437945 GCA_006491805.2 Dysdera silvatica | reverse complement strand
GCTAAGATTTTCAGCTTCTGCAAATTCGATGAGTTGATCGCCACGTTCATTCCTTTCCCCATATCCATATTTACCAACCGATGTCTCTCCTTGTTCCTGTTGTCCAATTCTTGCATTGAAATCCCCCCATGATGAGCTTAATGTGTTGTTTCCTATTGGTATGTAGCTGTTTGATTTCTTCATAGAATTTCTCAACCTCCTCGTCGGTATGACTTGATGTTGGTGCATATGCCTGTGCTATCTGAAGTTGGTATCGCTGGGTTAGTTGAACAACGAGTCTCGCTGCTCGATCTGACGTGCTTTCGACTTCAAGAAGGTAGTCTTTAATTCTTTTGTTGATTAAGAAGCCAACACCACTTGTTCTTCCAGTTTCCGTTCCTCTATAAAGGGAAGTTGGACTCAAGATGAACCTACAAAAAACTAAAATCATGTTCAATAATTTCGTAGAGGAAACAAAAGTACAAGTTGACAACATCGAGCTAGAAATTGCTGATTCATATATTTTACCTTGGCCAACTGATTTCAATGGATGGCAACATTGTGAAAGAACTCAACAGACGTATTAAACTTGGCTGGGGTGCATTTGGAGAAACACTTTTATCCTGAAAGGGAAATTGCCTTTGTGTCTAAAAAGAAAGGTCTTCAACCAGTGTGTATTGCCAGTCCTCTCTTATGGATCAGAGACATGGAGTCTAACTGTTGGAGCAATACGAAAGTTACAGACAACGCAAAGGAGCATGGAGAGGTGCATGCTTGGAATAACTAGGAGAGATCGAAAAAGAAACACTTGGGTGAGAGAGCAAACTAGAGTAGAGGACATCATTGTTAAAGTAAAAGGACTGAAATGGCGATGGGCTGGGCATATTGCAAGAAGAACTGATCAACGATGGACAACAGAAATTCTGAACTGGATTCCAAGAGACCACCGAAGACCTAGAAAACGTCCTCAAACTAGATGGGTGGATGAAATAAGAAAACAGGTTGGGGTGACGTGGAAGCGAATTGCTCAGGATAGACTTGTGTGGAAAGCATTTGGGGAATATATAGCAAGGTGCATAAATAAAACGGAAGTTAATAGAAAGCGGTGCTAATATTTCAAAGATTCAATTCAAAAGGGATTTATTTTGTCCCATCATGGGTTTCCAATCGTGGGTTAACAAACCGTCTTTTCCTTATAGTGTAAGTGAATTATAAATATTTCTGATTATTATTCCGATTTTAATTTAGTACATACAAATAATGCCATCCGGTGAAATAGACTAATACTTATTATATTTTGAAAAATTCCTTTTGAGAGTTGTTTGCTTGGCCATATACTAAATGAATTTATCGTTTATAACCAGACAAATGAATAAATCTAATACGTAGACCATTATTATTCCACATTATAAACCAGTATGCAAATGTGTAATACGTAATTTAATAATATTTGTATACATATTTGAATAAACATTTATCATTATTGTCGTTTTGAATAAAACATTGCATGAAAATTGCTCGAGTTATTTCTAAGGCTTCGTTTAAAACTGAAAATGTTTTATTATTATTAAAATATTCGCAACATGTTTATTTGATATTTTGGTAAGTAACAATAATTATATATTAACTTTACCACTTCAGGATTTATGAGACTAATGTCGATTAAAAAAGCGCTATTTTCAATTGTCTTTTTCTTGTCTATAACATATCTACGGTAATTAAAGCATGCAGTGCATTTTTATAAAATATAATTTCAAATTCTTTTATTTTTCAATATTTGCATGCATCAAACAAATATTTTGTTGGTTGGAAATATTTGTGTCATAATAACGTCATAATAATTTGTAACGTCAATGTATAGTAATGTGTAAAGTCATAATAAATGTGTCATAAAATGTCATAATAACGAATTCTACGTATACATGCCGTTTATTATAGGATTATTAAAGAAAGCTAAACCAATGAAGTAGCAAAAGTTTTCTATGTAAGGTATTATTGCCCTTCACAGGAACAACGCAATTGCCAAATATTGGTCAACACACAAAGCCACCGGGGCGAGATTTTTGTGAGTTTTTCGTGGGGGATTTTTTATTACAAATAAATTTGACACCCACGTATTAGTAGCTCAAACTAGAGCTATTTTTGTTTATGAGAAAAAGAGACGCCGTCCTCATCCCTCATTCGAACCAGGGTCCCCGCGTTGAGCCAGCGTTGTCTTGACCTACTAGACGAACGAGGACAAGGACAAACGCATTTTTCCCCGTTCGTTCTTATTCCCATTCGTCTAGTAGGTCAAGATACAACTCAAAGCGGGGACCTTGGTTGGAATCGGGTGCGACGGCACCTCTTTTTCTCCTAAAATGAAAAAGCTCTAGTTCGAGCTACTAATACGTGGGTGTCAAATTTGTAATAAAAAAATCCTCCACGAAAAACTCACAAAAAATCTCGCCCCGGTGGCTTTGTGTGTTGACCATTATTTGGCAATTGTGTTATCCCTGTGAAGGGTAATAATATCTTACAACTTAATATACGGAGAAAAATGCGTTTGTTCTTGTTCTCATTCGTCTAGTAGGTCAAGACACCGCGGGCTAAACGGAGGGACCCTGGTTCGAATCTGGGATGAGGACGGCGTCTCTTTTTCTCCTAAAACAAAAATAGCTCTAGTTTGAGCTACAAATACATGGGTGTCAAATTTATTTGTAATAAAAAAAAATTTGCTAACTTAATTGAAAACTTGATTCAAATGAAAAAATTAAGCCTTATTAATCTGAGTTCTTCTAACACTCTTTTGCTCAAAGCAAAAAGCTGTGAATTATTATCATCTGTTGGACAAATGAAATTTTTAAAATGTTGATGATGTACATAGGATTTTATGATTGCCCAAGCGGGGAATAAGTTAAATGCGCAAATAAACAAAATGCAATAGACTCCCGATTATATTCGGGGGATATTCGCGAAAGAAAACGTGCTCAAAAAATGCAAAAATTGAAAAATAAGAATGAGATTAATTGTTGAAAATAACCTAATTGCGAACCATGAAAGATTAGTGATTAGTCGTGATGCTGAAACTGAATGTAGAAATATTGTAATGTACATGAAAATTTAATCTGTTGGAGAACTTTTGTTGCTATTTCGAACTAAAATGCATTCTTACGAGTTGCAAACAACTGCGAAGTCTCAAAGTATGGGGGGGAAACGTATTTAGCATACTAAAAGACGATTGCCTTTCCACATAATGTGCAACAATTTGCTGACATTTCGACATCGCAGACCACTATGGGGAAAATTCCATCCATTGCTTCATAGAGTTCGTTCTCACGATATCTCTCCGTAAATGTCCTCTCAGAAAATGTATTTATTTTATTTTATTCTACAGCTTCTGGTTTTGCTATATAATGTATATGGACACATAGCGATGAGCAATAGGTTTCGCAATTGTAATATTTCCTAAATATTTCTACTATTATTTTCTGGTTACCTGCGGTAGTCAAGCCACGCAATACCGCTGATAAACGAAAGCTTATAGTAGTTAGAATCGACGCTCTTGGAAATCGGACGTTAAGAATTTAGAGCCTTAAGGGTGAGAAAAAAATAAATCTAAAATAATGAAAATTTTTTTTGAATTAAACAATAACATTGATTCACTTTTTTTGGCGTAGTGATACCAGCGCTGATGTTATGGCGTGGTTAGATGGTGAGACGATCGAAAGAAAAGAAATGTTTTTTTTTTTTGCGTTTGGTGGGGCCTAAATCCACGACCTCCCACTTGCCAGGCGGAGGCTCTACCATCTGAGCTACGAACGACAACACTGTATCTGTTACAAACGTATTTAAAGGCTATTTACTGAAGCCGATTATTTCGCAGAGTGGTGTAGTACATGGACTACTTTTTAAACCGAATTGCGAAGAGACCGGTATTAAATTGATCGAAAAGCCTATTGCGGTATATGTATTCATATAAATCGAATATTACGCAGATTAAGTTAAACAATAAGACATGTGCTGCAACGGAACCCAGCGGTGGCGCAGTGTGGTAACGCGTTCTCCTAGTGCGCCGCTAATCCGGGTTCGACTCCCAGCAGTGCAAAAAGAACGCTTACTCAGAGATCTCATAAAGATCGCACTGCTCACTGTAGTCCGGGGTTTGGTTCCCCAGGCCTTAAGAGGTTCGGATTCCTCGGAAAACCTCGGAAAGTCCATGTAATGCATCATTCTGCGAAATAACCGGCATCAATAAATAATCTTTAAGTACGTTCATAATAGCTTAAATGTTGTTGTTCGTAGCTCAGAATGTAGTCTCCGTCCGACAAGTGGAAGGTCGTGGGTTTAGGCCCCACCAGACGCAAAAAACATTTCTTTTCTTTACGAACGTTTCACCATCTAACCATGCCATAACATCGGCGCTGGTATCACTTCGCCAAAAATTCTGATTAATATTATTGTTTAATTTAATCTGCGTAGTACTTGATTTATATAAATACCTTTGTTGAAATTTAAGCCAACGTTTTAAAATAAACATCAGAAACTAACCTTTATTAATGACTTTAGACTATTTCTTATATTAGAAACTGAAAATTTTAATTCCTTTATCCTCAAACAATAATATTAATCAACGTTTATTGGCGTAGTGATACCAGCGCCGATGTTATGGCGTGATTAGATGGTGAAACGTTCGAAAGAAAATAAATATTTCTGCGTTCGGGGGGACCTGAACCCACGACCTTCCACTGCATTGCACCTTCCACTGTATTTCATTGCATTTCGATCAATTTAATACCGGTTTCGTAATTTGGTTTAAAAAGTAGTCCATGTACTACATCATTCTACGAAATAACCGGCTTCAGTTAAGTCCTTATATACGTTCGCAAGGGATTAGATGTCGCTCCTAGCTCAGATGGTAGAGCCTCCGCCCGGCAAGTGAAAGGCCGTGGGTAGAAGTATTTATTTTCTTTCGAACGTTTCACCATCTAATCACGCCATAACATCGGCGCTGGTATCACTACGCCAATAAACGTTGATTAATATTGTTGTTTAATTTAATCTGCGTAGTGTTCGATTTATTTAAACCCTTTATTCTCTACTGAGCATGCTTTATTGCAACTAATGCAAAAACTGTGAAGGATGGTTAACGCAATTGCGGTAGTGACGAGGTTAGAAACGAAAGGATAATTGTAATTGCGATTTAAAATAATTAATTTCTGATTGAATAAAGTATGAAAAATATTCTAGGTAAATTGTATTTTAATAATATAAATTGTAATTACATAATCATAATGTATAATCATAAATTGCGATTCTATATAAAATATACGAAAGATGTTCCATATAAATATAGTTCTATAAATATTTAGGGCCTTTTAAACGAATGTTATCGCAATTATTCCTTTTCCTGTTAGTCATTGAAAAAACTTACTTGGAGGAAAAGGGCTCAAATCGTAATAGAATTAGAATAGCGTTACTTTATATCTAATTAGTCAAATAGAAAATGTTTGAGGTTTCTACGTGCAATATTTATTGAGATATCGCACAATTAAAATTCAAAATTTTATCACCACTATTTTAGATGATATTTAAAAATTTAAAAAGTAACTAAATATTTTGAGATTATATTCCGAGTTTATGTATAGTTCAAAACAAACTCGATTGCCTTATTTAATCTCAACAACTAAAGCTTTTTTACCAAGCAGTTGGAATGCTGTAAAGCATATTTTCTATTTATCCACATTTTAGTTCGGGATAATTACTAAAAATTTTTTTATTCTCCATATAAAGAACATTTATAAACTTCGTAATATAAATTAAAATTTCATCTCACATTATAACGGAAGTACATCTAGAGAATCAGGAGTGTAAACGATGTGGTGGCTGGATGACTGCAATACAAGTATACAAATAGGAGCAGATGGAGGTCGGTAATTAACAAGAAATATGCATTATCAATTTTAAATCCAAACTGATATAAAAAAAATATTAAACGGAAAAAATCTTTAAAGATCCTTTATTTCATACTTAAAATGTGTTTAAGTCCTATTTTTATAAAAAATTAATTTCTAAGAATTAATTTTGTTAGAAATGGTTACAAAAAATGCAATAACAAGTATTTGGATAAAACACTAAATAATAAATGCACATAAATTATGAAATTTAACTTTTCAAAACTTCGCTAAAATTTTGCTTAGACTTACAAATGTTCCTTTCTTTGAAAAATTAGATGTAGAGTAACATTTTTTAATTGAAAAATTTTGCTAAAGGGAACGTAATTTAAAATTAAAGTTAAAATATTATGCATATATATAAACCTTTATAAAATAAACATCATATTTAGCATCTTCAATTAATTTGAGAATATTTTCTTTTTGAATTCTCATTTTTCTACGACTAACGGCTAAAAAGATAATTGCCGAAATATTGTTTTTGAACCACCCTGTAGATTTTATGTACACATCACATATTTATATATAAGTTTATGAATACATGGATAGATTTAAGTAATATTTCGACAAAATAAAACTTAACAACCGAAATGAAGTTAAAAAAAATAATAATTATTTCATTTGTATAATGAAGCGAAATATTATAACTTTAAAATTATAAAATAGCAAATGTTCATAAACTATGCCATTTGTTATAACTAATAACGTTGCTTTGTCGTTATATATACTTTAATCCCAACTGAAATGTTTCGTGTAACTTTAATTTTTATAAAATTTTCGCTGCTTTTGAAGTTTATGGTTACATACTAGAATCTTCTTATCAAATTATCTAAAACAGCTTAAAATTGTAATACAAAAACACATATTAAGTTGAAATTACGATTCTCTCAAAAAGTAGATACTAACAGCCGAACAAGGGAATTGGATTGTCAAACCTTCTTTCGTACACAAGAGAAAATATTGGTCTACTACTGGATTGAATCAGCGAATTGATTGTACGAAGACAGCGTTTCCTTTAGTTTTGCGTCACTTCTTCGTGGGCCTCAGAAAGAAACAATTCAGTTTCGGGAACAGGGACTTTTGATTACAAAGCGAAGGATCCCTGAAATCAACTTCTGGAAGGAGGCCCAATCCTACCTATTGCAGTCTGCCGAGCAGTATACCCGCTTTCAAGTTAAATATTTTCTTCGGTGCTACCTAAAGTATGTGATGCAGCCAAGAAAAACTGCGTGTCGTCGTTATATTACTTCCTTTGCCTCAACGTTTGCTTTTTGTGGCCTTTACTTTTGTTTCTATAGTCTTCGCTTTTCTTTTAAGAATCTTTCCCGAACCAGAGATTAGTTATATTTTTAGTTCTTTCCGGAAGATTTTGCCTTCCAACATGATATTCTATACTTGTACTTCGTTGGCTATTCGATATTTCAGTGTCTCCTACAACGGAAAATAAAGTTTGTTAAATAAAATGTTTTTTTTTCATTCAAATATGTAAGTTTGGATAGGTTAGACTCGAAGTTTAGTTAGTAGTTAGTTACTCGAATGTTTTAAGTTTCATTTCGGTTAATTTTATTTTATCATATAAATATTTTGATATTCACATGTAGAAATCTTCTGTTAATGGTGTGAAATTTAACGTAATTTTTTTTTCGTTATTGTCAGGCAATTATAGAAGATTAGTGTTTGAGCAAAACACTTCTATCTCTTTCTCTCTAAGACTCTGGGATAGGTTCTAATAAGAAAAGTCGACCATCTACTACAAAAAAAAAAGATAAATATAAAGGAAAGCAGTGATAGAAGTGTAGGAAGATCTAGGCTCAAAATGGAAGCGAAGGCCCTTAAAGGTATGGCTGCTCTTGCTTTGACACTGAGAGATATCATACATCGCAAACAGTGGAAACGTCGATGCCATGTCGTTGAGCCCGAATACGAAATAAAGGCGGAAGAGGAGAAGAGAAAGCAGGAGGAGGAGGAGGAGGGGAAGAAGAAGAAGACGACGACGACGGCGAAGAAGAAGAAGAAGAGGAGGAGATCATCTATGATTTTCAACAAAAAGTATGGGCTGCGGAAACACCATAATAGAAAGGAATATGCATCAGCGTAATCTGCTTTACTACAAGCGATATAAATAGAAATTTATGCTTTTGAGGTATCTATAAACATTATCACTTTTCGTCATTGTTTGAGCATCTTAGGTTGTATTTGCTTCGAAGCAACAGAGTTTTGAAAACAAATCTGGAGAATGAATATTTTGGAATTCAATTAAGAAAACACAATTCAAATTTTGCATTTCTTATTTCGTTTATTTGCATTTTGCGGAAACGCATTCATAGATAGATAAGTAGCTGTCTTTATACAAAGAGAACAAAGCAGCCTTATCCAAATCTTTTGCAGATGCTGCACGTTTCCCGAGTTTGTTGCTCTTATGCCGTCGCAATCTTTTAAAAGATTAAAATTGCATCGAGCACTGTAAGTTAACGTTCTTGAATGAATTGCGATAGGAAGACTAGAGGAGCCACCCAATGTGAATAATTTTGCAGTTTCTTTAAGCGAGTACATTTGCTTTATCTTGACATCGACACAAAACGATGTTTTTCCACTTGGGAAGTGCAAGACTTTGAAGAGGTACTAATTAACAGTTACCATCGTATGGAGGAAACGTTTTCAACCAGGACGTTGCTTTGTTAAAAGCCGAAAACCGAACGAGAGCATGATGTTGTTGCGTGGAGTGGAATTGTCTAGTGCCCTTACTTTTCCACCGGTGCACAATAAGTTTGCATGAAGTATCAATTAGAGAATCAAGTCCGCTGCGAACTAAGAAAATGCCACGATTTTTAATGTCCACTATTTGCATTTAAGTCCTCCTGGTAAAACATTTAGGGGAAAGCTTTTATATTCAAGGATAAAAATAGTTTTAAAAGAGGCAACCCGACAAACTCATTTCTTTACCCTAAGACTTCATTTCTCAGATACTTCTCTTTCAAATAAAGTCACACGATTTTTCTGGATTTAATTCAGTTTTAGAAAACATTATATTTATGCATATTGTTAATTCATTTTGATTAATGTCAGTTTAATATTTCGTAATTTTCTATATTTATTCATATGGTGCTGTGAACTCATTCACTATGAATGTTACAACTATGAGCGAAATGCAGAATTTTGCATAAAGTACATTTAAAATTTTTTGCGGAAAATATCAACATCTTATCTATTTATGAGACGTGTTATTATAGGTTCTTAGATGTTTTGTTTTCATTCTTTTCCTTCGTATTTTCTACCGTTCTTCGATTTGTGCTCAATTGCTTTGACCCATAAAGGTTTTTTCTATTTACGGTTGTTGCATATCTCATTTCGATTTCAGCTTTAATTTTATGTTTTATCTCACATTCCTTCCAAGAAGCATTCAACAAATTCTTTCTGAGACAAAACTTCCGAGAAAAACCTTCTGAGAAAACAAAATCTAGCTGAGATTTTCTAAACCTTTCTCAGAAAAGCGAAATTACATTGTGGTGTCATTTATTTATGATTTAATTAGGCATTTGGTACCTTCAATTTGAATAAAATATTTTCATCCTTCGAAGGAGTTTCAGTCATTGATTTATTGCAAAATTAATGAAGTGAATGTAGTTAACTGGTTCCTACTGCGAAAATCTCAGTCTGCGACCTGGAAATGGGAAAAGACCAGATTTCGAAAGGTCTAGTGAATTAGCATCTCACGTGCATGGTTGAGAAAATGTTCCGAAAATTAATTTGGTTGCACATATTAGTTTCTTGAAAGCTAAGTAGATTATATCAAATCAGACATCCCGTAACATTTAAGTTCCATCTGGCGGATATAAATTTGAGTAAATGACTATGAAATAGGTATGAATGAAAAAATATATCACATGACTCAAAAATCATTTCTCTGTCTAATGAATTTAGATTTTACAAAAACAATTCTTTCCGGAATCTTTGATTTACTATGAGGTATAAAAATGATACAACAACAGGTTTTTATGCTCTATTCATAATTATAACGAACAAACGTAATATTACGAAAAAACTAAACCAGCAGATTTAAATATGCTATAATGCTATGGGCGAAAATTCCTTCCATTTGTCTGCTGCAGAATCCGGTTCTAGAATTAAACGTTGAGTCACTCTGTACGCATTTATGGCTTACATTTTACTCTACAGCCGTGGTTAAAAAATTATTGCCTCTTCAATAGATAACTTTATTCTTTTATTTTAGCTGCCATAAGGTGAAATATTATCAAGCGACAATAATATAATGATTCGTGTCAATAGTTAATGATACTATATTGTACAATTTTAATGTGCAATCATTTGTTTAGTTACTTGTTCAAAGAATTTTTACACTGACAGACTCTGACACGAAAAGTGCACGGCTGTTTGTTTGACAAAGTAATAAACTTATTCCCTAAAATTATCCGAAGGTAGATTTGAAAACTTCAATAATAAAAAGCGCCATATTAATCCCATCCAATTAAACAACTGAAATAAACCGAATTGTTCAAAGGATAATTTCTTCTTTTGTCCTTAAAGAAGTATAAAAGTTTCGATATTCTAATTACTTCTTCATTTTTACGACACAGATTCTTTCTAAATTACGATGTCGCCTTAAAAGAAAAATTAAGCCGTTTATTTTCCGAAGCATTACTGTGAGATAATGCTTTTATTACGCACTGCTTATTCCAAAAATTGGAATTTGTCTTATAAAGGTTTCAGATTGCTATAAATATATAAATGATTATTTTATGAGTAAAAGCGCAAAGAAAGTATTAAACTAATAATTTTTATATAAATCACTGCGTATCATTAACCCTTTATTAAGCTTCCAAATAACGAGGTGTTGGAATGCGGCGATTTTCCTATGAATAATTATAAATAATAATTTTATGTGTTTTGCAATTTGAGACCATACACACACGTACTTCCAATATGTATATATATATGTGTGTGTATAAGGAAGCGAATTGCTCAGGATTGACTTGTGTGGAAAGCAGGAGAGACCTTCATCCAGAAGTAGACAGAAAATGGTTGAATATGATGATGACGAACATGATTGCTGTTTTTTTAATAGACGGAGAAGTAAATGCACTTTATAAAAATAGTATTTGTTTAAATATTCGTTTTGTTAAATTAAAGAAAAGGTTTTCCAATCGTTTATTCTTAAGAAGCAAACCATTAAAATATGATATTATATGCATGTGAAGGATATAGTTAAGAGAATTAAACATATAAAAGACATATGGCAACTTCTATGCCTTTTTAGCTAAAATTAGAGCTTTAATTGATCCACCATCCTAAAGTGTGATGTGCCGTAAAGAAGAAAAAGAGGCCGTATCTCGAGTTGATGATGAACCAGAGATATTTCTGTATGGACCAGAGTGTTATACTAATTAGACCACCGAGATCGGGCGAAGGGGCTTTCACGAGTAAAGATACCCACAAGAAGACTCAGCTCCATGGAACAAGCTTAAGGATCGTATTGAAATTATTATGAGACACGTTTGAGAACCTGTATATCAAGACGAATAACATTTATGAACTTTCATCATAAGTTAAAGTAGTTAGAAATTATTCTGATGCTGTTTTTATCTGTTTCGATGTTAGATTGCTGTTGTGAAAATTTAAATATAAAAGCTTAAAAGTGTCATTAATTTGAAATAATAAAAATCTTTCTTGCTTTTATAAATTTAGTGTTTTATTATTTTTTGGTCGGAATAAGATATTGTGAAGCATTTAAAAATCAATCACACTACGAGTCAAAATAGCTTTTTGTAACAAATCACTGGAAATTTGAAAATTGAAAATAGCATTGCGCTACATTTATTCTCAATTATCCGTCCTCTACTTATATGATAAATGCATATAATTGTAATTTAAAAACTTTTCTTTTATTTTAATCGAAGTATACAAATGATAGGTCCTCATAATATTTGACTTTCATATACTAATGATAAATATACATATAATGTGATTTCACGAGAAAAAATTGTAAAGAAGGGACGCCTTGTGTTTCTTCAGTATACATCCAATGAACTATTTTTAATTTTTATAAAATTGGTTCGGTCCAGTCTAAAGTCTACTATAACTGGAAGATTCCTGTCCTCGCAATTATATACTCGGGGCCTGTAATTAAAATCTGGTTGAAAGATCAATTACAGTAATGCCTGCAGGCATAATTCTAAAGTTAGTTTTCCTTAATTTAAAATCGGAAAAGGAAACAACAGTTTTAAATAAAAGCGAAGGAAAGATCTAACTTAACATTTACAAAGAAATAAAAATGTCATTTAGAGAAAATAAGAAGAGTTTTCAATAAAAAGTCAAATGAGTTAAGTTGGCACTAAAAAACTGAATTTATTAAAAGAGTTTAGTTTGTATAATTTCCATTATAATTACAAAGCAATGCTAAAGTCGGAACATAATTCCTTCTATATATGTACAGGACAATATGTGTAATGAAAAGTAAGTTAATATCGAATTTTTGTGGCTTAAACGTTCTCTGGTCTAAAATTGCTATGTTTCAATGGCAAACTATCTAGTTAGGTTAGCAAATTATTATAGTTAGTTAGCAAGGAAGTTTCAAGAGCAGTTTTTAAATTATTAGTGTGAGACATCTGTTTCGAAATGGCAGTTAATTCACGGGGCTTCTAAGTTCTAACTGATGGCTCAAGTTATTTTTTGTGCCATTGTCAGTTTTTATTTATAGGAATTAAATTCTGGAACGAAATACTTAGTAAAGAGCATTATTTACAGTATGATGACACATGAAACTCTAACAAAATAATCATATAAAAACTGTGCCTTTGAGCAAGCTAAGTATTATCGATGGGACAATGCTTCATATGTCAGTTTCTGTATGCAGGTATGAGGTTCATCCTGAAACAACGAGTTGATGGAATATTTCCTTCAAAGTTAAGAAAATTATGCTAAAAATGTAGTATTAATGACCGGGGACTAAAACAGGTTAATGAGTTTTAATGATATAAATATTCTTATAAATATGATTAATATATTTATTTTGTAATAATACTGAATATATTCACTTTAAATACCGGCGCAGCATGACCATTGTAGTCTTTGAGCCGTAAAACCACAAAACAAACAAACAAACAAAATCACTTTAAATAAATTTAAATTAATTGTAATTTAAATAAATTGTAATTTAAATTTTGAAAACGGTAAAAGAAGTTATTATTAAAAAGCACAGTTATAAATAAAAAAACATACATGCTAATTTAATTCATGTTAAGGGATTAATTTTATTAGGGAGATGGGTAATAAATATAAAGGAAAGTATATGGTGATAATGAATGAAAGGTGCCGATGTCTTTAAAGTTTTTAATAAAGAAAAATCCAGGAGAATTAAACACACGAACAAAAGATATGGAAAGATTTATAGATTTATTTCCAAGCGTCATACGGATTTTCCACATGAGAAAGTTCGTAGATTGGGGCTAGTTAGTTTTAGCAACTTCTTTGATGGTTGCATACACGTTATATATACTGTTAAATAACTGAAGTTAATTATGTCTACTCTGGATTAATATATACATGATGTTAATCACATTTAAATAGATGTAATTATGCAATGAATAATTGTGGCATGTAATCGTAGCATATGGTCTGAAACAAATAAATCTTATTGTTATCTTACCACAGCAATCGAACACATTTATGTGGGGATGGATAAAATAAATTTTAAGAAGTTTTATTTATTTTTTATGTTGCCGACAATTCATTTTCTTATATTCTTACAATTTTCAGTTACTAAAGTTCAAAATAAAAAATATTGCTTTAATTCATTTAATAAATATTTATTAAAATATGGAAGACAAAATTAATTATTTTCTCTTATACGTGTCGCGAACAAGTTCGTTTATATTCAGGGTGAGTACAAACAAATTGTCGGGATTTCTGAAGCGTATAATTTTTAAACTGACAAATCAACAAAATAAAATTACGCATAGAATATAGGTGAAAGTGAAATTGTTGATGAATTTTGTCTCCTTAAAATAATGATTCCCAAACATTTTTAACAGCGACTCATTTAAAATTAATGAATATGAGGTATGAGATATTTTTTACTTTAATACTACTTCTGCATGTAATAACACATGTGTACTAACTCTAAGTGTATAAAACATATATACCAAGTTATCTATTTTTCAAGGTAGAGGGACTTTTATATATATACAAACATGTATAGGCCTATATAATTTTCAGCAAAAATTTTTTGGCGACCCACTAAAAATTGGGGTTTGTGGGACACTAGTAAATCATCACCCACAGTTTGGTTAATCGCAGATCTGTTGAATCACTATTGTAGAATGCTAAATGATTTTAATTTGGGCGCCATTCATGGCAAGTAATATTTTCAAACGACACTGATTTTCATCTCTTAAGTGTTCTCCAATATTATGGGCGTGTTTCTATCGCAACAACAATCACTAGTTTTAATCTACTGAGGGAATTTATATGGGTCTTGAAAACAATTTCGTCCACGTATCCCCTCCCACCCACAGGAAGAGACTAAGCGGCTTACAATATAGGCTGACCGCAGAAGTTACAGATTTTATCTATCACGCCCAACTTAGCTATCAGGTGAATGTGTATCAACAAGTTCGTACGGCGCTGATATAAATAAAAGTTTCTGCGTCACGCTTCAATGTTTTGTGAGTAGTTTTATTTTATTGTTTCTGATTTGAAAGTTATAGGCCAGAAATCCCAACGAAAAATGAAAATCATCTAGTAAGCTACAATTTATTTAACCAAGCGCAGATTTTGTAAGGTCCATTCACAATAATTTAAATAGGGGTGGATTTTATGAAAAGGAACTAGCTTTCCACGACAACAAAATTGTCTGTTATAAACAAAGACATAGCGCAGCTAAGAAGATTATTTTAGTTACGAGTTTAACCTCTAAAACACGCTTTTTATCCATGGCCTTAGATTTTATATAAAATAATGCTCAGTGTATATATTTCTATTTAAAATTAACATTTACGACAACTGCCTCATTGTCAACTATCAGTCAAAAATTAAACTTCATGGAAAGCTAGGATAAAACATATGTGACTTTACATATTAAAACATGATTATTTGTTGCTTCTCCCCAAAAAAGAAAGTACTTTTCTCTGCAGCGAAAATTGAAATAAACAATTTTAACGCACCATTAGATAGAAATAAAGACTTGAGATGAATATGTTAATAAAAATTAGTGCAAATTAATCTTAACTGTTCGTGCTATCTATATTTATTCATTTTCTTTTCATATCTTATATACTTAGTGAAATATTTTTGAGTTGTGCGTTGGAAATTTTCTTTCTTTATGGCAATTAATTACAAGGAAAAGGAAATGTTTGTAATCATTTTTAATTATAAAAAAATATAGTGGATTACAGTGTCATGAACCTTCAGTCCGCGGACCACTTCTGGTCCGCCGATTTCTAAAAAAATACGAATTGCTTCACATTAAAATAACACTCCTTGCTCCTTTTGAGTCTTAAATATATGTGTTTTATTTTATTCTGGCCTCATCTTGTAATAAATATCTCAAAAAGCTAGATAACCAAAATAACACAAGATTTTCCCCTCAATCGGGTTTCACTCTAGTTTTCTAGCGTATATATACGTTGGGGTAGTTTTTCCATACTTACACACATAGGCGTAGAGGGGGTTATAACACCCCATTGCAATGAAATTTTGTATATTTAACATAGGAATATATGAGTTGTAGCTCTGTAACCCCCATTGAGCCTATAACCCCCTTATGAACTTTCTGCCTACGCCTATGCTTACCCACATGCACATATATGACTATGCTTTAAAACAACTTTAGCCTCGTCCATGTGAAAAGTGTACGGCGCCACGGGACACCAATTTTACGTCTATGTGTATCAATAACGAACAAATTAACCAAGGTTTTGCATTCGCCTATTGTCAATAAGACATGTGTAAAGGTAAATTTTTGTTCGTGGCATGTTTAAAATGTTCCAATTACTTAAAATGGCAGCTAGTACAAGCAAGTAAAAGCCAAATGTTAATTACGAATTTCGTGTTTTTTATGAGAAATGGACAAATTTATATTTGTTTGTTGAAGTTTAACGGGAGTCAGCGTGTTTTGTGTATCATTAACTGATTTGCTGCCATGAAAGATAACAACTTAAAACATCATATGAAACCAAGCATGCTGCATAATTAAAACCATACTCTAAGTAGCTAGCGGACAGTTAAAGCAGAAAATTTTAGGATGAATCTGAAAAGTCAGCGATTTACATTTCAGAGACAAAACGTAAAAAGTGAAGCCAATGTAATGGCAAGTTTCATTATATCTGAAAGAACTTCTTCCAAATTGAAACCTTTCACAGATGGTGAATTTGTAAAAGAGTGCACGGAATCTGCTGCAGAAATATTGCGCGCGTTTCAAAAGCATCTTTTTTTTTAAAAAATTAGCCTGTTTGACGTAACGATTGCTGGAAGAATTGAAGAGTTGGCAGAAGATATAGAAAATTCTCTCAAGTGTTGTGCATCCCAGTTCGTTTTTTACTCTGTCGCTGTTGAGGAAACCATAGATATGACTTATTCAGCAGAATTAGTTATTTTCAACCGTGGAATTGACGATAATTTCGAAGTTACTAATTCATTGTATTCAGGTTCCGTTTCACCGTATTCTCGAACACAGGGCTAATTTCTTTCCTTCTAATTCACGGTTGTATTTTCATATTTTATCTTTTCGGCAATTAGTCATTTACAACTTATCTATTTTTACGTTTACGCGTACTCAGTTAAATTAATTTCTCTCTGTAGTTGATCTTCATTCGCGTCCTTCTGGATTTCCTTCATGGCCAGATATCAATTTTTGGATTCCTGCCGAAAAAAACCAACTTTTTCTTTTTTCATATTAATTATATTGGACTTCGAATTTGGAATGATCTTCCTATTGAACTTACGAGGATCAAAAATATTAATTTGTTTAAAACTAAATTAAAACTTTATCCTTTGGATGTTAAAAGCTAATTTGTTCTGTTCCTTAGATTTTTTTTATTTTTTATCACTCTTTATTTTTATCTCAATTGTCGTTTTGATTATTCTATTACTGCTCTTTAGGTGGCCGAAGCGCGTGTTTCCATTCCCGGATCGATTCAGACACTTGGCGTTAAGCGGCAAAAACTAGCAATGACGCCTAGGTTGCCGCTTATCGCCCGCCTACGCTTGTACTGATTTATTTATAAATGTACATTAATTCATAATCAAAATACAATGAGGCACATGCGCTCGCGCTTTACGGTCTAGTGAATTTTCTACTATAAGTAGCTGGAATCAACAGTTTAGTGTCGAAGCACTTTTTGGCCGCCAAGTGTCTGAATCTATCCGGGAAGGAAAAGACGCGGCGGTTCTTGTCAAGTCGTTATGCGGACTTTTTTCCCGATCTCCCCCTAAGATAATTGTTCACAATGCCTATACTTTGTATTATAAATATTAATTATAATATACATAGGCCTAACAACTTAATAAAAGTTACCGAAGAAATTGCGGTTTTTATGCGATGAAATAAAAGACGGAAGGTGAGATGACAGTGTTAAAACGGTTAAATTTTAAACTGAAAAATCTATTCGAAGTTATAAAGATGGTGTACCGGATATGGTTGGTAAATATGAAGGGCTTGTTGCTCTAGTAAAGAAAAACGAGACCTTAATACAGTATCACTGCATTATTAACTAACACGACTCATTTGCAAAATCAGTAGATTTTGATGAAGTGATGTACGTCGACATAAATGTCGTAAACTTTATCAGATACCGAGCACTGAACGGCCGAAAGATAGGGGCTCAGGGGTTTTAAACTTTAGAAAAAAACGATTTTTTGTATTTGAAAATACGGATATTTCTGCGTATTTTAAGACCAACAGTTATGTGATAGCTCAACTAGAAGCCGAGATATGGGGGAAATAGACAACGCTGTTTTAATGATATTAATATTTAAAGGTACAGTTAATTTAAATGTCCTGAAAATATCCAAAATCTGTATACATATGTCTTATTTTTTGTAAAAGCGGCTAATTTTTTGTTACAATAATTTGATCGGGATCATATACACATAAAAGCAACTGTAGAAATGAAGTAAACAACTTTCATATCCGTATTTCTATTGCATTTAGTAAACATTCGATCCATTTTTTTTATTTTATATAAATCGAACACTACGCAGATTAAATCAAACAACAATGTCAATCAATCAACGTTTATTGGCGTAGTGATACCAACGCCGATGGTATGGCGTGATTAGATGGTGAAACGTTCGAAAGAAAATAAATATTTCTGCCTTCGGTGGGACCTGAACCCACGACCTTCCACTTGCCGGGCGGAGGCTCTACCCACTGAGCTACGAAGGACAATATATAATCTCTTTACGAACGTATATATATTGTTGCCAGTTATTTCGCAGAATGGTGTAGTACATAGACTACTATTTAAACCAAATTGCAAAGAGACTGGTATTAAATTGATCGAAATGCACGTTGCAGCATATGTATTTATTTTATATAAATCGAACACTACGCAGATTAAATCAAACAACAATGTCAATCAATCAACGTTTATTGGCGTAGTGATACCAACACCGATGGTATGGCGTGATTAGGTGGTGAAAGTCACCACCAAGATGGTTCAGGTCCCACCGAAGGCAGAAATGTTTATTTTCTTTTGAACGTTTTACCATCTAATCACGCCATACCATCGGCGTCGGTATCACTACGCCAATAAACGTTGATTGTTTGACATTGTTGTTTGATTCTATCCATTGCTTTCTTTTCGCTTGGTGTATGTGACTTGCATTTTCCTAACCATTATGTTATTTTTACTATCAATGTCCATTTATCGTTTATTATTTTATTTGTTATTCATTACTTTAAATGACTAAAGCTAAATCAAATTACGGAATTCATCCAAATAAACGAAGGTGATGTTTTTATGGAAACCAGAGGAATTCAAATGACAATTCTGACTTTACCAGTACCTCTGATAATAAAATAAATTGCATTATCCAAATGAACCAGAAAACAAGGCTGAAGGTGAGACTGAACTACATAACGAATATGAGATTTTCGATGTGGATTTATTAATTTCCATAATACAAATTTTTTTGTGTTATAAACAGTGTGTCAGAGACATACAAATCACTGAAATTGTCGCAGGGATCGTCAAAGTCCAGCATTTTCTGTAAAGAAGGTGATTTCCAAACAATCTTTCATAATTCGAACCCTCTGGGAGCATGATTCAACATTTCTAAAACAAATAGATTGAGTATAGGAGCATATGTCATGCGTACCCTAGGCTTGGGTTTATCGAGCCTGAAAATCTTTTGCAAAGCTATGAATTTCTCTGGCCTCGTTTCAGTAAGTCAATTAGGTCAGTATTAGCCAACATAAAATATTATGTTGCCATAACATCTGAAAAGTCCATGAAAAATGCAGCACAAGAAGAAAAGTGTTTGTTAGCATTAGACGGTGGCATATCTGTGAGCGGTGATGTCTCTCCGAAAACTAGTAGCCAGTCTTTGCAAATTGGCATGTGCAGCGTTATTGGTGCTGAGTCAAGCAAAGTCATCGACATTGAAATTTTGTTTTCTGCTTGTAGAGGATATCGGGACTATAAAGAATCAACAGTTAGGCAAATTTATCGCAACTGGTTGAAAATGCATTGCCATACGTGCACGAGAAACAACATAGGATCCGCAGCAGAAATGAAAGTCAGTGTAACTGCACGAGACGCAACCGAATTCTCTCTCTATCCTCTTGAAATCGTACTAAATTGCACTGAATCGCGTTATGACATCACGTACGTCTGTATGATGTAGTGACCAGCCGCCATGTTGTTTACAGAATTTTTTGTAATTTACATGAATCAGTGAAGGGGATGTGGGGGAGATCCCACGCCCCCCACACTTCGGACTGTACCCTTGATGTCCGTTCATATAAAATTCGAGTGCCCGTGAATCCGTATAATGTTGAATCACGAAAAACGCTGTAATGGCGTAAACAACACTGCAACTAAGCCAACTGCCAGATTTGGCAACACTGACTAGAATTGAGGTGGGTTGCCTCTCGTACAGTAGCGTCTGAAAGTCAAAGGAATACTCCGAATATTTAATCGTTCCAAACAAAATCAAAGAACACGATACCTAAAGTATATCGATGATAGTGACATAAATACATATCTAGTAATTGAATAGTTGCAGTTGTATGATACAGACGTGCATATTAAAAAAACTAAGTGTTTCAATCATGTAAAGAAAAGAATGGGGGCACAGTTGAGGGGAATAGAGCAAAATAAAAAGGGTAAGAAACTTTCAGATAGTGAATTATTGAGTAGGAAAGGCAGATTTTTGAAATCGATAATTATAAAAATTTCTGCCTATTATGGAAATGTGAAAAGAAGAAATAAAGTATCTATAGACAACATGAAAGGTAAAATATTGCAACACGGTACCACCGCCAATAAAGTATTTGTCGAGTTTTCGTCGTTTTTAGCAACTCTCGTTAGTTACTGACAGGGTTGCTCTGAAAGTTTTCTGACACTGTAATTGTCCTAAATCAGTAAGAGGTAAATACTGGGGATGCCCCGTTTCAGGCTTCGCTCGAATGCTTTCGTCTGAAGTTTTTCTGTCACTAATTTTCCTTAATCAGTGAATGGTAAGTGGGCTGAGACCCCCCGCTTCGGGCTTCGCCCTAGCTGCCCATTTGTACATTCTTCAAGTTCTCCTGAATCAATATAATGATGAATCGCTGAAAATTTGAACAGTGCATAAAAGATAGACCTTGACGTGTCACATAAAAAACCACTTGGTGAGTATTTTCTTAGTTGCCAATTCGGCAAGAAACTGGTACGGTATTCTAAAATTTAGCCATGTTTTCTATTACTTGTATTAACATGAACTTTGGCAGCTACATTTATGCAAGCACTATATACAAAGTGAAAAAAGTTAGTATACTTATTAAAATAACAAAGTAATGTCTACAAAACCGATGAAAAAAGTTATAAATATTCATAAAGTGCCGAAAAGCGAGTCAACATAGCGACAAAAGGGGAACGTAAAGTGAAACGACACCACTTTTCTAAAAAATTTGCAAAGGTCTTGCAACAAGGTGTAGTGTATGCAGTAGACCAATTTTAATAGTTTATAATATGGTATATTGTTTTTAATTTGTAAACTTAACTTGAAAAACTTCTAAACGTAAAAATGAAATATTGCGCGCATGATATCATATTTTCTATTACTTGTATCAACATGAATTTTTCCAATTTAATTTGTATAATCATTATGTACGAAGTGAGTGAAAAAATACACTAATTAAAACAAAAAAGTTATTTCTATAAAACCAATGAAAAAAAAAGCCAGCTTGGCAACACAAGAGGTTTACAAAATAAAACGACAACACTTTTCTAAAAAATTTACAAAGGGCTTCCAACGAAAAGGTGTAGTGTATACTATAGATCAATTTTCATGGTTTGTAATAGAGTATATTGTTTTTCATTCATAAATTTAAACTTCAAATGCGAATATCTCAGAACATAAAATTCAGATACGGCGCGCATGATACCATGTTCTCTATTACTTGTATCAACATGAATTTTAATATTTTAATTTTTGTTACCATTATGTATAAAATGAATGTAAAGGAATCCTATTAATATAAATAATAAATATAAACTAATATAAATATATACTAATTAATATAAAGGAAATATACTTATTAAAACAAAAAAGTTATACCTCTAAAACTGATAACAAAAGACGTAAATATTCATATTTTAATAATTTCATAATTTAAAAATTCATATTTCATAAATATATTCATAATTTTTAAAAGTGGCGCATTTAATCCATAAATACAATTCTTATGTGTGTTTTAAAACTGTATTTTTTATATAATGCAATTTTTCAATCGATATATCATGAGCGGCGTAAACTCTTAATACTGAAAAAATATAAAAAATCATTTAAAATTTTAATTTTTAAATCTATTTCTATACGAACTATGTTATTGGGGAGATATCTACTTAATTTACAAGATATCAAAATTTTACAAGAATCACATGAATAGTGATTTTAAAAACTACTTTCAAAACTAGTGTATTTTACAACTGTTTCTAGTGCTTTAAAATCCCTTAGTTCCCGTAAAACCTTTAACCAGTGTTAAATTCTGTGTTAAAATCCAGAGTTTATTCTAATTGTGTATGTTAGCTTTCCGGAGGGGAAAATATTAGAAAGGGTCTTTCGCTTGAAGGACGATATGTTTAATCTTTATGTGGAGTAAATGTAAACCTGTACTCGTAAATATGTGCTCGTACCTGTACTAACTCGTACTAACTGCCCTAAACTCGTACCTGTAAATATGTGCTCGGTGGCCAACTTACAAAGTGGTAAATTTTGGTCACAAAGTTAAGTAGCAGTTGTAGTTGAAGGAGAAGCAGTGGGGAAGAGTTTTAACAGATTTTTCCAATCACTACTAAAACTTGGGGTTGATTTATGGTCATTCACGTGAGGCACTAAATCTTTGGATGAAAAAGGCTTCTAAGAATTCAAGTTCAATGACCGAAAAAGGTTGTCAAATGACCATGGCTTCTTTAAAGTTGAATTGATGGTCATTATTCCAACAATGAACTGCAATCGATGATTTTTGAAACTCAGCATTGGTGACATATCTTTGGTGTTCTTTTATACGATGTCGTAGGGCCCGCTTGGTCTGTCCCACATATAATAAATGGCGCTGACAAAACACACGATATAAAAACCCAGCATTGTAGCATCGGGATGGTGTCTTTAAGGTGAGAGGGCCGAATTTTGTTATATGGTGAGAAGATAACTCGAAAGTTGGCTCTGCGAAGTATGTTTGCCACTGTCGCACTGATTTTAGGAAAGAACGGAAGGATGACTGTGCCCGAAAACTCAACTGTAGAACTGATATTAAGAGTAGATTGGTGAGTGAGTTTGGTGAGTTTAGAAAGCGCGTTATCGATGATGCTAGGACTATAGCCTCTGTCCACGGCGATGGTTTTTAAAATGTTAATTTCTTCTGTAAATGCTGACTCAGTAGAGCAAATATACTCTGTACTCCTGAAAAAAAGAGCACTAACCGCTTACGGAAATGTAAATCACTGTGAGTTGGCAACACTCCAATGTTGTTTACTGCACGCTAGTTCCAGACGAGGAGAGACCTTGTTCTCTCGAAACGTGCGTCTTTTAAATTTGTAACTACGCCAAAAACGTCGTTTATTTTTCATTATTATCGTCAATCAGAAGGGTTGACTTTTATGATTAATGAATGATCACTGGATTCTGAAGTAAAACTTCAGGAATTGGAAGAAAAACTTCAGAAGACCAAATGGGACATTACAAGACTCCATGAAGTCAGAAGAAAAGCTAAAGAGTTAGTGAAACTCTTAAAATTGGACATTTGTCTTATAACAGAGGAACGGAAACTGGAAGAACGAATGGTGATGGCTTCTTCATCAACAAAAGAACTTGAAGTTGAAAGCACGTCATATCCAGCAGCCAGGCTCGTTGTTCAATTAACCCAGCGATAACAACCTCAGATAGTACAGGCATATGCACCAACGTCAAGCCATACCGACGAAAACGTTGATGAAATTTATGAAGAAATTAGTTACACACCAAGAGAAAACAACACATCAAGCTCACCATGAAGCATTTTAATGCAAGAATTGGACAACAAGAACAAGAAGAAACGTCGGTTGGTAAATACGGACATGGGGAAAGAAATGAACATGGTGATCTACTCATCGAATTTACTGAAGCTGAAAATCTTAGCATCATGAATTCATTTTTTAAGAAGAAACTACAAAGAAAATGGACATGGAAACACCCCAATGGAGGAACCAGCGAAATTGACTATATACTGGCAAACAAGAAATCAATTATTGAAGATTGCAGCGTACTGAACAGATTTAATACTGGAAGTGATCATCGAATGGTGAGATGTAAAATGCACTTAAATACTAAACTAGAAAGGCAGAAGCTCATTAGGAAACAAGTATGTAAGAGGGTGGATTTAAAGAAATTAAAAGAAAATACCGAGGCATTCAAGTTGGAATTAAAAAATCGCTTTTCTGCACTGGAAGGACTTATTGAAGAAGTTGACATCTCAGAAGCAAATGAAAACATTGTTAAGACAATAATTGAAACTGCTGGGGAAATTGGTGGTGTAATATGTAAAAAGCAGAATAGCAAATTATCTGAGAAGACGAAACAGCTCATGAAAAGGCGAAGAGATATGAAGGTGGACAATCAAAATACCAGTTGCAAGATCGAGTATGTAGAACTTTGCAAAACTCTGAGAAAAGCTTGAAGGAAGACACAAGAAAATTCAGCTGCGAATTAATAAGGAAAGGTATCGAAAACAACATGGGTCTTATTGTTGTAAAAGGAAGTTTTTCTGTTAGAAAGAAACACATCATTGCGTTAAAAGGAGAGGATGGCACCGTAACAAGAAATATTGAAAAAATACTTTGAAGAGTTGAGAAATTTTACAGACAACTATATGAAGGAAACAGTGGATTAAACGATTAAACGAAGACACTGAAATTGTCGAAAGAACAGTTCCAAAATCTGAAAATAAGAAATGCCATTTTCAATAAAAATATGAAGAAAGAAAGAGTCCCTGGTGATGATGGCATTACATTAGATATCCTAAAAGAAACTGGAGAATATGTGGAAGGCACTTGCAAAATTCTTTACCAAACATCTTAACAGAGGTAACATACCAAGCCAATGTGATTCTGAAAAGTTAATTCTTTTGCATATAAAATTTATAAAGAGTAGTTGAAAAATTGCTGTCCAATTAGCTCTTTACCTGTTGTTTATAAAATCTTCCCGAAAGTGTTAACACATCGCTTGCAGATAATATTAGATGCAAATAAACCAATAGAACAAGCTATATTTCGAAGTGGATTCAGTACAGTGGACCATAGTCAAGTATTAAGAGAGCTGACTAAAAGAGCAAATGATCATGAACTTCCACTGTGTATGGAATTTATTGAATATGAGAAGGCCTTTGACTCTATGAAAAAATCAGCAGTCATCACCTCTTTAAGATCAACAGATGTCGAGAATATGTACACTGACATGGTAAAACGTGTGTATAAAAATGCAAGTACAAAATTTCGGTTATATAAAGATACCAAATCTGTCAAAATTGATAAAGACGTGGGGCAATGAGATACCCCAGGTTACTTCAGATTTATAGATGGTTTTAATCTTATGAACTGGAATAAGAAGGGAATAAAAATAAATGGTGAATATTTAAATCATCTGCGGTTTGTGATGGCATTGTTATTTTTTCTAAATAGACGCATTAGAAACCTAAGACGTGGTAGAGGAGTTTTCAGCTAGAAGTAGAGATGTTGGACTCAAGCTGAATCTAGAAAAAACTAAAATAATGTTCAGTAATTTCGTAGAGAAAATAAGAATACAAGAAAAAAAAATATATATATGGCCAGCTGATTTCAATGGATGGCAACATTATGAAAGAACTCAACAGATGTATTAAACTTGGCTGAAGTGCATGTGAAAGCAACAGTTTTATCCTAAGAAAAAAATTGCCTTTGTGTCTAAAAGAAAGGTCTACAACCAGTGTGTACTGCCAGTCCTCTCCTATGGCTTAGAAACATGGAGTCTAACAAATGCATTAATACGAAAGTTACAGACAATCCAAAGAAGCATGGAGTGGTGCATGCTTTGGATAACTAGGACAGATCGAAAAAGAAAAATTTGGGTGAGAGGACAAACAGGGGTAGAAGACATCATTGTTAAAGTAAATAAGATTAAATAATGATGGGCTGGGCATTTCGCAAGAAGAACTGCTCAACGACAAATAACTGAAATTCTCAACAGGATTTCAAGAGACCACCGAAGACCTAGAAAACGTCCTCAAACTAGAAGGTTGGATGAAATAAGAAAATAAATTGGGGTGACACTTAAGGGGTCTAAAATTTTCCAAAAATTGATTTTTTTATTTTATTGGAAAGTTCAGTTCTTCCTGAACATTTTGATACCAAAATTATCATTTTCTGTCAAATAGAACGTGAGGTACTCCAAAAATTCTAATGGTAGGGAGTAATCTCTAGTGAAGTCTAATAGTAAGTATATGCAATATTTCGTTATGTTTTTTTGTGCCGCAATCTTCGAAGCGTTTTTTCCCAAAACTTGAAATTTCCATGTTTCGCGTATGATAAGTTTGAAACCATCTAACATATTCTAATAAAATTTGACAGGAACATTCGAACTACTACTTAGCATAAAATGAAGTAGAATTGTGTTAATTAAATGAAAATTTAATTAGTTTTGTCTATATATGTCTTGAAAAATTTTCTCCTCTTTTTCCATTCGCTGGTTTTAAAATCTAATAAAAAATATTTTACTTTATGACATACTTGTTCGATTTACATATTAAAGTACAAGTCTTTCTCTGTAGAATGGTGTCATTATTATTATGTTACACTCGTAAGTAATCATAATAGGATGCGCGCAAGGACCATATATGTTTTCGTATAAACTAAAAAAGGTATATAAAGTTGTTTAGTTAAAAAACAAACGACAGATTTTTGTATTTATTTATATTGTGGGTTCAGGTCCCACCGAAGGCAGAAATATTTATTTTCTTTCGAACGTTTCACCATCTAATCACGCCATACCATCGGCGTTGGTATCACTACGCCAATAAACGTTGATTTATATTGTTGTTTAACTGTTTTTTTTTAACATATAATTAAACATTAATATATCTATTATCTTCATATTGAAAATGAAGTTGTTATCTTTGATATGTTTCATTCACAATTTGCATTTTAGAAAGTTATATATGTTGATCGTTTTTTATGTTTTGAAACACCTAAGTCCCCTGAAGCGAATTTCTCAGGATAGACATTTATTGAAAGCATTTGGAGAGACCTTCATCCTGCAGTGGATAGATAGATAATGATTGAATATGATGATCTAATAATTTGTCAAATATTATTTGCTTCCCTAAGTATTTTGTATTGTAATGTAATATTCAGTTTTAGGGGAAGATCTATGAAATTTTTGGCACGCGCAAAATCAATGTTTAAATCAAAGGGAGAACAACAACAAGGGTGGATCCCGGTGCAATCTCTGCACACCTCTGGATCCTCCTTTGTTTAGTCCTAATATTGCCGGTACCGCAGTCTAACTTACGAGCCATCAAGAATGAGCAAAATTAGTCCTTGGCCTGAAAAAAGGTTGATGATACAGTAAGTATAGTCTTGTTAATCCAAACCAATTGGAACCTATACCCGTTCGGAGTAGCAAATGTTTGGATTAACTGAAATGTTTGCTACAGAATTTACTGTAAGCTATAATTATTTGAAGTGTATGTGTTGTGGTGTGAACACGTAACATACAACGGAAGGTGGGCGGGCGACGAAAACATTTCCCTTTCTTTATAAGAAATTTGCAATTAGTTGGCAATATATACACCATTGCTTGTTTATGTCTTGTCAGTCGACTAGAACGACAGCCAACTGAAAACAAAAATTCGGATTTATCGGATTTACGGGGTTCTACAGTGTTATAATTGTTTTCTAATTATAGGCAAGTAGAATGTATAGACAGTAATACAGATAGTAATGTACGAATGTATAGGAGAAAAAAAGAGTGCAAGCCTTGAAATTACGCCTTGAAAACTAATGCCAAATTAAGTAGTTATAACAAATTATATTGGTTATTCAAAAGTAAAACTGAGAACATAATATAATAAAAAAAGATTAAGAAATTTTTAAAAACGGAAGTTGCACGAAGAATAATAATTTTGTAAAATACATCTTCTCATTTCAATTAATGATTTGATGGCCAAAATTATTAATCAAATAGAGAATTGCATACGGAATTTAAGAACTTTATTAACGATCGTCGCTTTCGAGACGAGTTAGTTATGAGGAGTTAGTTCCCCGTTCGTGCATCGCTGAATTAAGACAAAATCCCAAACGCAAACGATAACCCTTAGGAAAAGGAATTTTCCAGTTGATCTTCTTTAATTAGGAAACAAATTGGCAGTGGTTTATCCTGCCAAAACATCCGTAATTGCCTCTTATTTCTGTTCCCATTTCTGAATAATAAAACGTATGTCTGAGAAATTCCCCAAGATTTCCCCACTGGAAATTTCCAGTTTAAGAATAAATTGAGCAAACTGGAGTAATTTAATTTATATTAACATTACTTAAAAATATCTTAGCGTTATTTAAATTGTATGGTAATTAGTACGAGGTGGTAAAAATAAAACAGACTAATTCATTAGTAGTTGTACTAGGCAACTTCATGATTATTGAAAACGATGTCAGGTATTGTTATTTATATTTTGTAAATTTTTATGAAGTTATTTTGACTTTTTCTAGAAGCTTTTCCTGACAGAGAACTGATATGTTTTCTTATGCTTAATATTGTTTAAGTTGAGTAAGTTGCAGTGGATTTTTTTTTCATTTTTCAAAAAAAATCCGATATGATTCCGTGAAAGTTGTTTTTATAAGATTATGCAATAGAAATTAACACACATAAATATAGCGTAAAACTAACGTAGCACTGCGTAAAGTACATTAAATATTATTAACAACCATATTAAACTTAGTTTTTGATGTTGGAACGGACTCATAATGAACACTAAGTTCATACCAGTTGATTTGTAATCAGAGGTAGCGGCGTTTGCTTGAAACGCGTTGAAGCGTTTTATGAAATCTTGATAACTACGATTAATGACGTTGTTACAGAAAATTTAATGCGAATATATTGCTCTGATAGAAGTATATGAGACTTTTACCTTTGAAAGAGGATGGTTATATTAAGAAACTTTTTCAACGTTGTTAGTTTCGCAACTGATTACTTACGTTTGAGAAAAGTAATAGCAGAATTTCCACTTAGAGGAACAAGAATTGGACTTAATTTATTTCCTTAAGCAGATATAATAGAAAGGTTTCCACCACATAAAAAGATACAAAGTTACTGCATGTACTTTGGCATTATTTATTGAACGAGAAAATATTGATGAAAAAATATTAATGGAATATCAGTGAAAGAACACATTAATGGAATGCAAAATTATAAAAGAATGCAATGACTGTATTAGTTAATATTACTAAACATTTCATAGAGATGTTTTGCGACATTTTTTTCATAAATGTCATAGATTGTTTCTTGGATGCCAGTATATTATTTTGCTTGTTAACTATTAATATTTCGTTCTGGGCTGTGCAGAATATTAGCTAAAGGAGAAAAAAACTTGCTCTTGAAACATGTAGAAAGCAGTGTCGGTTCAAGACAAAAAAACATTTGGGGGCTACAAATAGTAGCATTTAGGCAGGATATTAAAGCCGATAATATTTGGTGGGGCATGACCCACCGCCCCTGGTCTAGAACCACCACTGATTATAAGCTATCTATTTGATGATTATAAGCTATCTATTTGATGATTATAAGCTATCTATTTGATGATTATCACCAAATTCCGGAGCGAAGCGCTATGGTTAACAGTAGTTACAAGTTGCGATATAGCTCGTGCAAAATTTAAACGAAATAGATATGCAAATAAAATTAAATTTAAAAACGTACAGGGTGTCCCGTCAAGACCGCATAAACTCTACACAGTGCGATTCCATGCAAAATTCTAATGAAAAAATGTTAATGAGAAAATACTGAGAAATCCATATTTTCTTAGTTATTAATGTTGGAAGAATAGCCAATGAGAACAAATTTTGACCACCTTTTTCTTGGCGAGAACCACTTACAAAGTAAATCATGAAGCCCTGCCTGTTATAGCAGAAAGCGAAAACCTCACTAGGCTTCGAAATGATTTCCCCTTTTTAAGATACAACTCACCTTTTCTGAAAAAACTGGAATTGTGACGTGGAGCTTTACGTAACGCCTTACGTAGCTTTGTGTAAAGTTACAAAGTTGGCAATTTTTCCGACTGTAACAATTAGCTTATTTTGAAAAACGTTTTATTTATTTATTACACATAAATACTTCATACACCTTTTTCACTATATGCAACATCCTTTAAAATATAATTTTCGCTATAATTAATCATATTATAATAGAATACTTCGTGCATATCATTTTCTATTTTATACAATATAACAATTAAGAATAACAATTGTTGGCTTTTGCAGTATTATGATTTAATAAATAACAATAATTAATACTATATTATTCGGCTAGATATGCCTTAACAGTATCACATGATTAGATGCCAGGATACAAAAAGCATGATGTAAAAGGAATTTACATGATTTTAAATGTCTGAATAAGTTCGTATATTTTACGTCTTCAAACTGTGCTACGGGTTTTCTGCGATGGGGCGGAGAGCTTAACGTGACTTTGGGACTACAATACACTTCCATTAAATCTAATATTTTAGAAGTCGAACCCAATCCAGTGGACTCGAAGACAAGGGTGGTCACTTCAGGATTACTGGGGTACGCAGAGCTGGCACTATGTATTATGTCATAGTTCGGGGCGAACAAATGTTTTGCCTCCCCGAAAGGACTTAATTTTTTATTATAATATAATTTTGCTACCATTAAAAATCTTCCATTCAGGACGAATTCTCGGTTCGTCCCCCCTCTTGGCGTCGGTTTTGGAGGTACATATATTAGATCAAAAGTAGCTCTTCACTCTCAAAAGCTTACTTATCTCTGCCTTATTTGTTAAAAGTTGTCTATCATGGAAATTGCTTTTACAAACAATAATTTTTTTATAATCAATATGAATTTAAATGTTAATGTAAAATATTAATGTAAATTATAAACTCGCGTCTTTTTTTTATTTTTTAATTTTAAATTTTCTAAAATATTAATGTTACATGCTTGTATGGGTTTGCTGTGAGAATTTGCTGATTATTTTCATGCATCCATTTTTTTTGCATTACTTACTGATACTTGGCGAAGAATGAAATCCCGAAGGTTACCATACAAAGGTCGCTGACTGTATGACGTAACTTCTATTTATTTTATAGTGTTGGCTGGGGAAGAAGAATTTGCTTGCGCATTGGTTTTCAAAGTAAAATTACCGAATAAATGATCAAAAACATTTATTCAATGCCTTTTCAAAAACAAGATTTCTTCAATTCGTTTCAACCTCAGCCAGAAAGGCGTTAACAAATGAAAACGGCATGGGATTTGTTAAATTTCAAACAGTAATAACTCGAAAAATATGAATTTCTGAGCATTTTCGCAAGGAATCGCGCTGCTCAGAGTTCATGCGATCTTGACGGGACACCCTGTATACAAAGGCGGACTGGGTAGCCGGCGCACAGACCGGTGAGCCCTCGTGTGCGATAGGATTCGCGTCTTTGAATGGACAAGGACTCACGCCCTCCGAAAATCCAAGGTATACGCCCTTTGAGAGGAGCTAGTCCGCCCCTACCTGTCTATTTAACCTGTTAACTGGGTATGACGACATTTTTCGTCATGCCCAGAAGACTACCAAAATGCGAATGACGACATTTTTCGTCATGCCCGGAAGACTACCAAAATGCGAATGACGACATTTTTCGTCATCCCCGGAAGACTACCAAAATGTCTCCCAAAAAAAAAGTCCCCAGTGTGAAACGAGTTTCACAAAATTTTATTCCCCGGTTAACAGGTTAAAATAATAAAAAGCTATGCAAATAAAATAAAAAATAAAAAAGCAAATGGTCAGTTGAAAGTAAAATATTGATATACGCCCATAGGTATTTATTTGATTCTAGAGAATATTTTGTGCAATAGCGAAAATATGACAGAGAGTAAAATAAAAACAAACAAAATTGACTGAATTTACTTGCGCTTTTTAGTTTAATTTTGCTAATTTCCAGGTTAAAATCTAGTTTTTAATTTCTCTTATACTTTAAAACATTATACATTTTTAATTTCTAATATAAAGTGAAGTATCAGTCCTTATGAAGAAAATACCCAAGAAATAAGCTAATTATTATTTAAAAAGAAGTACAATAAATATATGCGTCGTCTATACTTCCAAACTTTCATTTCACAAAATCTTAAAATCTGACATTTTTGATTTTTGGAAACTGGCTGTATCAATTTATGTGTCATGTAGTAAAAATCTTAGAATGTTTATATTCTAAAGTTAAAAATAAATATTCTGCGGGTTAAGAAAACATTAAGGTATTATTATTATTATTATATTTATATATATTATTATATTTAGGTATATTTTATTTAATATCGTAAGTTATATGGTAATTCAATGTTTTATGTACTTCACACGTAGCTATTACCACTATCTGTTACGGTTGGAATGACTACATTTATTTTAAATTTAAATCAATTTTTGATACATGCATTTTTCCCAAAAATTAGAGCACATTTCGTTTAAAATTTTATCAATGTATATTAAAGTAATTAAAACATATGCTTTCCAGTTATTTCAGTTATTCCTTAATTTTCTATAACTTAATATATGCAGAGGTTTTCAGAAATCAATTCTTAACTAACTGAAGTAAGTCTTATTTTATATTCCGCTTTGCTTTTATAACCTACGTATAATTAAAAAATGAAGAATACGAAATAAGTTATTGGTTTTTATGATTTCTTTATCGTTAGAGGGGGTTTAATTAATAGTAAGGGTAAATTTATTCGACCCATATGCGGTTTTTGATGACACATTTATCGTGCAATTTTTCGGGCGTTACATAGTGTGTTGCCGAAATTGCGAGATTATTGACTGACGATTAGATTAGAAATGGAAGAGAGCAGAAAGCAATACCTTATTACAAGGCTCTCCTGCAAATGGATAAAGTATTACGTAAATCACTATTCTACATTTTACGCAGTTCAGTTGCTTTATCTTCATTTGATTCTTCATTAATTTAATTTATAATAAATAAAATAAATACTTAAACTTATAAAATACAAATTTGACAATGAGTAGTGTATTAGTTTTGATTTTATTAGAGTGTGAAAATTTTTTATATTGGTTTATGGCCGCATTTGAGAAATAACATTATTTCAGGGGATAAAAATTGAGTTATTGCATGTATTTAAAATGAGATAGGTCAGTCGTATGCAAATTTAAGCTCTGGAATTTGAATTTGCAACATATTTTTGGTTAATGAGATCAAAAAATATTTCATATTAAGTCCCTAAAATTATTTTATTGGTCACTCCAATATATGAAGAGTTTTTATTTTGCTATTTATCACTTTAAAGAATTTGCCATAGTAGATAGATATTCCTATATAATAAATTATTAATGATTTAGTATATAATATATATTAGTATATTCCTGTGTAGTAGTCGAATATTCCTATATGATAACGTTAGTTTTTAAATTCAAAATGTCCCTTTACATTTAATAATTAATTAAAATTATTAGAAGCACAATTTGTATGGAAGTTTTATTAAGCAGATCTTTTCCCATAAAACTAAATTAAACCGTTCCCATTTTTTGCATTTAAAACGAAACCACACACTGAAGACACAATGTCCTTTCTTGACCCTTTTCAACCAATTGTTGATACCTTGTTCGTTCGCCTTCAGTTTCTCGTGTACTCTATTGTGGTGATTGATGTAATTAACCCTTTAGTTTAAGGAACCTATATCACTTAAATGCAATTAACCGGCAGAATGGCATTGAGTATTCACTAATTAACTTCCCGTTTATAGAAACAACGGGGACGCTCTTTAACAACGATGCTGGTTTTGATTAAACAAGGCGCTTTCCACTGAATTTCAATTACTTTGCAGTTTTTTGAGGAGAGCATTCAAAACACTTTAATTCTTTGCAATTGCCTAAAGAAGAGATTCATTTAGAATAAATTTAATCACGACACCAAGGAGCTTTAGTTGAATATTGACTTTAGTCACCGGTCTCACTTAAGAAAAAAAAGAACACTGATTCATTAACGGAGATTAATCTTACACAGTTGTTGGTTTTTGTCTTCCTAATAATTATTAATTATCTGTCGGAGCGAATCTAAGTTGATTTCAGCCGAGTTAACAACAATATCATGTGCAAATATTCATTTCGATGTCTCCTTTACAAGTTTCAAAATGTTAATTATACCTTGATTTTTGTTTTTAATGAAATACTTTAACGACAAACAATTAACATATATTTTTTTGTTCGATATTATAATTATGATTATATAAAAAGTAGTTCACTAATTACGAAGTCAGTATAATTTAATTCATTTTTGCTTAGGAAAATGTAAGTAGCTTAGGAATACAGCTATTTTGACACCAGCATAAGGTTTAAACCTCCCGCCAGTTTCGAAATAACTCTTTGTTATAATGAAACACTCACGCTTTTTCAGCAATTAAATACTATAATAATTTTGTTAAATGCGATATGAAACTTTACATGCGATAATGTTTTCTCTTTCAAAGAGTACATTTTAATGTTTAAGGATGGCAATCGCATATATAAGGAAAGATATTAAATTTTGATTGTAGTATAATAAAATGAAAATTTAAATTACGTAAAGTGGTCCATATTTGCGAAAAGGTCTATGAAGTTTTGAAATAAAGATATCCAATACTAGAAATAATATTTATAATATTTTTCTAAAACTTATCAAAACCATCGAATATTATTCGAAATAATTAACATATCTTACTGTACAAATAATAAATAATAAAAAACCACAAGCGCCATATATCTTTTGCAAAATAATTTTTGACACCTATTTGCAAGCTCGAAATAGAGATTTTTTTTAAATGGAGAAAAAGAGACAACCCAATGGCTCGGGAATCCTCCGTATAAATTTCCGGAGTACATTTACCTACTCAGAAACAACAGCAGAGGAATGGCGTTAATGTTATTCGCAGTTAATATTTGTAAAATATTATTACCATTCTCAGGGTTAACAAAATTGCCAAATGGTCAATACATAAATCCACCAGGGCACATTTTATCAAAAATTACTACTCATCTCAATTCTTCCCACGAAAAAAATACAAAAAACGTGCCCCATCAGCTTTTTGTTGACCAATTGGAAAACGTGTTCACCTTGTGAAGGCTAGTAATATCTTAAAAACCATGTATTTTTTGCTTTTCTCTTTTAAAGGTAATTGTAAAACTTTTGCACCAATGTATTTTAAAACGTATTATTTCTAATAAAAAAACATTTACTTGCAAACTTTAAATATATTAAAAAAGTTTTCAACTGTATTACGAGCAAAATTTTTAATTTACTTGCTTAGATTGATATTAAAATAGCAGAAATTGAAGCACGACAATGGCGTTCAACATGGATATTAAGTATCAATTTATTGCAAAATGCCATGAGCAGTCTAAAATGTGTGGTTAACAGAAGTTTTTATAGGGATTTGCAGAATATTTTAGCCATAAATGTATAATTCAAATAAAAAACAACCTAGTGCTATAACAAAGTAATGATATTTCGGTCCCTTAAAAACGTATAGGCAGAAATTGCTTTTTTATTCATAAATATACATTTTATGGACATTTTCAGATTAGAAACTGCACTAAGTTTAATAAACAATAAAATACAAAATGTTGTCGCAGTTAAATTTTAATAACTCAGTTAAATATTGTTGATTTTAATAAATTTAACTGAAAAAAATACGTATTATGTTTTATTATCCATTGGTTGCCGCGCAGTGCATCACAAAATCATTTGTTTGCATTAGATTTATTTAAAAATTTAAAATATGAAATAAACATAAACAATTTATCAACCGAGATATAAAATTTTTGTATGTAGGAAAAAGATGGACTATATATATATATAGGTTCGATCATAAACATGAGCATTATCTCAACAAAAATTATAAGAGAAAAATATGACAAAACGACCCAAACCCACTTAATTTCTCTCTTATTTCATAGTAATTTATGTATGCGAAATAAATAATTTTCAGCACCCAGGTAGAAATTAAAGTTCGATCGAAAAATGCCTTTCGAAGAAATTGCATTTTGGGTCGCAACGTTGAACGGTAACAATGCGGAACAACCTTCTTGTGCTCAGAGGTAGCTATGCTCATTTTGGATTCGTTTAATTTATTTCTATTTCCTGAATAAATGTCTGAGGTTTGTTGAAAAATGATGAAGAACGTGATTCTTCCTTTCAGTCTCCTCCGAGTTAGTCTTGTGATTCTTCGTGAAACTTTTAAAATCGGTATCATTTGCAGGAGCTTCGCTTTTAGGCGGTTTAATTCAAAAGCGAGCATTAATTAGGTTCATTACTTGGCAGTTATGAGTTGGCGAGAAAAAATCCGTCTTGTATTTGCATTAATGGAAAAGTTGCCCATCCTGGAAAAAGAAGACCGGGCGAGCGTGCCAATCCCCGATTGTTTGCAAAACAGATTTTCGCCAATTAACTTAGTTAGGGACTCGCCCCATATTGCTACAAATAAGATGCAGGGCATTTGATGTTTCCGATTTCGCAAAAAGGATAACGAAATGTATATATATATATTTTTAATTTAAGTGATAAATTATTTGTTCTGAATTTGAAATTGATTAAAAATCTACGCGTTCATTAGCATTTTAAACAAAAACTACAGAATTTGCATATTTGTCGACTTCTATTCGATTAGGCTATCGCTTTTATTAATAAATGCCACGCTATGTAAGAAAACCGTATTTGTTTTTCATAATCGTAAAATTATTTACGTTTGCGAAATATGTTCAATGTATAAATAGATGCGCAGTAAATAGTACACACTTTTCTTAAAATTTAGCTCTCGTTAGTTACGAAAGACTGTTAAATTTTAATTTTCTGATTGCGAATTTTAGGTGTGAGATATATAAAAGTGTTTAACTAGAAAAAATTCCTCTCTCTTATTCCTCTCAATTTAATGATTTCCCCCCCTCGTTGACTTTTTGTTCGTGGAAGGCGAAATTGCGGGTCCGGGGATGCCGCGGCAATTTTGCGCTCGTCGGTTACTTAATCAAGTGGAAATAGGGAAGCTTGGTCATCAACCGAATCTTACCGGCTTTTTACGGAACTTTTGCTCCCCTCTCTTCCTTCCTACTTCCTTCCTTTTCGAGAATAATTTCCTTTAGACACGAAATCCATTTAAATAAATAGCGCTTATCCGAACGAAAGGCGGAGCGAATCATAATGAATCTTAAATAGCCTTCGAAGTCTTCCCTTCGAAGATTGTTTTTCTTTTGTCTGTTAACTAATTTTCGGAATTCCTGCTTTTTTGTGTGGCATATGTACCTGCGTTGTGTTTGCCGTGAAACGCAACACTCTTTCGCAACGATGCTAACCGTTTTGTTTACGATTTAATAGCAGTGATTAAGAGAAAACCATTAATTCCTGGAACTTTTTGAAGTATGCTAGCCCGGGTGACAGGCATGAATATTCAACTGGGATAAGAACTCTTGCAGTCTTTCACTCGATGCCAAAACTTTCTGATGAAATATAAAATATTTTTAAATGAACAATTTAAAATATATTTGAATATTAAACGACGAAAAGGAGTAATTTATTTTCACGATTTTAAAAAATAACTTATATAAATCGTTCTTGTTCACCATTATAAAAATTTATTTATACTACTCTGTAAATATAAATTACCTTAACGTATATGTGTAGTATACTGTACAACTAGGGAAGAAAAATCGAAAAATGTATAAGGGGCGTAGAGATATTGAAAAGGAAAAGAGGGAAAAATCCGTATCTATAAAATCCCTGCCACAAGGTATTCCTCGAAATCGTTTTGAGGTCTCGGGCGGCAATCTAATCTTCAATCTTTTTTCTATTTCTTTCTTTATCGAGCTTAATCTTTTACCCGTGATTTGACACGATTTTCATCACGGGAAGGAAAGCCCGCAGGCAATTCCTTTTTAAATAAAAACGAAAGAATAGGTTTCTTATTTTTTTAAGGCTTTTCAAAAGTACACCTTCTCGATGCAATGAATGTGGAAATCTGTTAAAGAAACCTCTCGTGGATGAAAGGATCGACTATCAGAAACCCGCAATGGCGCCGACGGTGGCGTGCGAGCTTAGTTCCTTTCTTCTGTAAATAACTTAAAAAAAATTGGACAAAACAGTTTTTAACCACTTTAAAATTCAGGAATGGGAGGATTGCAATTATAATTTTTTTTGCAAACAGGACAATATTTACACAACGTACAGAGGAATGTGTAATCTTATCTCAGAATAAATTCAATGACTTTTGTTGTCGGGTTATTATTGTGTAAGGTAGCCCAAAAATTTTTGGTAAAGTTTGAAATAATAACATGTTTTTCTCTCATTTTCATTTATTTAATGAATCGTGGAGTCTGCAAAATCTAAATATCGAATACGAAGTTATTATTAATGTTTTAAGCTCTTCTGTGATTAATGACCCGCTTTTTGATTTACAGCCAGCCTTGAATTAATTAACAATGTAATATCTTAAAAATTCTTTAATTAAAACGTAGACGTTAAGTGACGATAACACCATTTAAAATTTATAAACGTTCATTTGAGACACTTCGCTAGAAATTAGATGCAATTATCTTTGAATAATTGCACGCAAAAATTAAACGTCTATGGGATAACGTATCATAATTAAAGATTGCCTTCATATTGATTTTATTCTTGATATAGTTTTTTTACAGGAAAGGGAAATTTATTGTTTTTTTACCGGTGTGATTTTTACAATTGCTAAAAAATTGGATACCTATTGATAGTTTTTGACGTCAACAATCAAATCCATCAAAATCAAATCAAAATAATAAATATCTTATGTACAAAAGCAAACCGTACAGCTCCACGCATTACCACATAATATATAACATACACTATAAGGCGGGTTATGATATGTGTTCCGGTATATTTTAAAATAAGGGACTTCAATCTTTTTCAGTCCAAGGGCCAGTTTTGTTTATACTTGTTGGCTCACGATATGTATTGCTGTACCAGCAAAATTAGGACTAAACAAAGGTGGATCTAGAAGGAGCAAGGCGCGCCCTGTGCGATCTGCATTTGCTGCTGTCTTTTCTTTGATTTCTAAATTGATTTGGGGTGCCCCAAGAACATTCTTGATCAACCCCCCCACTGGAATCGAATATATAAATTACAATATTAAATACGTATGGAGGCAAAAAAATTCAATACTTTTAGTTATTAATGTATAAAGGAAAATCAAAACTCGTTAGTGAGATTTTTGGCAGCTCTTAATTTTAACAAATCTGTCGATATTGGGCTTTATTTGTATTGATACTGCTCTAAGAGTATTTTCAAGCTGGACATCAGCTATTCTGGTAACCTTTGATTTTAATACCTTCATTCTTGGAAAGAGCTGGCGCAAAAGTAAGTGTTCAAGAACGTGACATTTTCAAAGCAGGCAGTCGGATGTTTTGAAAGAGATTTTTACCGACATCGTGTCATGTTTAGAATAGAACTCCATCAGTTCTAAGTTGAACTTTTCTTTTTAATCGCTGTTGTATTGCAAATCAATGTTCATTTGCATATTTCCAGGCACATCTTAAACAGAAATACCAACCGACCTAGTGAACAAGTTAATTTGTTTTCATTTATTTGAAGCCATGCGAATCTGGACTGGAATTCTGCTTTCAAAGCAGCTTACGCAAATGCATATTTATTCACGTCAGCACCCTCAGACTGGAAGAGTTTTTGTAAATACGTCACATCTTTTTATTCAGATATGTATTTCGCATAAACTGAGTTTGTTTTCAAAAGATTTGACGCTGTCAAAAAGATCTTGTACGAGGCTTGGCAATGTCGGTCAGTAGTAGTCGGCCAATTATAAAAAGTATTGAAGTGTTCCTACCTAGCTGCTAAAATTTCCCCTAAAAAAATAAATTCTTCTCGAATATCCCTCTATGGCAAGTTAGCATTTATTGATATCCACGCTTTTTTTGGAAGTTGGGTAGCGTCAAACGTTCTTTCCACCCGCCGCTACCTATGTTTTCCTTTTAACTGTCCTGGGTGATGAGTTTATTCCAGTTTAGGGGCATTAATTTTTCTTTGGTCGGTGATTCCTTGTTTACAAATAAGCAAGTTTGGTCTGAGAAAAGCGATTTAAATTTCCTTTAAAAAGGTAATATCTTCTTCGAATGCCTCCCTCTAATTGGGTTCCATTCCTCGTCGCACTTCAAATTGCATTCTGTCTGTCTGCAATGAAATGTTTATTATCCATAGTGAGGAGTAATGTTTCTGAAAACCGCGTACATCTTGTTTACAAACAACCCAAGTTCCGGGTATGGGAGAGATTTTCCCCCCTCTTCTCAGACACAGAGGAAGAGATGAACCGTCCGGGATGTGTTTCTTCACCCTCTCGAGGACGGCGTATTCATAGGGGTCAAGAGTTCACCTCATTATCGTATTGGTATAAGGAGTTTTGTATTTGTCCCCAAGTTATACATTATATGTTTTTTGCTTTGCATTGGTTTCATCCCTTTCCACATTTTCGAGTTTTTCGAGGAGTGAAGTTTTACAGTGTTTGGAATTTTAGATGGTTTATAACTAAAACCTAGCTCATACCTTTAGCTCTCTCTTCACTTCTTCTTTATTAAAACTAAAGACATGCACTTTCGGTCTTAGAGAGAGATGAATTCTCTATTTAATTTTCCATTCTCCAATCATTCCACTTTTTTTCTCATGTTTTTTTTTGTATTTCTGCAAAGGATATGATCTGATGGATATTCATCCGTATTCAAAACGATCGAAATCCGTGGCATAACTTTATACCAGTCGATTTTACTTTTATAAAAGAAACTATCTATATCCGTATGCAGAATTCGCACATCAACTTCATATCGTGGTCTCATTATATCGTGGTTTCATAGTGAAAAAATACACGATGTTTTTTAGATATTCAGGATAGATATTCCGGCATATATAGATTTTATTGAAAGTCCATGTCGGCATATCCATATGAACTTGTACTAACAAATTACTATCTTCATCATTCTTAAGATTCGTCTGACCCTTAAAGCTTGGCTTTGAAATCAACATGTTCCAATTTTTTTTTCTCATTAGCCGCCAGACCAACTTTTGTTCTATTTCTTGTGCTTTCTATTTTTTCTCCTTACTGAGTGCTATACATTACTGACTTATACATAAGCTTATAAAAATCTCTTTGCGAAACCAGTCTTTGCTTCTTTCCTCTTTTCAGTGTTTAATTGAATATGGGATTTCAATTAGTCTTTGCAGGAAGCTTATCCCTCCATTTTATTTTTTTTTACCTGAAGCCCAGCTGACAACACTTGTTTAAAAAACAAATGATGAGCATCTTATCTATGCTTATCGTTTAATGTGATATCTTCATTATGCATTTGATAGACAATAGTTAATATCAACGTCTAAAATATAGCCTTCCTTACTATCGTCTAATATATTTTCAATATTTAGTGCTTAATTTTTTTGAACGGATATCCACTCAATGTTCTTGCATATGAGTATCACCTTACACTTTAATAGCGAGAAAAAAATTAAATTACATATTGAAAGACATGTACTATTGTACTCTCCGTTTTCTAGATGTTCAAAATTATTTTTGTTTTCAGACTTCTATGTTCTTTTTCATCCTCTTGGCTATTTTACATGCTAATGCGTTATTAGCATTGATTAGCGTTTACAGTCTTGAAGCAGAGTGACTTTCGAATATATTTAAGTTGTCTAACCTACGTTTTTCCCGAAAAATTTCCCCGAATATCTATTTATGCAGAGAATCAACGGAAGTCAAAATCTGATATATTCTGTATAGAAATTATGCGCATTATCGTCATATGACTTCCAGGGAACAGCAACGATGTTAACTACAACAAAAGTCTTTTATAGAGATTTACCATCGTTTGAAATCGTTCATGGTAAGATAGCTTCCATGTTGAAACTTGGCGAAATTTTCAAAACCACGTATAAGAAATCCAAGTATAAATATAATCTGTGTGTTTTCCGGAAAATATTGACATTTTCAGAAAATAAGGTAGAGAGAAATTTTCACGCCCACGAACAAGGTAAATAGTCATCGACGAGATAGCGATGATAACGGATAAAAAGGAGAATGGGGAAAAAGAAAAAAAACAATAGCGAAAATGTATTAATATCAATTAATCAGGATTAATTAAAACGGAATTATTTTTTCTTTATCCAAGATGCATTAATATCAGTTAATAAGGATTAATTACAACTGTGTTTTTTCTACATCTGCAAAAAAATATTGTTAAATCGCGGTGCCCCTTGAGGTCCTGCGCTGCCAAAAATTATTTAGCATAATACCTTAGCTATAATCACAGTATACTATCTTGGATGTCATATCTTAGGTATAATATCTTAGATATATTTTAAATATATCTTAGATATCATACCTTTGTTATCATCTCTTAGATATCATATATTAGTTATCGTATCTTAGATATAATTTTAGTATATTATCCTAGTATACTAGGATTACATTATGAAAAAATTTTTAGTGTACCACTTTAACTATAATCATAGTATATTATCTTATATATCGTATTTTAGATGTATCTTAGATATCATATCGCATATATATCATATTTTAGATATATCTTAGTTATCATATCTTAGATATAATTTTAATATATTATCCTAGTACACTAGGATTATATTATGAAAAATTCTTTAGTGTACTACCTTAGCTATAATCATAGTATACTGTCTTAGATATAATTTTAGTGTACTATCCTAGTTCACTGGGATTATATTATGGCAGCTCGGGGCCTCAAGAGGCACCCCGGCTCAACATTTTCTTTACAGATGTAGAAAGAAAAAAAATAGTTATAATTAATCCTTATTAACTGATATTAATACATCTTAGCTAAAGAAAAAAAATAATTCAGTTGTAAATAATCCTGATTAATTGATATTAATACATCTTCGCTATTGTTCTTTCTTTTTCCAAATTCTCCTTTTTATCCATTATCATCGCTATCTCGTCGATGAACATTTACCTTGTTCACGTTACCAAAACTCACTTCATCAAAATCCAGCGATTTTGCACCCAAATCCTGTTGTTGGATAATGCAGTAATACTGCATCATGGGTAATCTCTCGCGTTTCTTTATCAGAGCAGCAAGCCCTTTATGCATATCAGCCTGTGCACGGTCTGATAGATTTTACAATTTAAGTTCAATTCATTTAACACTGCCATCACACGTTTCATAGCTCTTTCCATAGGATAAGGACCAGCCATTTCTTCGGTAACTTCAAAATTATTGTTAATTCTCCTAATGAGAATAACTAACTGTGCTGCATAAGTCATATCTGTGTATTGATCAACGGCGACAAAGTGGAAAAATAGCTCGGACGTACAGTAGTAGCTGAGAGAGTTTTATATGTCCTCTGTCAACTCTTCAATTCTTCTAGCAATCGTTAAGCCTGACAGGCTAATTTTTACGAAAGGTTTCATTTGAGACGGGCATAATATTTCTGCAGCAGATTCCATGAACTCGTTTACAAATTCACCATCTGCGAAAGTTTTGATTTGGAAGCAATTTTTTTCAGATATAGTGAAGCTTAAAATTACATTGACTTCACTTATTATGTTTTGTCTTTGAAATGTAAATTGCTGGCTTTGAAGTTCCTTTATTAAAATTTCAGCTTTAGCTGTCAGTACCCGACCTTGAAAAGCGCTGAATTTTGCATCATGCGTGGTTTCATTATGACATTTTAAATTGTAATCTTTTATGGGAGTAATCAAGTCATGACACATAAAACACGCCCCGACTTTTGTTAAGCTTCAACAAGCAAATATAAATTTGTCCCTTTTTCTCCAAAAGTACAAAATTTGTAATTAACTTTTCGCTTTTCAATTTTTCTGGCTGACATTGTGGGATAAATACTAACAAAATTTCGCATTTACACTTGTCTCACTTACAACAAGAGAATGCAAAACCTTCGTTAGTTTGTTCGTGGTTGATACCCATAGATGTAAAAGTGGAGTCCCCCAGGATCATACACTTTCCGGGTAGACAAGTGTTGTCTACCAGGATCATACACTTTCCGGGTAGACAACACTAAAGATCTCACACACATACACATACGTAACTGTGAAGCAATTATAACCCTAATGTCAATATACGTTAGTAAACTACAGTAAAACACGATTGAGGGAAGACCGTGTGTTATTTTTGCTCTCTAGCGTTTTAAGATATTTATTACAAAATGCGACCAGAATAGAAGAAAACACATGTATTTAATAGGGGGAGCAAAAGACCTTATTTTTGCTTGAAACACTTTTTATTTTTTGATAAGCCGGAGGCCGAAAGAAATATGATAGTGGACCGAAAACTCGAGACACATTTTTTAAGAGGTAATTTTTTAATATTATCCTAGAAGGGTATAAATTTAAACAATATATGTATAAAATTAACTTACCAGCGACAGCTAATTTAGGATTTGTAATAAAAAATGATAATGCACGTTGAAGATAAATATATTGGCGATTTATAGTAGGGCTAAATAAATATGTAATGAAAATTTAATTAAATTTTATGAAAATTTAAGAAATGAATTACTTTTACTAAATTTAGAAAACTTCATTTTAATTTGAACTAACTAAACGAATTACGGTGTTCTTGGTTTAATGATTCACTTTACCGATACTTAAATATATTGGTTACCCATATGCCAATTGCATTTTATATCTATCAGATATTTATAACAAGATAGGTGTATCATAACAGTGGATGTTGCCCCTATCGTATTGTAAATAACAAATCGACATAAAGACACTAATGGAATAAAGTAGAAAACTAATAACAGGAAAGAGAAAAATACAAAGTGTTAGGCGTTGTAGCTTCATACCGTCTAATGTTACGGTATACGTCTAATATTAAATACCGTCTAATGTTACGTCACCATACCAAACTTAATTAATGGCATTTTATATGTCGCTTAAACTCAAATAGTAATAGGAGCTGCAGATATAAATGCAAATATGGTTGTTGCGTTTTTCACGAAGTACCTTTGAAAGAATTTGTTCGTTTCGATGGAGAAGTAACGTCAAGATACGGTAAACGAAATTTTCGGTAAATTCAAGAAAGCGCGGGGAGTATTTGCCTGTGGTGGTGGTGGTCGAAAAGAAGGTTTGGAAAGAAGGTTTGCGGTGAATGACAATGAGAGTTTCTGGAATGTGTCGGAAAAACGTCTTATTCTCCGGAGAATATCTACTCTCGAAGAAGTGCCAATGCTTAAGGGTAGGTTTAGGTATTGTGGAAAATAAATTTCTCTATGAGGAAGAGAAATAGAGAGGCAGATACATGGAGAATACATAGAGAATACATAAAGAGGCAGAGAAATATGGACATACAGATATATGGTTTGTTTTCAAATATAGAGTTTGCGTATTCAATATATTTACGTTTAATCATATGGTAATATAGTAGTTAATTTCCAAGTTATTTTCGGCTAAACTGTAATATTGCGATAATCAATAATTATTTTAGTTCTTGGTTGTTATATTACACTACATACAATTTTAATTATAGGTGTGTTCAAGTATTACGTAAGTATTTGGGGGGGGGGTTGCTTATTTTCCTATATGTCAATGTTAATTTTTATCCGCTGGGGGAGGGGAGGTGTTTGAAATGGCCAAAATATTGCTTATGTAATTCTTAAACGCTCTCATAGTAAAAAGAACGAAAATATATGTTTCATACGATGGTTTAGAATATGTATTAATCTAAAAAGCCAAAGTTATTTTAATCCACGTATGCAATAGCATTAACTATTAAATCATATTAATTAACCAGATTACACTCGTAATACACGTAATATGACCTTTAGAAAACATATTTTATGAAAATATATAGGCGTGTTTCCTCTTGGAACCTTCTTTAAGGGAGGCCTTTCCCAGGAATACGTACCTGGAACCTTTTATAGAAGCATACCGTTAACCTTGTATATCTTATCTTTGCAGTATACAGTGTGTCCCAGAATTGCAGTACCACCCTTAATAACTCGAGTCCTTCTCAACGAAAGAAGTTCCTTTATATCTCATTTTACGTATTTCTAAATGCACTATCTTTCTATATAATGAAGAATTCAATAGAAATATGGATAGCCTGTTAAAAAATACAAAACCAACCTTTTCTCTTTTATTTTAAATCGCATGCTATTTTTTTTTATGCAAGTGAAAAGTATATATAATTGTAATTCTAACAAGAATAAAATGGATTTCCTGAGATGAAAAGAACTAGAGATATTGCGAGATGAAGTTTAACATACGCGGCCAATCACTCGAGGATTACTAACAATTACCTTATTAAGTATTGTGACTGTTGTCACTAAAATATGGTGTTTCCTTCAGAAATCAATAATGCAAGAAAGAAAAGGCGTCACAATTTCATACTCCTCTCAGTGGCAATACGTTAAGTCGAGGGCACTACGTTATGATATATAACTCTAATGAGACCTAAACGGATTTTCTACGGGGAAACAGAACTGGAGATATTACGGATTTAACAAATGTATGAAATTGCGCAACTTCTTCGGATGAAAAAAAAAATTTCCGTAAAAAGGTTTCTAATTAGAAGTCAAATTAAAAAAAAAAATAAGCACAAAATGAAAGTAATTTTATTTACCTTGAACATTTCCGTACATATCAAAGTTTAATATCAGTCCAGTTGTGTTTGCAAAAAAATCCATTTCGGTCTAGTTAAGCACATAACACATAGCGCAGTGCCATCGCCTCAGCGTATTTCAACTGACAGAGTATGAAATTGTGACGCCTTTTCTTTCTTGTATTATTGACTTCTGAAGGAAGCACAACTTTTAGTGGGAACAGTCACAATACTTAATGATATAATTGTTGGTAGTTCTAAAGTGATTTGACGCGTATGTTAGATTTCAACTAGTAATATTGCCAGGTCTATTCATCTCCTTTGATCTTGTTAGAACCACAATTACATAAGCTTTTTTTTCTCATGAAAAAAAATATAAGGTTCAATTTGAAATAAAAAAGAAAAAGGTGCTTTGTATTTTTTAACACACTGTCCATATTTTTACAAATTTCTTCGTGATATAAAATGATAGCGCATCCTAAAATCTATAAAATGAGAGATAAACGAACTTTTTCCGTTGAGAATAACTCGAGCTATAAAGGATGGTATGGTTATTTTGGGATACCCTGCATATTCAACGATGTATCTTTAAGGTCTAAAGGCGCCAAAAAAATTAATATCAAAATTGATATAAAAACATTTAATGATGTTAATTACATTTTAATACATCCTACAACAATTTATCTCGGGCAGTATGATTTACGTACAAAATTTCTAATGATTTTGAAAAACACTTAGGGTGTGTATATATAAATATAAATTGTGCGTATATATATAAATATAAAATGTGCATATATATAAATATAAAGGCAGGTAACCCGATAACAAATATATATATATGGCCTGCAAAAGGGTTGCTGGTATCTAACTGGAAGGAGACCCACACGCTGAACGTATGTGACGATGTGTGGAACCGGCCAGGCCAGTAACCTAGTGTCCTACCCCGCCTTCAAGTGGTGCAGGCTGGGCTTTCTATTTATGAGGCAAATTAATATTTGCTGCACGGATAGAAAGGCGGAAGGGGAGGGCTAATTCACCAACCCGTCTAGCCAGCGTGGTGAAATTATGGCTAATTCCTCCATTATGTTGACACACCAGAAACCATGGCCCCTAGTCTCCAGGTGCTGGAGTGCTCCTGATCAAGGCAGCGGTCAGTGTGGCATGAAAGCAGGGGGTGCTAAGAATCACTGGAATGGCCCAGGCTGCCGTTTGTTATTGACCTTGGCTACGTATAATGGACGATCCCTTGCTTCTGAAGCAAAACTTCAGGAATTGGAAGAGGAACTTGAAAAGATCAATTGGGACATTATAGGACTCAGTGAAGTCAGAAGAAAAGGTGAAGAATTGGTGGAACTTAAAAGCGGACATTTGTTTTATTATAGAGGAACGGAAACTGGAAGAACAAGTGGTGTTGGCTTCTTAATCAACAAAAGAATTAAAGACTGTCTTCTGGAAGTTGAAAGTACATCAG
>QLNU02015003.1:70365095-70389917 GCA_006491805.2 Dysdera silvatica | reverse complement strand
TCTTCATAAAATTTTTCAACCTCTTCGCTGTCGATATGCCCCGCTAGTATATACCGCACTATTTGAAGTTAGTATCATCAGGAGTTAGTTGAACAACGAGCCTCGCTGCTCGATCTGACGTGCTTTCGACTTCAAGAAGGTAGTCTTTAATTCTTTTGTTGATTAAGAAGCCAACACCACTTGTTCTTCCAGTTTCCGTTCCTCTATAATAAAACAAATGTCCACTTTTAAGTTCCACCAACTCTTCACCTTTTCTTCTAACTTCACTGAGTCCTACAATGTCCCATTTGATCTTGTCAAGTTCTTCTTCCAATTCTTGAAGTTTTGCTTCAGAAGCAAGGGATCGTCCATTATACGTTGCCAAGGTCAATAACAAACGGCAGCCTGGGCCATTCCAGTGATTCTTAGCACCCCCTGCTTTCATGCCACGCTGACCGCTGCCTTGATCAGGAGCACTCCAGCACCTGGAGACTAGGGGCCATGGTTTTTGGTGTATTAGCATATTGGAGGAATTAGCCATCATTTCACCACGCTGGCTAGACGGGTTGGTGAATTAGCCCTCCCCTTCCGCCTTTCTATCCGTGTAGCAAATATTAATTTGCCACATAAATAGAAAGCTCAGCCTGCACCACTTGAAGGCGGGGTAGGACACTAGGTTACTGGCCTGGCCGGTTCCACACATCGTCACATACGTTCAGCGTGTGGGTCTCCTTCCAGTTAGATACCAGCAACCCTTTTGCAGGCCATATATATATACATCTATACGACCATTTCCAAACGCATACACAAATAAATAAGTATATACATCTATGTACAGTAAACCTGTATATGATATATAATATTCTACGATGGAAGTTCTGTGGTAGAATACACTTACCTTATATAGCAAGGGTCGACAAATCGAGTTCTTATTGGCGACTAGGTTTTTGCAATTGACGAGTGGGAAATCGCCTTTTACTGCCAGTAGATTTCTAGGTTCTTTTATTGAGACGGGGGAGTACGGTTCAGCGAGATTGGTTGAGACCTGCTTATAAATATACACAAATGCATAGGTACGCTCCGCATCCGAAGCTTTGCGGCTAAAAGGAACCAACCACCAGATTACAATGAGTAGGAAAGCGGCACAAACTAAACGATACCACTGAGTCGAACCAGATTTATGTCATACTAGACAAATGCGTTATTAATACGCCACTGCAGGGCCGTGGACGTACATTTCTTAAGAGGAATCCGAACCTCGTAATGTTCAGGTAACAAACCCTCAGACTACAACGGGTAGTAGTTAGTTGGTAAGCTTTTCTTTCACAGTTGGGAGTCGAATTCAATTCTACCGCACGCCAAGTATAGATCGTTTGCGGAAAGTTGACCGATGGTCCCGTTAGAATACATAGGACTCGATGTTACAAACGAACTAGTTTATTACAGCAGAGGGGAGGACGTCATTTCAGAACTGGTTTTTGGCGCAGACAAACGTTCGCTGAAAACCAGTTTTGAAATGACGTCCTCCCTTCTACGTTAATGAACTAGCCCGTTTATGATATCAGCTCCCGTGAATTCTAACGGGACTATCGGTCATCTTTCCGCGAACGGACTAAAAATATATCGCTACTGCGCCGCCGCATATCCCTTCCTTCCTTCCATATGCGAAATATTATGCATTGTAAATTATCCTTTATTTGTAATGCCACTGTAAAATGCAGAAACGTAGATACGTATACTAATAAGATTCGTAGGTTAATGGCGAGAAATATGGCATTTTTATCTCATGAACCTAAAACTAAGCAAATGTAGCATTTATAAGATATTATAAATTTCCTTGAAAAGAGAAATCCCTTTTAAAAATTCGTAGAAACGGCAAACAAGTTTTAAAGGTAAGTTCCATTCCGAAAAACAACAAAATTTGCGGTTCTACTCCCAGTTGGGTCGTAAGATGTGGGGTTTGTGAATTTCTTATTTCTGACACAGGCCTTTCACTATCTTGCGGAGCATTTTGTATTTTTCAATATGAGAATTGTTTTTTCTGTATTTCCATTATTTTATGTATTTTAAGTTCTATTTTGAAACGTATAGCATAATAAATTATGTAAACAAAATGTTCTTTATTATTTTTTTTCTTATTGTCTGTGTATCACTTTTAATGTGTAGATTCTGCTTGGTTTTTTTTATTTATAATTATATCAAGTTTTGTTTAAATTTTTATTCCCTTTTTGTAATTTTGTTTTCCTTCAATTTTTAAAATATTAGCATTTTTTCCCTGATATATTAAAGGGAATTTTTCACACTAATGAAAATGCACTTTGAGTCTCTGGTGATATAACCATTTTTGCGATCGATTTTTATGTTAATTTGGAAATAGCAATTGTTAAAGAAATAAATTTTGTCACTCAGTAATATAGTGTAAAGTTATTTTAAAAATGGGGGTTAACTGATTACAACTTGATCCAGTTTATGTTTTCTTGAAATACTCATATTTTGGCAGCATTTGTTAATTAATTAATGAGGAAAACATTTCGATATCATTAAAAAATGAGTGGCATACGTTTAAAATGTCGATTTAATACTTAAAATTTTGTGTGTGTGTACAATAACTACCAAATTTTTCGTGTAGTGCGTTTTCTTATTAAAATTATTTTTTTCCTCATTCCTTATTAAACGAACAAGCAACTACATAATACATTCAAAAGGGAAGTTCCCGAAATGGTAATCGTAAAACGGTGGTGTTTTATATCGTTGTGGTGTTTTATATCGGTGGAAATATAAGTGGCGATATAAGTGGTGTTTTATATAGTTGGAAAGGTCTCACAATGTAAACATCATCACGTATAAAACGTTTCGCTTGAATGGCACCCCTATAGGTCCGGGGGGAGGCTGTAGATGCTAAAATTTGGATTACAATCTACGCACGCGTATATTAAAACATTGATTTGAATATATCAAATTGTAGATTTTTTTGCTCTATCCAACCAAATTAATTATTTTTTAATAAATCGCCAATTTAAAAAGTTTTAAGTAAAAAACGTGATTTTCGCATTAAAAATGCATCATGTATGCATGTTAAGTTGTATAAATGACCATTTGCAGACCAGATAAGCAATTTTATTGTAAGAGAACATTAAAAATAATGATTTACTTTATGAAAGGAATAACAAATATAGCAATAGACTGTTCATAATATAAATGGATTCCGGAAAAGTTAACACTAGATGAAAGTCATTGCCTTATAATCAGAAATCCCGTTTTTAACCAAAAATATTTTAATTGACCAGGTTTGATCCTATTTGATATCATTCAAGCGAAATATATTACATGCTAAGTCTACCATGGGAGTCCTTTCAAACATATATAATACTTGTCGTTTCTCGATTGCCACTTCGGAAACTTCCATGCCACTGTAAAATATTAGAAGCACCATATTAGCCTTGAATTCGATTTACTTTAGCTTTGATTGAGCTCATATTCTTTAAGACATAAGGCTTAGCTTTCGATTCCATTTGCTTTTGTTCTGGAGAAAATATTAGCACTTGCAGATATAATAGTAGCTCTTAATTTGTTCAAATTGAATTTGTAGCGTTTCTGAACTTCAAATGGAACTTTTCACTGCGTCCTCAAATGATCAGTGAGGTTTAGATTGGACGACTGGGCTGGCTGATGAAGCAATCCAAGCTCAGAATGTGGTACTGAGACCAATGGAATAGAAGGTAGGTCATCGTGATGGGGTGCATTGTTTTACTGGAAATGACCATCTTCACCAGGAATACCGTAGCTATAAACGGGACTATATCTTAACATTGCTCTGGTCGGTAGCAATGTGAAGATAAGCGCTGGCGTTTAAGAATGTTTCCAGTGATATTAAGTGACCAAACGATACCCAGAAGATCACTCTTTAAACCATTATTCTACTACCATTTGGTTGGAGGGTTGTCAGTAAGCAGGACGGATTCATGGACACCTGCCGCTTTCGCCATATTTTGATCCTACAGTCAGTACGACGGAGAAAGTACAGTGACTCCTCGGACCAAGCAAACTTTTCCTTTATGTCAAGTGTCCAATTTAGATGCGCCTGAATCCACATTAGGAGGACGTTTCTTTTCTTGAAGTTTTTTAGCTCAACTGTCATTCTCTAAACACCCGAAATACTGTTATACAAGAAAAGTCGAGAATATTGGCTGCTTCCGAAATGCCTGATCACTCATTCGTGCAACCACGATCATTCTTTGTTGAAAGTCTTAAAGCTTTCGTCTTACTCACGTTCAAGCTAAGTATAATCAAAATTAGTTTGCGTGCTGCCAAGCATGATGTTCAGATGCGAATTCTTGTTATTATTTCACCGCATATGTCACTAACAGACTTGTTGAAATCAGAGTGAGAGGCATCTCCAATATTTTGGCCACTGAGTGTATATATATATATATATATATACTTTTATTATTATTATTATGACAACAACGTACTAAGGTTGAACAGGGCTTACCATAATTAGTAAAATTTTGATACTGGTCGGAATATATGAAATACAAATGAAGAAAATAAAAACATATATTTTTGCAGATGGTAGGCCTATATGTTTTCACTGTCTTCATTTGTATTTCGTATATTTTGACGAAGTCATCTTGTTTTCCAAAAATAATTCGTTTGGATTTTGCTTTCGGAAATTGTTAGTTATTTACCTTTCACATAATTAATTATATTATTGAAATTTCTAGACAAATTCGAATACATTAAAAGAACTTATTCATTAGTTCTTAATTTTGATCTTATTTCAATTTCTGATGAAATTTTACATGAATAAATTACATGGCTGTTACAGGTTTATTTGATGTTATGCAAACACAAGTGTCTTAAAATTTCACAAAAATTAAACACTTTCATAGCAAAAAAACATAATATACAGTATAACCTCGATTTAAGGATTTTCACAGGACCAGTGAAAACGTTCGTTAAACCGAGGAGTTCGGTAAATCGGGGGAGCTCATTTATCGGAACCCATGACGCAACAAAAGGGTGAGGTGATAGATCCCGGGCCCTTCCTTGGGCTTAAAATTTACATATAAAATACATTACAAGTAACAATTATTACATTAAAAAATAATGTTTTTAAATTTTCGGCATTACCCCGAGCAAGCATCATTGATACACTATTAATCGGAACTAAAACAAGAAATCACGTAAAAGAAAAATCATAAAAATGTTTACAAGCGTTCCGAAAAATACGTGCTAATTTTAATAAACATAAGACACAAGTACTTACGTAATTCCTGCTTCGAAAAGAAATGTTCCGAATGCACTCCAGCCAAGTTTAATACGTCTGTTGAGTTCTTTCATAATGTTGCCATCCATTGAAATCAGCTGGCCAAGGTAAATATATGAATCAGCAATTTCTAGCTCAATGTTGTCAACTTGTATTTTTGTTTCCTCTACGAAATTATTGAACATGATCTTAGTTTTTTGTAGGTTCATCTTGAGTCCAACTTCTTTACTTCTAGTTGAGAGCTCCTGTACCATGTCTTGGAGTTCTGATGGGTTCGTTGAAAAAATAACAATGTCATCAGCAAACCGCAAATGATTTAAATATTCACCATTTATTTTTATTCCCTTGTTATTCCAATTTATCTGCTGAAAAATCATCTGTAAAGCTGAAGTAAAAAGTTTTGGAGAAATGGTATCTCCCTGCCTCACACCTTTACCAATTTTAATAGTTTTGGTATCTTTATGTAACCGAAATTTTGCACTTGCATTTTTATACACACGTTTCACCATGTCAATGTACACATCCTCGATGTCTGCTGATCTTAAAGAGTTGATGACTGCTGATGTTTTAATAGAGTCAAAGGCCTTCTCATAGTCAATAAATGCCACACACAATGGAAGTTCATATTCATGTGTTCTTTCAATTAATTCTCTTAATACTTGAATATGGTCCACTGTACTGAATCCACTTCGAAATCCAGCTTGTTCTCTTGGTTGAGCTGCATCTAATTTTTTCTGCAGGCGATGTGTTAGCACTTTTGTGAAGATTTTATAAATAGCAGGTAACAAGCTAATTGGTCGGTAATTTTTTAAATCCTCTTTATCACCTTTTTTATGCAAAAGAATTACTGTTGCAGAATCCCATTGGTTTGGTATGTTACCACTGTTGAGGCATTTGGTAAAGAATTTTGCGAGTATGTCTTCTACATGTTCTCCAGCTTCTTTTAAGATATCTAATGTAATGCCATCATCGCCAGGGGATCTTCCTTTCTTCATACTTTTTATTGCAAATGCTACTTCTTCTTTTAAGATTTTAGGAGCTGTTCCTTCGACTATCTCAGAGTCTTCGTTTAATCCACTGTTACTTTCGTATAGCTTTCTGTAGAATTCTTCAACTCTTCTAAGTATTTCTTCCCTATTTCTTGTTACAGTGCCATCCTCTCCTTTTAATGCAATGATGTGTTTCTTCCCAATAGACAAACTCCCTTTAACAACCCTAAGGCTCTTGTTGCTTTCAATGGCCTTCCTTACTAACTCACAATTGAATTTTCTTATATCTTCTTTCATGTTTTTGCGCAAAGTTTTGCAAAGTTCTACATACTCGATCTTGCGACTGGTATTTTGATTGTCCACCTTCATAAGTCTTCGCCTTTTCATGAGTTGTTTCGTCTTCTCAGATAATTTGCTATTCTGCTTTTTACATATTACACCACCAATTTCCCCAGCAGTTTCAATTATTGTCTTAACAATGTTTTCATTTGCTTCTGAGATGTCAACTTCTTCAATAAGTCCTTCCAGTGCAGAAAAGCGATTTTTTAATTCCAACTTGAATGCCTCGGTATTTTCTTTTAATTTCTTTAAATCCACCCTCTTACATACTTGTTTCCTAATGAGCTTCTGCCTTTCTAATTTAGTATTTAAGTGCATTTTACATCTCACCATTCGATGATCACTTCCAGTATTAAATCTGTTCAGTATGCTGCAATCTTCAATAATTGATTTCTTGTTTGCCAGTATATAGTCAATTTCGCTGGTTCCTCCATTGGGGTGTTTCCATGTCCATTTTCTTTGCGGTTTCTTCTTAAAAAATGAATTCATGATGCTAAGATTTTCAGCTTCGGCAAATTCTATGAGTTGATCGCCACGTTCATTCCTTTCCCCGTATCCGTATTTACCAACCGATGTCTCTCCTTGTTCCTGTTGTCCAATTCTTGCATTAAAATCTCCCATGATGAGCTTGATGTGTTGTTTCCCCTTGGTATGTAGCTGTTTGATTTCTTCATAGAATTCCTCAACCTCCTCGTCGGTATGGCTTGATGTTGGTGCATATGCCTGTACTATCTGAAGTTGGTATCGCTGGGTTAGTTGAACAACGAGCCTCGCTGCTCGATCTGACGTGCTTTCGACTTCAAGAAGGTAGTCTTTAATTCTTTTGTTGATTAAGAAGCCAACACCACTTGTTCTTCCAGTTTCCGTTCCTCGACTTAAGGATTTCTATTTAAAGGATGTCCACTTCGACTAAAGGAAAATATTTACGTTGAATTTTAATGGACGGGCCATGTGCGTAAAAACTTCGACATAAACGAACATTCGACTTACCGGACTTCGACTTATCACGAATTCACTGTAGATTAGAATTTAAGATATATGATAAACGTAAAGATTATAATTTTGAAATCATTAAAATGACCAACTATCTATTGAACATGCATTTACAAATATTTAGAAATGTCATATATAATGAACTGATTAGAATATTTAGACATTGTAGTGAATCTAATGGAATTCAAAAAAATATTGTTGAACTTAAAAGGCATTCAAATAAATGTGGTTACAATATGAAAATAGTTAGTAATGCTGTTAAATTTATTTTGTAAGGTTGTTTTTGTTAATTATTTGCAAATGTAGGTGGTGACAATTTCAAAATTTATATTTTTTAAATTATATTTTTTAATTTTAATAGGACGTATTTTTGTGTTTTACTTGGAGAAGAATTTTAAAAATTCAGAATAATTTTTCGAGTATATATTTAATAATATACAGGTTTATTTGTGAAATTTTAATTGTGTTATGTTTGTACATAACGCATCCGTCTGAATTTTAATGAACACGCCATGTTTACCGCTTAATATTTGCAGGTATAGTTTGTTATAATTATATATTAAATTTATAATTTTTTGTACTGATTTATGTAGCTGAATATTTTCATCTTTTAACAAAATTTTCCTATCTTGAGATTCCAAAATCTTACTTTTTGAAAATATATTGCCCTTATTATGCAATAGTACCAGTAGCGGAATAGTATTGGTACCATTAAAGATCTTTAATTCTGGATAGGGGTCACAACCTCCTACGACATTTGTACTATTGCTTCAAATAATTTATTCTATATCTTTTATCTTTTCTCTCTATTCTTATAATTTTGTTAATATATAATATAATATAATAATATGTATTTAATACATATTTGCTCATGTGTAGCATAATATAACAAGAAAAAAAATATATTGTTTAAAAAAAAAAGACAACGCCTAAATGTAGAAAAACAAAAGCTATAACAGAACAACCCCATAAAAAACACCAAACAACATAAAAAAGAAGCAAGACCAAATATGAAAAATTGTTAAATTAAATTCCATATATCGCCTGTGGGATTTAGATTTATTACATGCGGTTCTATTGCATATAATGGAAAAGCATCTATGGAATTTCAAAATATATTAAGTAAAATTTTATGGAAAATACCTCATAAAGAAAAATCATTTATTATTTTTAGTAATCTGAGGGTGTTGAAATATTTGAATGAAAACTAAAACAATATATAGAAAAAATTAACACATGATTTTGAAAATTTATTTACAAATATATCCTTGGATGATATTAGAGATATTAGGGATTATTTATTTGTAAGTTACAGTAGCATCATTGGAATTGCTAAAAACATTTGGAATCAATTATTTGAATTTTGTGTTTTTGATAATTTGCCTTTTAAAGGTATAAAATATTATTTAAAAATTAAAGGCATTCCAATCGGATGTTGTTTTTAAAGTTCGTTGGCAAACATATTTTTACATTACTATGAAAAAAAAAGAATTTATTTGAAATTGAAGCGTTTAGATATATAGATGATCTCATCATCTTCATTTAATAAAAATTTAAATATCCTTTTTAAAAAGCAAAGACTCTACATTATTCTTGAAAACATATTTTAATTGCCATTTTGATGATTTAAAAACTAATTTATATGTGTTGTGAGCCGTGTACAGAAATATGTTTCTTTTTATAGGTACAGACGGCAGCTGGGAGGAATGGTGGACATATGAAGGCATATCAGGTACAATTTCAGATGAAATTTGCTTAATTGAAAAAAAATCTTCATTCCAAACTGTGAATCAACGATGAAATTGCAATAAAATGTTTTCAAATTTTACATTTAAACGTTAACAGAAATACGTATTTAATCAAATTATTATTTATACACAACCTAAAAAATAGAAAAATAGGGTAGTGTTAATAATTATGTATATTTTATATTTTAAAAAGCCTTAATTTATTGACCGCAAAATTAAAAGGAAAAAAAAAATTGGGTTCTTAAAAAAATAGGCATGTCATATTTGTATAACTAGAAGCATGTTAATAAATTGCGGTCTGGGATAAATTTAAAGATTAATTTTTCAATATACATCATCGTTATCGTAAGCAAATTTGCATTCTGATTTAGCGTAATTTCCTTCTAAATAAAATTACACGTAAACTGAAATCAGTCTGCAATAAGTATCCTGAACCAAACTTATATGCATTTGAATAAAATACTTATTAAAATATTGATTGATTGATTGAATGAACAAGACAAATTTTTACTACTTTTTTGTAAGAACGATGATAATATATCTTCGTAAAAGAGAGGAAATGAACTTAAAAGCTCTTTATATATCCATCGCTTATTACTCATTTTTCATGCAGGTAAATTAAAATGTCGTGTAATGTATAACAAAGATCACGTGTTAATTTTATTACAAATTAAAAATAATTATGTAATGTTAATTTATCATTTGTGTCGCATTTTTTGTTATCTGAATACATCTGTATAGTATTATATTACACACACACAATGAGCTAAATTACAACTGGAGTGCAGGTTCCCTATTCAACAGCCCAGCGGCACGAGAAACCAGTATTTTGCCGCGGAAGGATACACTTTGTCAGCGAGTTAGGCAAACAATCCGTGAACGAGCACTGAAACCTAATCCCATTAATAATACCTGCTGTTAAGAATTTACATTTAATTTAAAGATACAATATTTCACAACTAGTGTGTGCATAGGCGTAACTAAGGGGTTAAATATAGCGTAAACTGGGGGTGGGGAGGAACAAAAACCCAAAATTGTAAAGGTATGATTTTGCCTCCTTTCTCAAAAAACTGGGTTCAAGTGATCCTCCTGACCCCCGCCATATTACGCCTATGACTGCGTATGCTTTAGATTAGCTTTATATATACTGCGTGACGTATATGTGCTTTTTAAATTCGAAAATTGTAAGTTCGGCTTTCACATGCCATATGCATGTCGCAAAACGATTTTATCACTTTCTAAACTAACTAATCTTTGAAGGTTAATTAACTAAAGCATACACTAATGATCATTAATTTATAAATTTGTAGAAAAACACAAAAATAAGCGTTGAATATCGGCCTGTTAACTGAGTATATAGTTCTCAACTAAAATCCAAATTATTCTTACTTCTTAACACAATTTGAAGATAAAAGACATTTTCACTAAATGTCCTGCGTTATTTCTTTGATTTACATTAACTTAAAATGAAATAGCTCCTTTAGTTTTTATTGTTAAAAATAGCTATTATCATTTCAAGATGCATTGAAACTGATTATTTTCCTAACGCGTATAAATAAAGGAGTGATGCGGTCCTTCGGAAACGGTACACTTAGTCTGTACTCCAGTTATAACATGGCTCAGTGTTTACACATAACTATCTAATGACCGTAAATTGAATTTGGGCTGACCATGAGTATTTACCAATTACATAGTGATATGGATACGTTGAATGATTTTGAATGTTACACTGAGAAACTTCTGTGTCTCTCGAATTCTTTTTCTTACGCCTACCATTAGGAGAATACCATATGGTAGTACCCTAACCATATTGATGTCTGGCGGTATTTACTGTCAGTTAAAAGCGATATGTTGTCAGCCGTTTCGCCACAAAGACTATACGAGCGACCGCCATAGCCACACGATATGTATACATATGACTAAGCTTATTTGCTAGTCAAACTCAAGCCCAGCAAATCTTAGATGGTAACTATACCGACTGGACCACTGGGGCGTATCTCTCAAAATTGTGACTGAAATAAAATATTAGAAGACTTGTTTTCTGAGATATATAGGGTTCGTGAGAATTCGGGAAAAAATAAACCTAGAATCAGATATTAAGTAAACGTCAATTATCTGTGTGTAAAAGGCTATAGTTATCCTTTACGAAGACTGCCAGTACATCGTCGTGAAAGATTGCGGTAGTGTCATACGAGAGCTATATGGCATGACAAATGTAACTCGTATTTGTCTGAGAGCTGGTGAGCGTCGATGGAGAGTCTAGAGACAACGTAGTCACCGGAATGATCATGCAACCCTTCCTGAACACCACATAGCTCGTCAGTATGGAGTAATGGTAGAGAATGTCATCGGAATCGACAGTCAGTTATCCCTAGTATGCAAAAACGGCACAATAACGATATGCCTATAGGTTTATGTTACGTTGGATTACAACTTGCTAGCAGATTTTCAGGGCATTGGAGTACGCTGAAATTTCGTGAAGGCGGGTGTTTAAGGGGCGTTATTGAACTACAGAGCATATCTATATATAATTGTGTCATAATTATATATAGATATATATAATTGTGTCATAATGTAAGTTATGATTCCATCATCCCACTGCGCATGTCAGTTTCCTCAGGGTAGATTTAATGTTGATTTTCAACATAATAGCCTACGGTCATCCAAGGCTAATCTGCAGTTTTAAAGATCTGCCTTGAAAGATGTCCAGGTATTTTTTTTTTTGCCAGCATGATCTCCAAATATACCTCCAATTGAGCGCTGCGACAGTATTAATAACCGTTGCGTGAAGGTTTTCCGTTTTATCGAGATGAAGATAGACTATGCCTTTAAGTGATGCTCGATTGCAAGATGTTTTAGTCGATTAGATTATTTGAGTATATCGAATACTTTTGATAATTTTAAATCTGACTCGATACATCGCGTAAGCTTGCATAGTGGAACCAGTATCTCAATTCGTTGGTTTGGTGTAAGCTCAGTAGGGAAAAAGATTCCGAATTATAGACTTTTAAATGAGGATCACGGTGTTTCAATGAAACAGAGTGATTAATTATGCAACAATTAATAATATAATAAATTATGCAAATATCGTTTCTTACATAAATGCACAGATTCGAATCGATTCGCGATCGCTTCAGCTTATTTGTGTTCGTTCGATATCATCGTTTTTTCGGCTGCTGACTAATTCACTTCGATTCTCTCGTTCATCGGATGCAAATGGCTAAAAGAACAAACAGTAGTCTCTTCTTCCAGTGGGTATATACCATCGGATGTTTTACTCACCTCGCTTTGATTCTCTCGTTCGTTCCGACCAACTAGTTAATAAGAAGGATGCCTTTTCCAAACGGTGGAAGCCATGAACTGCTAGCTGACTTGCGATTTAATTATTTCGCTTGTTAACGATGTCTCGATTTTCTCCATCGTAAAAATATTTCTCTTCGCTAGAGTAAAACTACCTCTTATAGTTTATCGATCTTATGGTAAGTCTTTATATTCAACAAGGTTAGATTATATGTACATAAAATTTTTTATAAAATTTCGGCTACCATTTCTATTTACTTATAAACAATATTTGGCCAGTACCTTTTTTTTTAATAAAAAACAAAATTGTGATTGCATCTTTTTCAGCCATGCATTTGAATATAAATCGCGGCTGAAATAGCGACTGCTGAATTTGTGTAGTGTTCGGAAATTGTTATTATTTTCCGAAATTAGCAAGAAAATTTTTCCATATCTCGTTCACTTCAGCTGCAATCATTTGTGTCATAACCTGTCGTTATGCCTGCTGTCAGAGAAGAGAGAATGCGTGACTTCGTGGTCTTCATATCGGACATCAGAAATTGTATAAACAGAGAATTAGCCGATATTCGTTGCAAATTTAAAGGCTTTTGATATGGACCTGCAAGCTTTCTACAAAATTAAAGAGTCGAATTCTGATTTTCGATCGGAAAGCGCTGATACTGCTTGCTGCCAGTGGGGTAGAAATAGGAGTCAAAGAGAACAACAAGAATGATAAAACTATCAAATTAACAAAGCTTTCTATAAATAAGTTTTATGAGGATTCCTATTATTGAATAGAATCTTATAATCATTTTGAGAGAGCAATACACAACAATAATTCGATTTCCAATGTCGACAAGCTTAATTATTTGAAGAATTTGCTTTCTGGAAAAGCTGAGGCTGCAGTTAACGGATTCGCGTTAATAGAGGAAAATTATAGTGCTGCTCTTGAATTGTTAAAGAATAGGTTTGGAAGAAAAGGTATTTTTATTAATTCACGTATGGAAATTTTGTTAAATATTTCTCCTGTGAAGCACTCTAGTGACTTAAACCAGGGGTGGCCAACCTTTTTGGGAAGAGTGCCACTATCTGGAAAAAAATTATGCGTACCACTTCCAATTTTTCCAATATACTAAAAAATATAAAATAATGAAAAAATGTTATTCATAAGCTGATTATGGGATTTTTACGCAGCACATTTTTTTTCATGTAAGTATGAGTAGTGGAGACTTAAAAAATAATATAGTAAATAAAACAAAAGTACAAACTTAGGTTTTATTGTTAATAAACGTTTTTAAAGGTTCAGTTAGGCTATGTATGAAATAAAAATGAATAACTTGAAACATTTAATTCTAAATAATTATTAAACAGCCAGTACCTAATTAATGTGGCTTTTGAATTTGTAGTTTTTTTACCAAGTCATCTATATTAGGATTAGTTCCTAAAGATGCTAACAAAATTAGGTGTTTCAGGTGCATATCAGTTAATTTTGAACGATATTTTGATTTTATTATGTTCATAATAGATTTGTTCACAAACATATGTTGATCCAGACCTACATCAATATCTGACAGCCAAACCTTGTAAATTTGGAAAATTGCTTGTTGGTACGAATTTCCAAAATTCAATATAATTTGGATCACTTGCAGTTGAAATAAGTTCCTTGTATTTGATTTTCAGTGTAGTATGGTGCTGTAGGTCAATAATTTCGATTTAGATTTTAGGTGGGTAACAATTAACGTATTGCAGAGAAATTAAAAAAGGATTTGTGAAAAGATCAGCATTTTTTATCATCTTGAAAATCATCAAACCTACACTGAATGAATCCTGCAAAATGGATATTAAATTTTTAAATCAATCCTAGTTCGGAGCATTATTGACTTTGGTAGATAGTTCCTGCATTAATGTGAAATGTGTGAATCTTTTTTCTCCAAAATCGAAACAAAAAAGCAGAAGTTTGTTCACAAAAGAAGATATATGACGATAAGATATGAGTAACGACATCATTATTTTTTCAATTTTTTTAAAATTTTCAATAAGTCTTCACGTGCCACTGTTAAAACTCCGCCGTGCCACACTGTGGCACGCGTGCCGCGGGTTGTCTATCCCCGACTTAAACGGTTTAAGAAACTTGCACGACAAAACTGATATTCAAATTAGAAGTTTAGAAACTTTTTGGGTCACTTCCGAGTCATACAGAAACAGTTTGTATCCAATAATTTTGAAACTATTACCTCATAATCTAAGCGCTATGTTTTCGAGAGAAAATACAGAAGAAAAAATTAAGTTTTCAAGAACATTTGCCTTTGCTGGATAAAAAATATTCGAAGCAGAGAGAGAGAGAGAGAGCTTGTGCGATAAATAAAGCTGAAATGAAAACTATAACCTACGAAAAACACAAATATACTGCTCGACACAATTCAAGATTTAATGAGATTTTCCGGAAATGGACAGGACGTGAATTGTTTGCCTCAGTTAGAGAAAGTAAGTGTTTATTTTGCCGAGACAAAAATCCTACGTCAGAATTTTGTGAATCTTTATTTATCGATGGAAGAAGAAATATTTTGCGAAATCCAGGTAGTTGTTTTCTGTGCCTTTTACCTAAACATCAAATAAAAAGCTGTTAGAATAAATAAACTTGTACGATATGCTATGGGAAATATAATCGAGTCATCTGCTTTCGATACCTAAATCGAGTTCAGGGCGTAATTGAGAACGAAGTTGCTACTGATGATTCAAAGGTAGTATCTGCACTTTCTAATTGCCATTTAAAAACAATTCTAATTCAAACATGCACAGCCACGATTGTAAATGGAAAGGTGTCTGATGCTGTTAGAATATCATTGGACAATGGCTCTGGAAGAACGTTTACTCATCGATAATTGAATCTTCCAGTCCTTAAAGAAGAAGCCCTTTCATCAGCCATGATTTTAAATATAAATACTATATCGTCTACTATATTTATCGTGCATTTCTTATAACGACACAAATAATTTAAATATATTTATAAATAACTTTAAGACTAAATGCAGCTTCTATTACCAGGGGGTGTATTTTTGAGTCATTTTGCGATGTCGCATACCATAATTATTTTAATTTTCTATGATTCTCTTATAAAAGCGGCACAGAAGTAATAAGTAGATAGTTTTTAGTTATATACGTACAATGAATTAAAAAATGAAGTTCTTGTGTATTTACAAGAACGACAAAAAAAGGAATAAAAACTAAGAACTCAAATAAATAAAATAAGTTAAGATCTTTCGGAGTTCGTTAAATCGGGGTTATATTTTATTGTCTCCCTAAAACCAATATAAAGATCCTATAACAAATTCTACAACTTTTTGCCTGAATGTCAGAAAATGCGGTTAGACCTATCTACCCACTAAATAGATAACGACGCCATGTACATGGCGGAAGCGAGCAGCGGTGATTCAGCAATGCGGTTGGGCAGCTGACTCGTGATTGCAATTGAACATTTCGATTGTTAAGGTTAAGGACGGATGAATCGTTGACATGATTATAAATATTATTCAATTGTGTTCCTTTCGATTGCAAAAAAATGTCTTGTAATCGCCCATCACTAGCAGCCTTATTAAAATCACACGGTCGGTAATTTCTCAGGATATAATTCGAGGACTTGTGAACTCGTTACAACTCCACGTTGCGGATGATAATTAAAAGGATGCAGTTATTATTGGTTGTAACATATCTACATAAACGCGGCATAATGCAATTTTTTAAGTGGAAACGAACAGCTCTCAGGACCTAGTGGCATTCTTTAGCTGAAAGAAATAACAAAATATTTGTATTTTTTATTAAATTATGTTAAGTGCCACTTTTCTTCGATTAACTAATGATGAGCTAATGAACCCTGAGTGACGGTAAAATTTATTTTAGTTGTATTTCTCTCTGAGGAGATAAATAAATCGCCAATTGTAGACAACCTTGTGCAGATAAAATTGTTTCTCATCTTATTTTCCGGGTCACAGTTAAAAATTCGATTAAAGTAGATTCTTGCTCTCCATTTAGAAAATCTCTTTCTAATCCTTCAATACGCCGTTCTTTCGGCGAATTTTTTTCTAAAGGGACAGTAAACTTTTCCAATATTCACTGAGGGAGAAAATAAAAGGTGCGCTTTAAGGCAAAACGAGCGCTTATCCGGTTCTACTTCATCTTTTTTTTTCGGAGAGGAGGAAAGAAAGGGTAATGTACTTTCTCTTATAGTTTTTCCCTTTTGTCTCAGAAATTCCTTCAGCTGTAATTGATTTTTTTTAAATAGTAACACAAAATGGAAACACTTGACAAGATTTTCCGGAAGTTTTGTTAATTATATTGTTTTTGCGATGGTCCTTTCCCCGTGCTATTACTTTTGAATTATAAGAACTTCCCATTGTACTTCTGTCTTCTGCTTGTGGCAAGGGATCGATGATGGGGCATTTTTGTCTTTCATGCACATTGCTAATTTAGAACGAAAATTCCTAACGAAGTGCATCAAAAATGCACAAAAGAACTTCTTCCCAATTATCTCGCTTTTCAGCATTATAATAAATAATGTCAAGTTAACGTTCTCTACCATCGGGGATGCCGGCTGCAATAAACTGCAATCAATATTTCAAGAATGCTTCCTTCCTCTATTCTTGAAATTGTAAGTGTATTTTCGTTTTGCAACTATTTAAAGTAAATTGCATTGTTTTACCAAACAAAACCATTAGCCTTTAATGGCTGGAAACAAATGTATTCAAATAGGAAAGGTGAAGAATAATAAAACTGTGCTTTTAAGTTTTAAAAGAAGTTCAAGCATCATTCTGAGAGAATTTTTTTCCTTCTTGTTTTAACATATGGTGATGGTATCACGTGAGCTATTAAGATATAGAAGAAAATGCTAGTTAGCATTTCTTAAACGAATATATATATATATAAAAGTTTTCCTCGCCCATTCTTGGCGGAAACAGGCTTTGGGACGGGCAGAGCGCCATGTTCCCAAGCCTCTTTTTACATCACTTCTTAATGTGCCATGTCTAGAAACTTCCTGACAATGTGACACGTGTTTAGGATTGTGGCTTTTTGTATTTCAATGTAGGTGTTTGGGTCAATGTTGAGTATCTCCAAATTCGTCGCAAGCGTTTTTGGTACTATCCCTGTTGCTGAGATGACTAACGGGATGATGAGGATCTTTTCCATACCCCATATATCTCGTACTTCATGTCTGAGATCTTGGTACTTGGTGATTTTCGTTGTGTAGGTTGTCTGTATGTTATTGGTGTTGGGTACTGCTATGTCGATTAAGTACGTGGTCTTATTCGATTTATCGACGAGGGTTATGTCAGGACGGTTATGTGGGACTGTCTTGTCTGTTATGATTGCTCTATCCCAGTAAAGCTTGTGTGTTTCGTTCTCATGCACGGTCTCTGGCTCATATTTGTAGTACGGGCATTTTTCTGTCAGAAAGCCAGCATTCGCTGCCAATTTCTGGTGGACTATTTTCGCTACTTGATCGTGTCTATGTTTGTAGTCTGACTGCGCAAGGATCTTGCATCCTGCCATCACGTGTTGGATTGTCTCCGATGCCGCATGACAGTGTCTGCATTTGTCGCTTTCTATGTCTTTTCTCTGGATGAATTTCTGATTGTTCCTTGTTGCGATCACTTGGTCTTGGATGGCTAGCATGAATCCTTCTGTCTCTGGCTGGAGAGTGCCTTTGGCCAGCCAAGAATTTGATGCCTTTTTGTCAACGTGTGGTTGTTGCAGGTCATTGTAGTGCCTGCCATGTAATGGTTTTCCGGCCCAAGTTCTTAGTTTCTGTTCGTTGGCTGTTTCGAGGACACGCTCTTCGGTACTACACAGGTTTAGTGGCGTGTAATTTGCATCTGCTTGTATTATGGCTTGGATGAGTGGCGATCGGGGACTCTTCAACTGGAAGTATTGCCTCATGCTCTGGATCTGCTTGTCATGTAAGTCTTTGAGGTCCGCTTGTCCGCGTCCTCCTTCTTCCCGGGGTAGTGTTTGCCGTTCAATTGCCGTTGCAGGGTGTAGTTGTCCGGCTCTTCTCTGGATGGTTCTCATTTTCCGCTGGAGTTGTTCTAGTTCAGTGTTGGACCATTTGATGATCCCGAAGGAGTAGGTGAGCACTGGTACCGCATATGCGTTAATTGCTTGCGTGGTGTTCTTCCCGCTCAGTTTCGTCTTCACAATGCTTCTAAGTCTTTCTTGGAATGCTTGCGTGAGCTGGACTTTGACTTTCTTGTGCTCCTGCTGCCGTTTTTGCATTATCCCTAGGTATTTGTAGGTTTCGCCCTCGTCCAAGGTCTTCAGTAGTCTCCCGTCTTCGAGTTCGATGCCTGGTAAATCTTCTTTGCTATTCTTCTGTATTTTGCACTTATCGAGGCCGAATTCCATTCCTATGTCCTTGGAGAATGTCTCTGTTATACTGATGAGTTGTCGGAGTTGGGTGATTGTTGGCGCGTATAGCTTGATGTCATCTACGTACATGAGGTGGGAGACTTTATGTAGGTTTCTCTTGTCTTTCTTCAGCATGTATCCGTATTTACTTGTGTTCAGCATCCTTGACAAGGGGTTTAACGCCAAGCAGAACCACTGGGGGCTTAGTGCGTCTCCTTGAAAGATTCCGCGGCGGATGGGGATCTCGGCCGTTTCTATTTTACTGTCTGGCGTGTTTAGCTGTAACCGGGTTCTCCATTGTTTCATGCTGCTCTGTAGGAATCGGATGATTGAGGGATGCACTTTGTATATGCTGAGTATTTCAAGGAGCCACGAGTGCGGAACAGAGTCGAAAGCCTTCTTGTAGTCTATGTATGCGGTGTTGAGTTTTCGCTTTTGTTTTCTTGCTTGTTCCAGGATAACTGAGTCGATGGTAAGCTGCTCTTTACATCCCAGAGTCCCTTTCTGGCATCCCTTTTGTTCTTCCGTCATTAAGTTGTTGCTTTCGCTGTGCCGGCTTATTTTTTCAGAGATGCACCCCGTGAGTATCTTGTACAGGGTGTTAAGGCACGTAATGGGTCGGTATTTCGCTGGGTTACTGGTATCCTGGTCCTTCGGTAGGAGGTAAGTTATTCCCTTGCAGAGGAATTCAGGCATTTTGCTGGGGTCTTCAATTATCGCCGTAAGTTCCTTGGCTAATGGGCCATGGGCGCTGGTAAATTTCTTGTACCAGAAGTTGTGTATGCCGTCAATACCGGGTGCTTTCCAGTTGTGCGTACGTTGGATTACCTGCTGGAGTTCCTCTATCGTGATGCCCGTGTACTCCATCTCCTCTATTCCTCTCGTAGCCTCCATTTCTTGCTGAATCCAGGGGGCGCTTTTGTGCTGTACTTCATTGGACCATAGTGTCTTCCAGAAGGTCTCTATTTCTGCTGGCTTTGGGGCTTCGTACTTGTCTTTGTTCGCTGGGGTCTCTCGAAGCTTCCTGTAGAAGGCCTTCTGGTTTGCTTGGAATTGCATGTTCTGTTGTTTTTTGTTGGTATAGTCTTTGTATCTTCGGAGTCTTCTGGCGTATACACCCAGTTTTTGTTTGAGGGTATCCAGATATTCGCTGATGTGTTTATTGGGCTCTTCGTGTCTTGTATGAATCCTATTTCTCTTAAGGGCCATCTTCACTTTCCTCACTAATTTCTTACCCCTATTTCCCTGCATGTACTGGGTTATTCGCCCTATGCTGCTGCGGAGCTCTTTTATTCTTTTCTCCAGTCTCACTTGCCATGGTGGTTGGGCTTTGTTTCCTCTGTTACTTCGGCCTTCGTTCCTTACTTCGTACCCATTGGCGCGTGATGCCGCTACTGCTGCACAGTATATGGCGGTGTGTATTTCCTGTAGGGAGTTGTGGTTCTGTAGGTGTAGTGGCAGGGTATGTTCATTGAGGATCTTGGTTGCTTTGCAGAGTTTCCAAGATGCCGGTTGACGTGGTATTTTTGTTCTTGTTGCCGAACAGGAGCCTTCATATTCCGCCAGGGCACATTGGAAACCTTCTTCCATTTTCTCCACGTCCCTCCTCTCTTCTTCTTCCATGCTCGGTTGGGGCGGTTCTCTTACGATAGTAGGTGTTCTGGGTTGGCCGCACTGGTTGTACTGTTTGTTAGGTTAGTGGCAATCTCATTTTAAAATTTTTCTTGTAGGGGCTCTGCTAAGAGGTTTCTGGTTATTATGTTCCTGCGTTGGGTTGTTATCCTTTCTATACTGATGTCCAGGTGTGGGTACTGTTGTGCGAATTTGGCGTGAAGTGTGGGTCTGTAATTTGTCATGTCTGTTTCCAGCTTTGTAATCGTATAGTAGGTGCGCATGATGTAGGTGTTCATATCTATTGTCCATGACATGCGCTGGCGTGGTCTTTCAGCCCTAGTGGTTGCACCTATACTAGGCTGCAAAGCACTTTGGGCTGTGTTGGTTCTAGTAGCCGTACAGTTGGAGGCGCCGCTACAACCGCCGACACCTCCAAGGAGAGACTGTTGCATATTTTTCGAACTGGCCCCTCTGCTTAAAACTCGAACGCGGTTCTGATTTAAGAGCGCGACAACCGATGCTCCATTCATATTTTCATTATGGTTCATATCATCAGAGTCTGAGTTAGCTTATTTCACACCGCCGGGGTACCGGGTGGCATTCCAACGGCATTCCGGATGGTGATAATGCGTCAGCTGGCTACAAATGCGGTTTTTAGTGGCCCAATGTATACTATATATATATATCCTCCTGCAAAAGGGTTGCTGGTATCTAACTGGAAGGAGACCCACACGCTGAACGTATGTGACGATGTGTGGAACCGGCCAGGCCAGTAACCTAGTGTCCTACCCCGCCTTCAAGTGGTGCAGGCTGAGCTTTCTATTTATGTGGCAAATTAATATTTGCTACACGGATAGAAAGGCGGAAGGGGAGGGCTAATTCACCAACCCGTTTAGCCAGCGTGGTGAAATTATGGCTAATGTTTCTAGTCTCCATTATGTTCAAGGCAGCGGTCAGTGTGGCATGAAAGCAGGGGGTGCTAAGAATCACTGGAATGGCCCAGGCTGCCGTTTGTTATTGACCTTGGCTACGTTTAATGGACGATCCCTTGCTTCTGAAGCAAAACTTCAGGAATTGGAAGAGGAACTAGACAAGATCAAATGGGACATTGTAGGACTCAGTGAAATTAGAAGAAAAGGTGAAGAGTTGGTGGAACTGAAAAGCGGACATTTGTTTTACTATAGAGGAACGGAAACTGGAAGAACAAGTGGTGTTGGCTTCTTAATCAACAAAAGAATTAAAGACTGTCTTCTGGAAGTTGAAAGTACATCAGATCGAGCAGCGAGGCTTGTTGTTCAACTAACCCAGCGATACCAACTTCAAATAGTACAGGTATATGCACCAACATCAAGCCATACCGACGAAGAGGTTGAAGAATTTTATGAAGAAATCAAAGAGTTACACACCAAAGGGAAACAACATATCAAGCTCATCATGGGGGATTTCAATGCAAGAATTGGACAACAGGAACAAGGAGAGACATCGGTTGGTAAATACGGATATGGGGAAAGGAATGAACGTGGCGATCAACTCATCGAATTTGCAGAAGCTGAAAACCTTAGCATCATGAATTCATTTTTTAAGAAGAAACCGCAAAGAAAATGGACATGGAAACACCCAAATGGGGGAACTAGTGAAATTGACTATATCCTGGCAAACAAGAAATCAATTATTGAAGATTGCAGTGTACTGAACAGATTTAATACTGGAAGTGATCATCGAATGGTGAGATGTAAAGTGCACTTAAATACTAAATTAGAACGACAGAAGCTCATTAGGAAACAAGTAAGTAAGAGGGTGGATCTAATGAAACTGAAAGTAAATACCGAGGCATTCAAGTTGGAATTAAAAAATCGCTTTTCTGCACTGGAAGGACTTATTGATGAAAGTGATATCTCAGAAGCAAATGAAAACATTGTTAAGACAATAGTTGAAACTGCTGGGGAAATTGGTGGTGTAACCTGTAAAAAGCACAATAGCAAATTATCTGAGAAGACGAAACAGCTCATGAAAAGGCGAAGAGATATGAAGGTGGACAATCGAAATACCAGTTCCAGGATTGAGTACATAGAACTTTGTAAAACTCTGCGCAAAAGCATGAAAGAAGACATAAGAAAATTCAACTGTGAGCTAGTAAGGAAAGCCATTGAAAATAACAAGAGCCTTAGGGTTGTTAAAGGAAGTTTATCTGTTGGGAAGAAACACATCATTGCATTAAAAGGAGAGGATGGCACCGTAACAAGAAATAGGGAAGAAATACTTAGAAGAGTTGAAGAATTCTACAAAAAACTATATGAAAGTAACAGTGGATTAAACGAAGACACTGAAATAGTCGAAGGAACAGCTCCTAAAATCTTAAAAGAAGAAGTTTCATTTGCAATAAAAAATATGAAGAAAGGAAGAGCCCCTGGTGATGATGGTATTACATTAGATATCCTAAAAGAAGCTGGAGAATATGTAGAAGACATACTTGCAAAATTCTTTACCAAATGTCTTAACAGCGGTAACATACCAAACCAATGGGATTCTGCAACAGTAATTCTTTTGCATAAAAAAGGTGATAAAGAGGATTTGAAAAATTACCGACCAATTAGCTTGTTACCTGCTATTTATAAAATCTTCACAAAAGTGCTAACACATCGCCTGCAGAAAAAATTAGATGCAGCTCAACCAAGAGAACAAGCTGGATTTCGAAGTGGATTCAGTACAGTGGACCATATTCAAGTATTAAGAGAATTAATTGAAAGAACACATGAATATGAACTTCCATTGTGTGTTGCATTTATTGACTATGAGAAGGCCTTTGACTCTATTAAAACATCAGCAGTCATCAACTCTTTAAGATCAACAGACATTGAGGATGTGTACATTGACATGGTGAAACGTGTGTATAAAAATGCAAGTGCAAAATTTCGGTTACATAAAGATACCAAAACTATCAAACTTGGCAAAGGGGTGAGGCAGGGAGATACCATTTCTCCAAAACTTTTTACTTCAGCTTTACAGATGATTTTTCAGCTGATAAATTGGAATAACAAGGGAATAAAAATAAATGGTGAATATTTAAATCATCTGCGGTTTGCTGATGACATTGTTATTTTTTCAACGGACCCATTAGAACTCCAAGACATGGTACAAGAGCTCTCAACTAGAAGTGAAGAAGTTGGACTCAAGATGAACCTACAAAAAACTAAGATCATGTTCAATAATTTTGTAGAGGAAACAAAAATACAAGTTGACAACATTGAGCTAGAAATTGCTGATTCATATATTTACCTTGGCCAGCTGATTTCAATGGATGGCAACATTATGAAAGAACTCAACAGACGTATTAAACTTGGCTGGAGTGCATTTGGAAGAAACAGTTTTATCCTGAAGGGGAAATTGCCTTTGTGTCTAAAAAGAAAGGTCTTCAACCAGTGTGTATTGCCAGTCCTCTCTTATGGATCAGAGACATGGAGTCTAACAGTTGGAGCAATACGAAAGTTACAGACAACGCAAAGGAGCATGGAGAGGTGCATGCTTGGAATAACTAGGAGAGATCGAAAAAGAAACACTTGGGTGAGAGAGCAAACTAGAGTAGAGGACATCATTGTTAAAGTAAAAGGGCTGAAATGGCGATGGGCTGGGCATATTGCAAGAAGAACTGATCAACGATGGACAACAGAAATTCTGAACTGGATTCCAAGAGACCACCGAAGACCTAGAAAACGTCCTCAAACTAGATGGGTGGATGAAATAAGAAAACAGGTTGGGGTGACGTGGAAACGAATGGCCCAGGATAGACTTGTGTGGAAAGCATTTGGAGAGACCTTCATCCAGCAGTGGATAGATAATGGTTGAATATGATGATGATGATGATATATATATATATATATATATATATATATATATATATATATATATATATATATATATATACATATATATAAGGTATATCTAATATTTAGTCCGCAATATATTTAGATTTTAAAGAAAAAATTCCTAATCGAAATATTAAATACGTATATTTTATTATAAAAATCCGTCCATATAGATTCTCAATGCCTGATATTTATTAATGCATTTTTTAATATTGGAAATTATGAGATGAATATCCCAAATGTTAGGCACATATTAAGTAATATATAAATTTTAATAAATGCCATCTTCAACAAATGAACTAATATCATGAGCAGCTGGTACAAAGCTCGGACTTTCATGTGGGATGTTT
>QLNU02015003.1:70308792-70364995 GCA_006491805.2 Dysdera silvatica | reverse complement strand
CAACTGTTGATCTTTCTAAATTCAGGATAACTAAATAAAATCAGTGTATTGCTCATAATTCACCTTCGTTATATAAAATATATTGATTAAAAATCATCTATATACTTATATAGGAATACTAATTGTTACATATTTTGGAAAATGATTTAAAAATATCTGTTTATCATCAAGAAATCAGACAATTATTTCTTCTTTTTCGTATATATTTCATTTCTTTTCATGTATAGACGAACTAAGACAATTTTAAATAATATGCCCACATTGGCAGATAAATATTATCAGCATATCCTAATTAAAAATGATTAGCAGATGAAAAATTAACATGAAACTGAACTTTTAAATATTTAAGTATGTTACAGTTATTTCTCACATCACTTCAAAAATTGAAGAAATTAGCAAATGCAGTATTGGGACCAAAATTTAAATAGCAGACAATTGGAGGATTACAAAACTGCAGATCATTTGTCTGCAAATAGTGCCATGGAATATAGAAAAAAATCTTGATGAAAGGTTATATAATGAAACTCGTGAGAGAAAGGAATATATTTAAGATTAAAGGACCCCTGAAATACAAGATAACACAAAAGAAAATATGGAAGGTGACAACGATGATACAGGAAAAGTGGTATACAGTTAAGTATGAGAAAACAAAACAGTATAAATTGCCATAATGCAAAAGAACTTCACCTAAAAATAAGAAAAATAGCAGAAAAATGCGAATGTATTACGAAATCAGGCAGATAAAACGATTGTAAAATTTTTAATTCGAATTCAGGATTGCAGTTGGTACAAGAGAAACTATCTCCACATTATCACGTTTGGTATAAAAGGCAATTGAAATAATACCTTCCTGTTTAGGTACTTTGGGGATTATGAAAAAACACGACAGAATAAAATATGATAAGCTTATTGTCATTTTTTAAAGGACAAGGCCGGGCACCAAAAATATACACCGTAATAATGGATCTTATTAAAATCAAAAAACAAAATTGAATATCGAAAAAAAGGAACGTGCAGGGGTAGGTTCTTCTCCCAATCTTATATAATCTAGTTTTCGAAGGAAAAGTATAATAAGTCATGGAAAGAATATCTGAGTATAAATGTAGCTATTATAAATATCTTTTGTGTTGCTGCAGAATTTTAATAGAGCAACTTCAAACAAAGATTTGCGTATAGTCATCATAAAAATTAATTCAAAAATCGAAGAAATGAGCCTTACTGTAAATGTAAAAAACTATGTATATTAGTAGGAAAAGCATAAACATTATTGCCCATTATGGAAACAGAATATTAATAAACTATACATAAAATTATTTTTTCCCATAATACCAAAAAAAAAACAACCCCACTTAATTGGCCAGGCTGAAACAAAATTTAGTGAAATGGAAAAAGTCTTGTGTAAAAGACAAGTCCGCAATTTAGAAAGATAATTTTAAATCGTTATATATATGAACTGTTCTGCAATACTATGGGAAAGTGAAGTTTGGTAATGAAAACTAACGCCAAGAACAGAATTAAGGCTTTCGAAATGTGGACATTTTAAAATTTTTAAAATTAGAGTACAACGACGAGATGAAATCTTCAACTAAGAACTTCTGAATTCTGAAAATTCAGTTCAAAAATAAAAAAAAGGCAGATCAAAAACAATTATTATTTACACAGTTCTAAGAAGGAAGTTCCCACAAATTAGTTTACATTGTAGACGCGTACTGAGAAATGAAAAATGAAAACTTCTCCAACCGGTATTAGAAAGAAACATAATGGAGAAGAGATCTTGAGGTAGAAAAAGTTGAGGACGGATGAAAGAATGATTTCAAGACTTGGATAGAACAAAACACAGAAGGAATTATCCATGGAAGGAGAGCTGGTGGGATGTGGTCCATGTTCACCGTTATCTTTCGAATTAGCGAAGGATAATCATTTATAAAAGGATAAGAACATGATAGATGTCAAACTATTATTATTGCAAATTAAATGAAGTGAAAAGCATTACCAGGTTTAACTTAATTTGATGGTTTCTGGATAGTTTACATCTTTCATCTGATAGCATTAAATACTAAGCCCTGTAATGTTAACCCATATGCATAAAATGTAGGACAACATATATAAATATGAATTTCATAATCAGTAATGACACTTAAAACGAAAGCCAAATATAATATATCTACCTGTCATTGTGGTTGACGTCATTTATGTATTTGTTTGGAAAATAATTTTTCAAACCTAACTTCACGTTAATTGCGAAAGAACAAAACTAAAATAATTTACTAACATGCCTGTCAAATCTATTAATAAAATCTATAATATTTATTTATAAGTTTAAACGTCTCGTTATTTTTGCAAATGCTTACATTTGTATTTGCGTTTTGCCTTAAAATAGTTAGAAATTTTTATTTAGTGTATTAAGTGAAAGTAATCATTTAAGCGGAGAAATCATATGAAAAAACAATAGGTAAAATCGCGGACTAACAAAATAAAAAAAAAATGGAAGAAAGTTGTTGTTGAAATAGAAATCGTAGCTTTGTAAGCCGCCTTTGCAGCTGTTTTAAAGTGCACCATGCAGCCACAATAAAACCTATTCCAAAATATCTAAGTGACACATCCTCCCAATAAGAATTGTTTACAATTTTATATGCATCATACAAGTACTTGTATGACAGAGACAGAATACGGTCGTGCATTTACTCTTAATAGAAAGCCCACATACACATTCACAGGAAGGTTCGCCTTTTGGTAAGTTGTGTTCGTTTTCCAAAACTTCGTGAAGATAATCTTTATGCAAGAAGGTTAGCTGTTCTTTGTCCCTTTGATCAAATATGGGCTGGATTCATTTGGTTTCCAGCTCATTGCATTTGGACACATAGAAAATTAACTAATGTTATTTTTCGAGTAAGTCCTAATTCGAGTTTCCCTCCTTAATGATTTCTAACGAGTACTGATATATGAAGAGAACCTGGAAATTAATACAAATATACTAACGTCTGGTAAAGTTTAAGGGTAGCGGGTTACTGGCTTGGGATTGGACAACAAATAACTACCTCATAGCTTTTCACGTCTTTCCCGAAACTGCCTTGATATTTATAAGGTGTGGCAATAGAACCTCGAACTATTTTGTCGGTCCATTTCTCATAGGTTTTTATTGGATACGTATGAACGATAAAACCCAATAAGAGAAGGCGGTTTTATTGATCAATACCTATGGAATGAAATTTATCAGTCACCTGATCAGACGGTCACCTAATGTAGCACCGATAAGTAAATTTTTGGAAATTTTTACTAAGGGCTGACTTTCAATCTCAGTACACACCTCGTAAACATATTGGAGCTTCTATTTTACAAGAACATTAAGTAATACTCCCACATGCTCTCTACAATTTTTTGCAGAGATGAACACATAAATACATGAATCATCCGTATTGAGCTTGTATTTCAGGCTAACAACAAAAAATATAGTTTTGAAACGATAACAGTCTTGAATTTTTGCGTGCTATTTATACATTCGGGCTTTAGTGTCCTATATTACATCTTTCATGTCACATATTTCAATCGAATTATTTCTTCTATCGTTTATTACTATCTGTTGTTACCAACAATTTACTTCATATATTTCATTCAAGTTTATTGAGTGATTTTATTTGCGAGTTTTTGTTTAATTCCAACTCCCTGCTTTTTCTTAAAGCAGTGTAAATTGCATTTACACTGCTTTGAGAAAAAGCGTAAATGGACAAATGTGTTAGTTATTTAAGCTAATCACGCACTGACTTTTATTAGAACATGCAAAGCGCATAGGACTCATTGGACGTAAATAACATATGTAAACACAAGAAAAACCCATAATTTTTCGCAAAGTGGAAGTTGTTTACGTCCGGCTGTATACTTTAAGCAGACGTCATGATTATAAACACAAGAAATTGCTAGTTTCTGAAAAGTAGCGATTTTAAATGTATTTTCCGACTGGAAGATAAATAGACCTGTCACATAAAAAGGGAATAATATATTGTAGCCTGAAAACTATACTTCAAAGCGTGACAGTTAATACTGCGAAAGTGTGGTAAATAAGTGCATGTCACTCGGAGTGAAACAGCTAACGATTAATTCAATTCAGACATGAACCATTTCATTTTAATTGAACTTATGCTTTAATCATTACACGAAGTAGGCTCAGAAACTAGTCAGTGAATTTGTAAATCATGTGTAACAGGTAAAACAGAAAAATTAACTTTCGGTGATATTGACAATGCTGCTGTCCAACAGCCGAGAATTGAGAGATCTTAAATTTGGACAAATGAATTACATTTACGTTGAGTTTGATAACTAGTCTGCAGTGAGTAGTACCATAGACGTAACGTGGAGGTTAAATACAGTGTAAATTCGGGGCGAAAGAGAGAGAAAAACCTAAAATTGTTTTAAAAAAAGTAGGATTTTGCCTCTTTTCTATAAAGGCTGAGGAACATGTGCCCCCTTGCCCCAGCCAGATTATGCCCATGGCGAGTATTGTATAATTTCAATGGCAATATGTCACCCGAAGGTGCATTCTGATTATAACCTAAGCCTCCAAAGATGCCATCGTAGTATGGAAGTGCTTCGCGATATACGTTATTTTGGATAATATCAATGAAAAATTCAGAGATATCCAAGAGCTCTTCTAGCAGATCTTGCACGGATGCAATGGTAATGCATTAGTTTAACATGTCCAACGGTGCTGTTAAGCTAAAAGAAATTACCGACTAACCTGCCTATTGTAGTCCAGGAGTTGGAATCCAAACGTCTTAAGGTTCGGATATGTCGCAAAATCATGGGTTCATATCGTCATCTTTTCCTTGCACAATAAAACAAAAAACCTCTCTCAGTTTCTCAGTGGACGAAATCTGCTTTACAATATTGCAGTTTTGTTCTGCGGATTCTACTTTTTTCGGATGAAAATACAACAACAGGTCGTACCATACTATTAAAACAGTAGTTTAATAAGTACCAGAAGGCTTTCCACCATACTTTAGCCTCGACAGAAGGACCCTTGAAAAGTGCGAGACTTTCGAAATTGCTAGATTGAGCGGTATTTTCGTTTAAGCACTAACACGCGCAGTTCTGCGTTCTTTTGTGTTTCTATCCCGATTTATGTGTTATGCCTATATCTATATATAAGCTCTTTACATATATATCTATACTTATGTCTTTGAATTAAAACGATCTAACGTAACTAATAGACTCCACGCCAAGTAAAATGCTTGCCATTTGAGATTAAAAGGTACAGTCGGACTTTAAATGAAGTTTTTTCCTTATTGGTTTTGTGTAGAATTGGATAAAAAACAAAAGTCCTGTATTATGCAAAATATGATATCTACGGAACTTACAAACAGGATTTTGGGATATTGCGTGTCCCTGCGATTTTAATTTAAGAGCAATTTCCATTAAAATCAATTGTAAGTCTTAATAAAACGTGTTTACTATTACGGATAATAAAACTTCAAGTAGATATCACCAAAATTTGAAATGGCTGTTAATGGGAATCTATTTTTACGTCATAATTCTGACACCTACGCTTTTAAGCTGAAACTAGAGCTTTTGTTGTAGGCTTATAGCTTTTTGTTATATTTATTACATTCCACATCCTCGATGGCCTAGTGGTTAAAGCGCTTTGGGCTCAACGGACAGACCCTAGTTCGAACCTAGAACGGATACGATGCCTCTTTTCTTTTATAACAAAACTCTAGGTTGATTTAAAAGCTAAAAAACGAGCGCCCCATTATTCCCCACGAAAAGGCACAAAAAATTAGCCCGGAGGCTTTTCTCTGTTGACCACTATGTGACAATTGGGTTATCCCTGCGAAGGGTCATAATATTTTACAAAAATCTGATTTGTTGTTTTAAGAAATATTTAAGCAAGCATTTCTGTTTATGCTGGAATCGTATTTACGATGTATTTGTTCAGAATTTTATAGCAAGATGTGTAATAATGTGCATATACTATTATAAATAAATAAGTAAATCTTTATTTTTAACACATAATTATTAAATGAACAGAAGAAGTACAACATTCAGGCGTATTAAATTACTTTGCTTAAACGTTGTAGTTTATCTCTTCATTTACACTGCCTGGGGTTACGTCACCATACCAATTTTATACTGATTTTAGTCTGTGTACATTTAAGACGAATATATTTTTAATATGTATGCCTATTGAATGCGACCCAAAGGAATATATTATATATAGATCATTAACACGCATTCTCTTAAAAAAAAACAGTTTTATAAGCATAATTTTATATAGCCCTTTTTATATATTTTTGTTGTTGTATGATTATACAATAATTTTTGCCACCCACGTATTAATTACAGCTCAAACTAGAGCTTATGTAATTTTGGAGAAAAAGAGACGCTTTCCCCATCCTGGATTCGAACCAGGGTCCCTCCGTTTAGCCCGGAGTGTCTTGGACCGCTAGACGAATGAGGACAGGAAACAACGCTCTCTTTCTCCGTATGTAAAGATGTTAAGGTATTATTACCCTCCGCAGGGATAACACAATTGCCAAATATGGTCAACACAAGAAAGCCTCCGGGGCGAGATTTTTGTGAGTTTTCGTGGGGGAATTTATTATACAATAATTTTTGCCACCCACGTATTAATTACAGCTCAAACTAGAGCTTTATTCGTTTTGGAGAAAAACGTTGTATCGTTATTGTTCTGTTACATTGTATTATTGGTTTTGTTATTCTATTTTACTTATGCATTTTAATTATTTTCTAAACAAACGTATCTTATATATATATATATATATATGCAGAGTGCAGTGGCGGTTCTTCCATTGGTGCACATGGGCACGTGAACCTTCGAGTTGAAATTAAGGAAAACTAGGATATAACAAGTTAAGTAAAATAAAATATCAAACACGTAATACGAAACTGTAATAGTATAAAACATGGATGTTATTTGTTTAAGTCGATCATTCATTTATGTGGTTGGTGTCCTTATTAACCGGGATGCAGGGGGTAGAGAGTTAGGTCTGCCGCATGTGCGATTGGTAAAACTGATTTTGAAAAGCAGTTTAGTACTGAAGGTGTTAGAGGCTGTAGGTGTGGAATATTTGCCTCTTACGACACTACCGTTCGCACGGTCTTCGTTGTGCGGGAGGTAGAACGTAATTGCCTTTATTTTTTTCTCGCTTAGGCTCTCATTTTATTTGCTACTTGGTACATTCTGTTAATTTAATTTTTTATTAAATTATTACGGCTAATTTTATTATTATTTGTACAAACCAATGACAATACTTAAGATTGCATTTAACAAAATAGGTGTTTCGGAGCTGAAACAATTACATTTTTCAATGTTACCGCTGGAAATAAAAATAGAAATAAAATTGTTTAGGCCAACACTAGGCTTAACTATATCCAGGTGACAAAATCAAAAACAGTGGATTCAAAAAGGGAAATAAAAGCCGAATTATACGAGAAAATCTTTGGATTCACGGATGTGAATTAACTAACAGGCTGTTTTGTTTTTACTGTCTCCTGTTTGCAAAACAAAGTGGTGATTCAAGCTGAGTAAGTTAAGATGCGCTAATTTGTCACATCTAACTCAAAAAAATAAAGAAACTTGAATACTCGCAGTAGCATTTAAACTCCACATTAGAGCTCTCTTTGCCTGGAAAGGTTTACCTTCGTCAATAGCTTGAAAATGTATTTTTTAGTTGCACTGCAAATTCATTCAACTTTATGCCAAGAAAACACAATGTATTGAAATTTACGGTTCATTTACGTATGTTTCGTTGACCTGTGAAAATTTCTTTTCGTAGTTCATGTACTGCAAACCCAGGGCCGCAACTAGAGGGAGGAAGGCGAAGCACGTGCTCTGGGCGCCATGGCATGTTAGTAAGGAGGCCAGTGGTGAACTCCCATTTAAATAACCCACATTTAAATAACCCACCATTTTAATAATCCACATTTAAATAACCCACCAGACGTCAGTGATAGAATGAATAAAAGTCTAGCGCTCAGTGTCACTTGACTTCCTTTGAAATTCAGTAAAAAAATTTAAATTCACAACACTGAATAATATACATCAAATTACCGTTAACATGAATGCGAGGATATTCTTCTACTTAAATACAAGTAATTGCTAATTGGTGGGTTCATTAGTTGACGAGAATGTGTTCAGTTAACATTTATATTCATTGTGTTTTTTATATCCACTCAGTGTACTATAGAATACTATGGCTGATTTCATTATTTATATATATATATATATATAAATATAGTACTTCTTGTAAGATATTATCCTTTAGCTTACGGGGCTGAAAAACAAAATTTTGTCGTTCCGTACGGGGAAGAATCTCTTCTTCTCTTCTCCCATACAAATCTTTTAGTGACACCTGAAAGCGTCTCTACACGGGGTCAGGAGGGAGGTGTCGTGTCACTTAAATACAGATATATAACGCCAAATAACTTTAGTAGACATGTATTTTACGTTAGTGAAAGATAAGAAATATACTGACAATCTAGTAGAATTTGTTAACTTTCATACAAAGCGGTGAAGAAAAGGAAGGGGGAACGGGTCCTATTTGTACAATAGGCCTTTATTTCGCAACCCTTTTCGTTACTTCCCTCGTTCAAATCATTTATACTACTAAATTGACCATTGATTTGGGAAGAACACGAAAGGGGGGAGGGGGGTGGGGAATCACTGGGATACGACTTATCCCAGCCCCATTCTTTTGGGAAGTAAATCTGCTGGGATATACCCTGTCCCACCCGTAAGCTAAAGGTTATTACTTTTCTCAGGGTTATCACAATTGCCATATATAACTGACAATTGTGTTGAGCCTGAGAAGGATAAAAATACCTTACAACCTTATACAAAGAGGAATTACTCGGTGGCCTAGCTGGTAAGACACTCCGTATCTAACCACTCTAGGTCGGGCTATGTCTCTTTCTCTCCTATACTTTCAAAGTTCCAATTTGAGCTGAACGTGGGTGTCGATTACTACGTATAATAGTTCTCATAGCTATTATAAAGATAATACAAGAGTATAGAAATTCTAGATACCGGAAAAGGATGTTTCCGAACTAGTTGAGCTAAGTCGCCACTAGCAGTAGAAATGATTATAAAGATCTATATTTAAGAGCCTCTTCCTAAGAAATTCTAGATACCGGAAAAGGATGTTTCCGAACTAGTTGAGCTAAGTCGCCACTAGCAGTAGAAATGACCGTTCTGATATTTCTCTTCCTAAGAATCTGAGAATGAGGCTAATCCTAAGAGCCTTCTATATTAATCCTATCGCCGTCCTGATTTTGTCATTTGATACTGCTTTTTCTGGAAGCTTAGAAATATAAGCAGACTTAGACAACCAAGATAGTTACATACGATCATTACGAAATATTATTTACAAATGCTAATTTTATGCACGTTATAACTGAACTTCAAATGAAGTTTACAAAAATGAATATTATCAAGAAGTAACGCATAAGTTAAGAGGACATTTTGAGTTCGCTCAAGTAAGATGTACAGATAAAAAATTGTGTTGCTTACGCTTGCCATAGAAAAAAATAAAAGTAAGTACAGTAGAACCTTCATATGAACGAAATGGACGGTTCCTCGAATTTATACAAAGCAACAGACAAAGGAGCAAATAATTACCATGAGGTACATATAATATATTTAAAGAATTCATAATTAAAATCTATATTTAATATAGAATGGCAAATTTCTATACACAATTAATTAAATATAGAATGACCACATCTAATTACTCAATTAAAAAAAATTAACTTCGATAATTTACTGTGTTCTAAATTTGTTTTTATGCAGTGTATGGAATAAATTTAAACTGTCTTTATTTGCAACAATTCAAGCTTTTCGGAAGGACTTTGAAAAGTACTTTTAAAGAGTACTTTTAAAATACTTTTAAAGTATTCTTTAAAAGTAATTTTTAAGAATATCTTTGGCGAAATGGAAGATCAACTCCGACACCCTTTTCTCAATAGGGTACTCGTAATCAGATTACATTACAACTTGACTTATGATCATGCTATCTTCGGTGATCCTTTCGTTATCATAACCCGGTGAAGAATTTTCTGTTAACTTCGAAATTCGTCTTTTTAAATTTATCCTGTTTGGGAAATGATTTTTAAATTCTGGTTAGGTGGCAACATCTTTAAAATGTGGCTTACGCAAAAGGTCCTCAAATCTGCAAGATATTCAAATTAACAAATAAAACATTTTGTATTTCATATGCTTATTATTTACGCATTGTTTCTATATTCCATAGTGATGTTCATCACAAATGCTTTACCTATGTAATAAAAGAAAATAAAGATCATTAGTATAAAAAAATTATAATGAATTAAATTATAACAAGTTACGCAAAGTGCTTTAAGGAAAAAAAAATAATTCCATTTTAAGCACCGTGGATTCGAATTTTTATCGCACAATAAAATACAAAGGATTATCGAATATAATTTGAATATAATATTAGGAAATGGTGAAGAATGATGCTTTGAAGCGATAAGGTGGATTTCAGTTTTAAATTTCGGGGGGAATTAATGTAGAAACTAAATCAATATATAGTTTTCGGAACGCACTTAATCTTTTTGTAGCTTACTCAAAGCTACATCTCGGAAGTCAAATTTGTAAGAAAGGAAATAAGGTTAAATTCAGTCAAACTAATTTTATATTATTAAGACAAGTTTTGTTTAATATTTCTTCTTTTGGAAGTTATATTTAAAAATTAATCATATCCGGAGTTACATAAAATGTAAAAACAAGAGATAATACTTCTTATTTATATCTGAAATAATAAAAAAAAGTTATACTATGTGCATGTGTAAATGAAGGATTTCTATAATTTATTTAAAGAAATGCCGATTTAAAAACTAGAATGTTCTTGGCTAATTTCTGCCCCGAAGGCTCGCATTTTTTTGTAGGTAAAATATAAATTTTTGGATATGATATTTACTTTCTACCGTAACTTAACCTTTAAATAGAAGAGAAATCCTAAAATAGAAATTCTAAATAGAAGAGAAGTTCTTCTTAATAAATGCATTTAGAATTTAGAATATTATATTTGGCAAGACATTTCCTGCTGAACAACGGACTGACAGTCAGATTTTCGATTTCGATTCATTAGTTTCTCCGAAAAATGCAAAATAGAAATTCTAAATAGAAGAGAAGTTCTTCTTAATAAATGCATTTAGAATTTAGAATATTATATTTGGCAAGACATTTCCTGCTGAACAACGGACTGACAGTCAGATTTTCGATTTCGATTCATTAGTTTCTGAGCCGAAAAATGCATCTAAATGTTGAGAACTCGAAATCTTTGCTATTTTTTCGGAATCAAACTTTATAAACGAAAAAAGATCAGAGATATAATGAAAAGCAAATCATTCTTACGATAAATATATTACTTTCTCCATTCTCATCCTCTTACTTTTGCCTGCTGATTTATGCCATTGGGGCAATCTAATAAGTTGAGCTTGTTTTAGCAGATTCTGAAATCCTTTGGATCCTCTTTCTGTTATCCTCTTTGGTGAATGAAGCCAAGCGTAAGTACTTAATCTTTTTCGCAATATTTACTTTGGAATATTTGGTATGCTTTGATATCTTGATCTTTTTTTCATTTGTTTCACATTTATTCCCGATAAAAGTGGAACTTTTTCTTTATTTTTTAAAAAGCGATGTATTTTCCAAATGATATCATATTTTGTTAAACGCGTTAATACAGTGAGTATATGAAATAAATTTAATGTAACTAATGATGTAGGTACGTAAAATTTGAAAATAAATAATATTGAAATAAAGAGAGAGACAGAGCTTCCAGATGCAAAGGAAAATTTATCACAACATCTGAAATGCCTTTGCTCATAGTTAGAAGTATCGACTAACTAATAAAAGAATGTATAGGATAAAGGAAAAATATTAATAGGCTAACGAAAATTGAAATTAAATTGAAGAGAAAAGTATTGATGAAAGAAGAGAAAAATGAAATTAGAAATTAAATTAAAATTAGGAAATTAAAGGAAAATAAAGAAAACTTAAATAATGGGGAAAACATAACGAAACTAACGGAGAGAAACGTAACACTCATCAATTATGTAAAGATCTAAAACGTTCGTAGATAAGCTGTTTCTTTTTTTTGCTAAGCAAAGTATTAAGGATGTGTAGCTATCTTGTGTTTATATCCTAATTTTTGGGAATTCTCTCCATTTTAGGGTTTTCTCAAAACTAATCCTACACTTATATTGTTCAACTGGCTAATACAGCACTCGTGTTTACCTTTTCTGTACCCGTACCTATATCCCGTTTTTTTTTCAAACTGCACCGTTATAAATGTTCAGCAGTTTCTGGCAAAACTTCGGTAGGGTTTTGGCATCACTTTTCAGATACTCATTGTCCTACTGTGTATTTGCAAACTATCTCAAGGCTTCAAAAGTATCTAAAATAGGGAGTCGATACTTTTATGAAGAAATATTGCATCAGTACAATCAGGAGTATCTTTTTTCACCCATTAGACTTCGCTAGAAAATTATTCATTTTACGTTTGTACATAGCAGGATGGTGTTTTATTTAAGTTTATAAGCATTCCTTATCGTTTATTCTGAACAGGTCGTAGTTTTTGCATGATATCTTGCAAATTTTTCCAATCAAGTCATCTGTTAGAACTCGGTCTTCAACTGACATGTCATATAAAGTAGTAGACGGTTTTAAAAACTAAATTATACATGTTTTCCTCACAACATGCGCAATTTTGCCAGGAATCCTTTCCACGTATGGCAAAACAACCGTCATTTTTAGTTGATCTTCCTTCACAGGTCCAGATTTGAGTGTTCTGAGAAAAGCCAATATACAAGACATTTTATAAACCTGCTACTACCTTTCGTGACACAATTTTAATCAATTTCCGTAATTTCTATTGTTACGTGAGCAATAAATATACTTTGATGCTATTTAACGATACGTTTTTATTTTAACTTTAGTTAAACTGCACCGATTCAAACTGAAATTATAACACCAAGAAGAGGACGTGAGATTTACACGACGATTAAGGACAGCTCTGATCATGTAAATAGCACATGGTAATATTTCCAGAGCCAAAAGGAATATTGATAATTAAAAAAAATACTCACGTAGTCGTACTAGTAATGATGTGTTTTAATATATTTAAGGAAATTATTTTATACCCTTATTTTTTATCGAGGGATTCTTTTAATATATTATAGAATAATAAATTCACCGTAATGAATTTTAAAGATTTTAGCCACATTTTAGATCGTGTATGCAGTAAGTCATCGCAATCATAAGGAAGAAATAAAGCTTAATGCTAATTAAACCATATAATTTTGTATAAGCTGGACAGCTGTCAAAAAAAACAAAAAAAACAAAAACAATTTTCCTTCCTTCCTTTTTTCAAAGCACGTTGAAGCAGCTTCTATTCAAACAATTCGCTGCTCATCCATGCTCTTTGCTTAGCACAGTACTTGACAGGTAATGGCTCCATATGTTTCAAATATCTCGGATTTTTTCCCCTTCCGATTACCATAACTTTTTCCTTCACTCTCTTTTTGCCACACATATTTTATTTGCTCCCGCAAGAAACGTAATTCGTTTTTCCGACGAATGCTTCCAGCTTTCACATTTCTCTGTTTTGAACATGATTGTTTTATATGACGTCATCTAAAAAACGACGCCGTTTTCGGTTGTTAAAAATATCATTTCCTGTACAATTTTCCCAATATTGACCAAACATTGTGAGGTTATTCAGTTGTTATTGCCTTTTTAATTAATCTTCATTTTTCATTTAACTTTCCAAAATTTAATCTATAGTGGCTTTCAAATCGATTTAGTTAGTGTCTACAAATTCTTGACCTAAAATCGATTTTCGATTTTATTTTTTCGATTTTATATATATAATTTGAAAATTCAGCCATTGATTGGAACATTACCATTTATTTGATGCTATATTATTGAATCAAAACGGCCTAAAAATCTATAACTTCAAACCGTGGAAATTTTGATTTTTTGTGGCTGTTTTGGAAGCTCAAAATATTTTTATAAGTATTCAAATGCATACAAACAGTTACATTTGTGTGCTAAATTTTATACAAACATAAGTCTTTATTATTCTAATCATTTACCATATATAATTTTAGTTTGTTATCAAATGATTTTACTACTGTAACTTTGTCAACAAATGAAAGAGCTTTCCATTTCGTAATCATATGAAAAGTTTAGAATGGATGGCGTACATTCAGAGATGTGCATGCAATGGATGAACGTGCATTCAGAGCCAGGAAAGGCTAAAATGCTAATATATTTGCTGTTAGTGTTTTGTATTAAAAGAAAAGGGCAAGTTCATTTCGTTCTTATTCAATAGCCGAGTGATGAGCTCCATTGATGTGGGAGGGAAGAAGAAGCAGAAGAAAATGTTTCAAGGGCATTCAAGGTCTTTGACGAGATCAAGGTGATAAGCATTTAATATAAAAAGCAGGTATAATGTAGTGACGATGTAAAAATATTCACAAGACAGGCATGATGGATAACAGAGAATAAAAATACCTAGAAATATATGAAAGAAGTATATTATCTTAGAATATGTAATTATGACATATTTTGACGTAGCATCAAAGTTTTGTGAAAGTTGTGTTGAATAAAAAGGAGGAAAGATGACAACTCTGATATAATCGAAATAAGAAATATTACTGAATTAAATAATTTATGATCTAATGTAATTAACATAAATGAAAAAATTAAAAGAACACCAAAGATTAAAAAATTATTAAAGAATTTAATTTTAAATAAAAAGAAAATTGTAACTAAAATAACAAAAAAAAGGAAGGAAGACTAAAAATAAATACAACATCACGAAAGAACAAAATAAAAAAAAAATATTTCTCTTATATGAATGCGAATAGTATGAATAATAAAATTGAATAAATTGAAGAGATAATACACCAACACATGAACCTGATATAATATCAATAGTCGAAGCATGGAAAACAAAAGAAACAAAAATAAACTTTAATAACAATAATGAATATTCCATTTTAGAGATATTAAAAAAGGAGGTGGAGTGTCAATTTACGTTAAATGCGAGACTAACGTGGACATAATAGATGAAGAGACAGAATTAACTGAAGACTTTGAAATACTATCAACCAATGTGGATAAATTAAAAATCATATCTATATATAGACCACCGAACTTTAATATAACAAATTTCTTTGATAAAATGGAAAGAATAATAGGAAAAAATCAACAGAATAACCAAAATTTTCTAATAGGTGATTTTAATATTGATATTGAAAATAAAAAGAACGTCTCATTAAAACTTTTTAACTTAATGGAATCAAATGAACTAATTAATAAAATAAAAGAACACACAATAACCTTGATAAATTCTAGCATAATAGACCTGATTTTAAAAAAATATAACAAAGAATATATCAACAATGATGGAAGAAATAATAAGTGACCATCGAATGATATCGACAATTATGGAAATTAATAAACAACGTACAAAAAAAATCAATAATGATAAGAAATTTTAAACAAGAAAATATCTAAACATTTCAAGAAATCCTATCAAATATTAACTGGGAATCTTTATTTGAAACATTGGAATTCTCACAATTAACTAAATACGAAAAATTCGTAAAAACATTAAAAGAAATTTATAACGTACGTTTTCCAGAAAAAATGAAAAAATAAATGAATAGGGAACTAAATTCAGAATGGTTTAATGAAAGCTTAAAAAACAAAAATGAAAAAATAAATTCAAACAAAGCAAAATATATAATGTTCCACACTAAAAATAAAGAAATATCAAATCAGCCGAATAGAACAAAATTTAACTATGTTATTATAGAAAAAGTTAGTTCAATAAAAGTTCTGAGAATATTAATTCAAGAACAACTAAATTGGAATAACCAACTACTAGAAATAAAAAAGGAAATTCTAAGGTCAAATGTCATTCTTGCAAAACTAAATAACTCATTGCCATTAAATATAAAAATTAGTTTATTTTAAGCGCTGGTATATAGCTATATTAACTATGTTGATATTATATGGGGAAATTTATCGCAAACGAATTTTAAAAAGTAAATAAATTACTTGATAAAACAATACGAAATCTATGTTACAAAATAGGTAAACTAAAAGAAGAAATAATTTGTGAAAACAAAATTCTAAACATCACTAATACACAGAATTTAAAACTAGCGTTATATATTTACGAACGAATAAATGAAAATAAACATATAAATATAATTACAATAAATAAAACAAAATATAATTATAATATAAGAGATAAAAGTGAATTAAAAAGTATGCAAATAAGAACAAACATAGGTAAAAATAATATAAATCATTATGGAATCGAATTCTGGAACACAATACCCACTGAAATTAAAGAAATAAAACTGAAAAATAAATTCAAAACTTCCATAAAAAATTTTTATTGGGCATCAAGTAAACCAACTAAATTAATCGCCACGGTTGCGGGTGTTTTTAAATCTTCGATTTTAACCGGTATCCAGTGTATGCATTTATTTCTAAATGTAATTCAAAAATAAATTTGATTTGATTGATTGATTTTATGACATTATTACTACAGGGTTCGTGAAGAAACTTCAGAATTTTGATGCAATAGACCTGTTGCCATTATACCGAGTTTGCCTGAAGTTACAGTCCAATTGTCATACATGGTTTCATGAAAAGTACAAAAAAAGCAGTATGGTAGCACTCCTCTCAAAAAAATATGATTACTAATTCACATATTTGCTATTTCTGTATATTTCGAATAAGTTTTCTACGTGGAGAGTGGAATTTCATGTGGATGGTTCATTTATCAAGCGTGATGGTTAAATATTTATTACAAGAGACACCAAATGTGTTTTGAAAAACTGACGTATATTCGTTTCCATCGTTTTTTATTCAAATGTAACTATCTATAACAACATTAATCTCGAGTGAGCAAGGTGTGTATTCATAAATGCAATATCGTCAGTCGTAACACAATTCAAATGGGGTGAAGTCGTGAGCTTTGAGAAAAACGATCCATCTTAGAGCGTTTGGGCGAGAAACATCGGAAAATGCAAGTAAAAGGTAGAATTTGTTGGCATTGGATAGCGTAGTGAGATTCTGGAAACCAATTGAAACCTGTCGTGTATAAAGTGAAATATGGTTTGTGATGTATTGTTGGTGTTTGTTCCTGAAAAAGCACTTTGTCTTAACTTAAGAGTGCGATATATATGTGTGCTATTTTTAGAACAATATTTTCGGTTTTTGTTGCACTTAAAGCACTTATGTGACTTATTAGTATTTGTTATATAGTAGCGGTTCCCCACATATAGTTTGTGTGCGTTTTATTTAGGTTTCGTCAGTTCACAAAATATTTCTAAGACGCGAAAACTTTGAAATTATTTGAAAATGAAGAATTATAAGGAAAGGGAAGTACGAAAAGTAAACAAATAAGAGAATACTGTAAGGATTCTTTCTTCTCGCTACTAAAGATTCTTGCATCTTATGTGAATATCCATGTGGTCATGAGAAAAATATGAGCGATACACTGCGCAAAATAATATTTAAAAACAAATTATAAACGCAGTTTAATTTGAGCTGGAGATACATTTTCCCCTCTTGTTACAAACCTCTCTTTCAATCAACATAATTTCTTCTTCCAACAATAATTGTTCCTTTTCCTTTTACTTAGCATTCTGCACAATAGATGGCGACACAAATCAGGCTTTTTGTTATGTTATCTGTTTCGCCTTTTTCACTTTTTCGTTTTTGATTTAGTGGCAACAAATCAGTTTGGACGAATTTTCTGACGATGGTGGACGCTTGATTTTCCACCGAAACAATTGTAAAAATGTATCTCCAGCTCAAATTAAACTGCGTTTGTGTGTAATTTGTTTTTAAATGTTTTTAAATCCACGTGACCGTCAAGAGAAATTGTGAACGTAATACACGTTATTATGATATATAAATTCTTTTTTTTGTACAACTATATTCAATAAAAATTAAAAAAAGGTTAAAAAAAATCATTAAATTAAAAAGTATTTTCAGCTCAATAACCCCCTTAAATCTCGGCGTATCTTCAAAATTTTTCGTTCTAAGAAAGCTTGGGGATCTTTGTCATAGAGGGTCAGTTAAATATATGCTATGCAAGAATATGAGTTCGGATTGTTACTGTGCTCTCCGATATTATGATTGAAAATATTCCCGAGATATTTATTAAGTTTTAGTTTATTCCTTTCAAAAACATTAATAATAAGTTTGAAAATCAGTAAAAATTAATTCAAAACAGAAATTTTCCCCACCACAGAAAAGATTTTGAAAACTTCTTTTCATTTTCCATACCTTTACAGCAGTCAAGCATTTACCAAATTGTTTATTTGGTATTTCCATAAATGGTTACTTGGATATCAGATTTAAAAAACTAAAAAAAAATTAATAGTGGGAAGCATGGTATGTTTCACTGTGTATTATATTATACCCATAGCCTGCCATGCATAATTTGTGACGTTAGTACTTTTTCTGTTGTTCCTTCTATAACGACGTCGAATTAAGGCACAAATATATTACAGTCAAGTCGTTGTATTGTCTGTATTGTATGAAATAGAACCGTATACTGAATGTACATCACCTATTTGCTACTGAAAATGTAATAAAAGTTTGGATTTATTTAAATTACAACCACCCTTATAATCTAGATTCTGCTATGAAGTTTTTACCTTTCCTAAAGCCATACGGTGGAATGCAGGTAACTCGTCTGTCTACCATACACTACTACTTGCTACTATATATCTACTTATGTCTACTATATATCTACTAAATACTACCATATATCTACTTATGTCTACTATATACTACTATATGCCTACTATATACTACTATATGCCTACTATATACTACTGAAGCATGCAGAATTAATCCCTTCTGATACCGAGCATTTGTTTTTACTATCATTCCGTATCGTGTGGTTTGCTTTCTTCTATGACAAAAGTTACACTTAATCGAAAATCTACGATCTTAACACAACCTGATACTAGTATTTTTTGCCTTATAAAGCATAAAAAATCTCCTTCCAAAGCTGAAAGACCTTCTTCTATATCAATGCACACAGAAGAAAACATTGATACTTGGAACGAAAAAGTGGAAAGGGCTGTTCAACACAGTTCAGTGGAGAAAATGAGCATGCAAGACATTACCAACCCTTTCAGGGTTAACATAATTGCTAGTAGTTCAACACGTGAAACCATCGTGGCATGGTTTTGTAATGTTTTGAATCAGGGTCCTTCCGTACGAACAGGAGTGCCCTAACCTTCTCGGCAATTGAGGCACGAGAACGATACTCGTTTGTTTTCGTAGAAAACGTATATTATCTGCTCGGCATATGTTATTTGCTTAGCATTTATACGTATAGTAGTCTGCTCGGCAACCAGGACCCAAGAACGATATTACTTTTCTTTGTATATACGAAGAAATGTAACATCGTTCTTGGATTCCGGTTGCCGAGCACATTAAGGCATTCTGGTCCATAAGAAGAGTCCCCGGTTTGAGGTATGGACCGAAGTGGTGTCTCGTGTTTTTCTTTACAAAAAAACCCCTCTTGTTTAAGCTAAAATATAGGTGTCAAAACTGTTACTCAAAATTAAGTATATTTATTGCTAATATAATAGAGGAACCAAGGAAACCTTTAGATTATTTGCAGTTTTTAAATTTTTTAACTAAAAAGACAAAGAACTTCGACATTTGTTTACACTATCCGAAATTATTTGAATTATAACATTCAAGGCGCGTTTTCGTGAAATTTTGTTTTGTCAATTTGTGTTATCATAATTATACATTAAGAAGGCATAAGCGCGCAAGTTTACTCTTCTGAATAAGCTGGAATTGTTAATAAGTGGAAATGTTTCTATACAGTATTTAGATACCATGAAAACAAATGTTGATTATTTAAAATATTAATTTACATATTTAGACATATATCGGTAAATTTTGGCCTTCTTGTGTATGTGTTTTATATTCCTGCGTACGCATTCATGCACACGTGAATAGATTTGTAAAATTACAAAGGAAAAGAAATAGCAAGTCGAAACAAATTAGAGGAAATTTTGGCAAACAGATTTTTGCTTTTTTTAATGAACATCACAGCCTAACTGTTCTTATTGTCGTGCGTTCGATTTTTTTTGTGTCTGAGATGTGTCTTTAAGCAGCTCTTAGACATTAGGCAATTCGTAGATTTATTAATTGCATTAGTCAGAGATAGAATTAAAAAATAAAAGCAAATATTGCAATAAAACTCAAGAAGCTACGTTATTAAGTTTATTCAAATATTTAGCATTTCCTCATTCCGAAAACAATATATATTTGTATCACTGTTCAAAATAACGAAACAATACAGAGTTTCACCAGGAGATTCCATAACAAACAGTTATTTCGACACTGGCGTAAGGTTTAAAAACACGACCCTTTGAGAGCCAACCAACCTTAAGTTTTTAAACCTTACACTAGTCACGAAATAAGAGTTCGTTACTATTCAAAGTGTTATAAAGACTTTTTATATGACCGACAATTATTAAAAAACCTTAAATTTATTAAAAGTAAAAGTATACAATTTGTAATAAGAAATTTGACATAACAATACATCTTTATTTTTCTCTCTATAACAACTTATTCATATAATAAAGGCAGAGATCACAAATTCGAGAAAACAATTATATACGACCAACTTCTCTGTACGCTATTATTTACACAAAATTAAAACTACATAAATATGCACTATTTTTGGCAAAATAATTGGAAAAAATACGTTTTGAAACAAATAAAATACAGACAGGTAACAAACGTTAAATACTGGTTCTCTCATCAGACAATTATTCAGAAACTTTGCCTACAAACTGAGGCATCGAACTATTAGTAAGGCTAAAAAAAGTACACTATTCTAAAATTTCTAAGTTGACTTTAAAATTTCTCTATAGTTCCCCTTTGAATCATTTCGCTCTATTTAAAATATTTCACACTTTCCAGAAAATATACCGAAAAGTACTATCAACATTACGATGGAAGAGTGGAGTAAGTCTGAGATGATCCATCCATGTTCGTCTCTCACATATAAATTCTTCTATCATACTAACGTATCTATTTAAAATGTTACCTTAAAAATTTCAATCACAGGGGTCTTAAAACGTTTGTATAAAGCTTCACCATATACGTGCTTTCATTAAAATTAATAATTTTCACATTCCACGTTTATATATGTTCCATAGTGGGGCCCGTGTTTCAGGTAGCATATTTTCAACAAAATAAAAGTTCTAATGTGAACCATTTAAAATTTAGAGAATCAAATTCTTAATGAGATTGATTAATTCCTCCGCGCTTTAATTTAACTTCTACGGAGCATTCCTTTTTGCTAATAAAAAAAAAAGACAATAGATCTCTATTCAGTGACCCAGTAACCAGAAAAAATTGATAACCCAGAGAATCCTGGTTAGATTCCAGCCCAACTCCGTGAAACATTTTTTTATATACAAAAAAAAGTGGGGGGTCCAGTATGGAAAACTTAAAAAATATTGAGAGCCAAATACTTAACCACACAGAGTAATTACCTTCTTTAGTTTTCAAGTTCTTTCATTTAGTTCATACGCGGTTTATCATGAATTTTATCTGTAGTATTATTAAAAAGCACGTTTTATATGTAGTTTAAAAATATTATTGAATACTAAATGAACATAAAATGTTCTTTTACAATGCAATATATTTTTGTTCGTTGCCAAAACTAGCTCATTCAAACGGCAGAGAATACTTATATTTAAAAAGAGACGATGCTTTAGATTTTTGCTTTCGAGTTTTATGTAGTTTAGATTTATTCATGCGCCTATAACTGAGAAACTAAAAGCATCAATGCGCGTCAAAACTTAACGAATTAAAATAGCATTTACGCTTCAGTTTCCTAAGAGGCGGTAAATTTTCAGTGCCACTCAAACCGTCAAAAACAGGTGAGTCAAACTTCGCTGATATTATTTTTCGCAATTTTAAGGTGTATAGAAAGAAAGAAGCATTTTCACATCTATTTTGTCTGCTAAAAGATTAAAAATTTTCCTTATAAGGTAAGTACTTTTTTGAATATTTCAAGACGCAAAAGTTTCAGCTTTGCTAAATTCTTCCTACGTTCTTTATAAAGGAATTAAAATACTTTTCGGACCGTATGTTGGCGTCGTCATGTGTTAATTAAATAGCCATATCGCTAAAAACGAAGCATAAATGAAAAAATATGCAAAGTTGTTAAAATTACCATAAAATAGGGTTTGTGTGTTATTGTTTGCCTCCAGAAAGCTGTAACAAATATTATCTAAAACCTCTTGAGTACCCCTAAGAAACTATGGAAGTCACCTGATCGAAATTAATTTTGTTAAGGCCTTTACTAATATGCCATCCTTTTTACCAGCAGCCGTTGGTGCTTAAACTTTTTCAATGTTAATTTGCGAGCGATCTTTCTCCTTTAAGTTTTACTGAAAATATTTTTGCCCCTTGGATCGATAGCTTATTCACGAAATAAAAGCAGCGACGATTTTTTGCGTTTTTGAATATTCATTAAGTTTTAATTAAACAGCATTGTTTGTTCATTATATTTTTAGTTTTTATATTACACTGTTAAAAATTTTCGCATTAGTTTTTACCAAAATATGGTGAAAATGCCGGAATTTCACCAAAATTTGGTACACTTGAAAATTCAAAAGTACCACTTATTGGTGAAAGTATGGTATTTTTTAAATAACGATTAAACGCCGAACCAGATTTTCGTTCAACCTCCTAGCCAATCACTTGAGGCGAGAGAAGTCACGTGTGGCAAACAGCTTTATCCGTTGCGATTCTTTACTGATATTCACCAGGTTTTTTGTTTTTTTTTCGCGTGCCAAGATCTCTTTAATCATCCAGCAAGCTACGATGATTCCAATTCATTAGTTTATGGTGTGTATATCCTTTATTTTTGATAAATTACAATGATTTATATAATAATTTCTGTATATATGAAGTTGATGTTTTTTATCATTAACAGCTAAAATGCTTATGTTTGGCCTAATAAAAATTCGTTATGATTTCGCTTGGTTGCTACCTTTTCGTAATTAATAAAAATTATGTGTACTCTCTGTATATGAAATGGGGTAGATGTGGCTTCAATAGCAGCCAAGATAAGTAATGGGGGCTCCGGAACCCTTCGATACTCCCCTGACAGGTAGCATGTGAAAGAAAGGATTTTATATTGTTATACAGTGTCCGGGAAATTTTGGCCATATTTGGTTCAACCTACAACAGTATATTTGGTTCAAGCTGGAACCATGAATTTGGTTCAATGTTGCCTTATTCATTATTGAAAGTATATCCATATTTTGGTTCAACCTCCGGCCAAGTATTGGTAACATAGCTGGAGCAAAAATGTGGTGAAACGTAGTTCTTAACAATGGATGAAGCTGGAAAATCACCACATTTTGGTTCAACCCTGAACTATTATTTTTAACAGTGTAGAAAAGACAGAAATAAGAAGACGAGATTAAACTTGAAATTTTTAGAAAGAATATTTAAGATATTATAGGGCGTAATCAACTTTACTTTTTGTTAAAATTAAGTTTTCATTTGTTCAAGTCATCTTCATACGCCGGAGAAAGTATATGGCTTCCAATCTAAAAAACTAAACGTTTAGCTGCAGTTACGAAATCACAGAAGCTTATTAATAAACTTCCCAAATTTCAGTATATATTATGTTTTGTTATTTTTAAGTTCAGTATCTTTTTCGCTTATTTTAAATCGGAACGTAATTATTTCTTTTTCTGCATAGACCAGTGTCTTTCAAACTTATTCTCTACTAAGGCGAATCAGCAACACGTGTCACAAACTAAAGTTTATTCAAGTTGTTACTTAATAAGCGGCGACAAGAATTTCAATTTATGCTGAATATAATTATTAAAGTGAAACCCAATTATAACTTTAAATTATTCTAGTTAAATGTCTTGCCTCAAAGCACTTAAAGCTTTATTTTTTATTAGTTTTAATAATATTTACATGTACTTGAAAGTGTAGAAGTAGGTACAAATAAATTGGAAAAAATTACCGAAAAATCGTATTTTGTAAAACTGTAAAGTTTAAAAACAATTTTCAAGTAAAAAACTACAAAAAATAAGAGATTTTAATAGTTAAAAATCTATTTCGATTCGTATGGGCGACCTTTCGCCAGAAGATAGGAAATCAATGATAAGAACTAACTAATGTCACTTACTTACTTACGCGTAAAACATTTCCTATAAAATCAATAAAGAATTTTGCTTGTGGACGATGCCAACATAAGACGTCAGTAAAAACAATGCAGAAAGCAACGAAAGTTTATCTTCAGAAGAAGGTTTGTACAGATGAAATGATACGTTAAATTTTAAGTATAAAAATTAATAACAATTTTAATAATTTTAATGATTATAAACAGAAAAAAAATTTAGCAGGGTTTTTAAAAGCATTTGTAAAATACGTAAATAACAGATTTTTAAAAGTTAAACGTTTCGAGATGACGAAATTGGCAAGTATTATTACCATGAGGCGAGCAAGTCGTGTTTGCATTAAGAATGGCACATATACGATTAAATTCCGCTAATATATTTTAATGCGTGTTTCGCGCCGCAGGTCTCATTAAATATAACGCATAGGAACAATGCAAGTTAGAACTTTAGTGTTAAACGTTAATGAACTTGCATCAATGCAAGTTAGAAATAGCATTGATCCTATCCCAAAATCTTATCATGTAATAAAAATATTTATCTTATTCATACCCGTAACAAAAACACGAAGGTGGTTTAAAACTTTTAATTAAATAAAGCTATATTGCTTTAATTTAAAAAAAATAATATTTTTTAGGACAACTGTCAGAAAATGTGACATTGCAAGTTTTATTTTTCATGAAATAAACGTGCTTACAGTTTCACGTCAGTTAGATTCACAAACACATTAAGTTTTTTCTGGAAACGACAAGGGTTAAAATTAATATTTTTCCGTGCCATCAAAAATGCAAAAACTCGAAAAATTATATTCTTTGTTCTTTTTTTGGTAGAAAAATTCATTTGTTTTCGTCATTTTTTAGCAATTTGCTTCTACTCGCTTTTTTTTTGTTTTTTTTTGCGCATCTTCACTTTTTTCTTGAATAGAGGAGGAGGAGGGGGAAAAAGTGATTAAAAAACAAAAACGCGTTTCAGAGGCTGTCAGCGAAAATTTTTAGTAAATTAGAACCAAGAGATACTGCTTTTTTTAAATAAATCAAAATTGAGAATTAAATAGATATTAAATTTGGATTTAAGTGGATTTAAGGCATCAATTTTCCGATCTGGCGCTTTCTTAAAGGGAAGTTATTTTACGATATATTTTAAATTTTAATCGGGATCAGGTAAGACAATGCTATTTATAAAACAATACGAGCCATGAGCGCGATAAAAATCTGTTTAAATGCCAAGGCTCTTTAAAATAAGAAAACACTTTCGTCTGCTTTGAAGTTTTTTTGGTTTGGAAATCAAATTATTCCTTTAAGTGATATTTTCGACTTTTTCACAATAGGCAACTTTGTGGTTTCGTTTAAACGCTATTTAGAAGGATCTTACGGAATTTTGAAGAACCCTTTACATGCATATACAAATTTAACTTATAACTTGAAAGTCTTTTTTTTTTTTTTCATTTGCGCATTTCAAATTAGGTAAAGAAATATCTTTTAAGTGGTGGGCAAGTCAAAGGTAGAACAAAGAATACTATTTAGCAAATAAAACGTTTTTCACAAAGTTTTCTACCTTCAAAGAGATTTTTAAAAATATAATGTATAATTTGTAAAAACATTTCTTCTAAATCAAGACAAAAACGATTTAAAAGAGTACTAAATTTTAAATTAGCATTTCTTTCTCTGTACTCAGGAAGGCATTAAAATAAATAAAAATGCAAATATTTAATATTCCTTTCCTAAATAATGAGCATTCTATATACTTTATTTCTTTTAATACAGAGGAGAGGTGCAGAACATTGAAAAGAGATCTCAATTTTTCTGAGTTTAGTACTAGCGAACTTTTTTCAAATGTTTTCCTTTCATCTTTGAGTACGTTCCTTGAAGCTTTTCTCCATTTATCTACTGGTCTACATCACTTCCTCTTTAACTGAGAGTTCCACTCTAGTGTTTTTCAACTAACACGGTTCGGTTTCTGCTTAAGTATATGTCTTAGATAACTAAATTTGCTTCATCATCATCATCGTCCTGATTAATCAGTTTTTACATTAATACTGACATACAGGTATATCATTGGCTCGCACTGCTTCATAATCTATCTTCGTCTAATTTACGAAGCTTGAAAACACATTCAATTTATTTTTGTAGTAAATACCACGGAAGTGATAATTATTAACCTCACAGAGATGTAATTATTCATTAAACTATATTTTTATATAAAAGGAAAAACCTTTAACTGGATTCCAATAAAAATTCAGATTTAGGGCTAAACGAAACCAAAAGGTACAAAAAAACTTTGCTTAATTGCAACATATAATTTATGTGAAATGAGAACTAAAGTCATCGTATTGAAATTTTGAACTAACTACCATAAACATACACTACAGTGCGATCGTAAATTAAAAAATTGATTGAGTTTGATAATTTTTTTATCGTTTAAACTATTGAGGCTGGTAAACTTATTTTCGTAATTTGTTCCATTTTGGCATTTGAAGGCAGGTTTGCCCTCACTTGACAAAGGGAGCAGTTGGCTCTCGAAACGTCGTGTTTTAAACCTTATGCCAGTGTTGAAATAACTGTTGTTATTCAATCATTTGGTGACACCTTGTATTGTTTTATTTCAGAAAATAGCAATAATGTGCCAAACTGGCAGATAACATTTTGTGAAAAATTAATGTGTATTTAAAAATACCTCTTCAACAGCCGCAAATATATGTTCTAAAAGAAGATAAACCGCTCAGAGTGTACTTCAATTAATTTTTTTTTACTTTTTTCTTCAATATTAAATATATAATTTTTATCTAGATGATGACAATTTTTGTGCTAAATACGACTTAAAATTATTCGAGATTTTTCGGTGACGAAAAATTTCACTGTAATACTTCATTAAAATTAGTTATTACGACGGTTACGGAAACAGTTAATGATAACAACAAGGGATTATTTTTTTATTTAACGTCTATTATGTATTGCCTAACTTTTTTTGGTCCATTTATCTGGACAGCAGAAACAGCAATTAAAAATAACGGCAAACCCTAAGTAAAAATTAAACGTCCAAGGCACGTAGTCGTGGTAACAGACATTTATCTAAAAATCGCGTGCGACGCGTTACGAATGTTGGTCTTTATTTATTCACGATTTGAAGTCACCAGGCGAGGGCTAATATATTGATGGCGAGCGGCAAAAGATATCGTCGCCCCTTTTAGATAAACTTCGGACGAAAAATTGATGGCGGAAGAAGTAAAAATCATGTCAGATAACTAAACTAATTGTTTTGTACCAGCTCTCGGGCAATAGGTGCGTTTGGTATTGGGTTCTTGCTCAGAACGATCGATGAAATAGAATAATTGGGAAATTTGAACCGCGTGCTGTTCCTCTTTAACTAATTAAAGGACCGAAATTTAGAGTAAACCTTTACGGCAACGCTTATATAAACGACGTGGTTACGAGTTAAGTAAATGCTCATTAATAAAACGAAAATTGGTTGAACGGAAAAGATTGTTCTAAAACTAATTTACCTAGGAGATTAGTTTCCAATACGTTTCAGCGCTTGAATTTTAAATACCGTGGACGACTATTTCGGTAATTGATCTTATATGCGTTCCGGAATTTTTCCGAGTAGAGCATTTTTTAAACTTGGGATGCAAAAATGCTCCATTAGATATTATTATCGTATTGTGCGATAAATTCGTAGAACATAAGCACAATTATGGGGTCTAAACATACGCACACGGCTACTTAAAAATTCAACGAAATTAGCACATGGATGCAAAATTGAACGAAACATTTAAATGGTTTAATTCAGAACGTATAGTTGACTATTAAGATATAGTTAATTTGAAGTAAATTTGAAGAAAAGGAAGAAAATTTTTTATAGGCAGTAAAACGCTGATTCTACGTTTCCCCATAACACGTGTCTCCATTTTTTATGAAGGCCTTCTTCTTCTCCCAAATTTCAAATACTTATCGTGCTGTAAATGTTAGAATCTTTCGCTTTCTGCATTTCAGGGAATCACTCTTCTCGTTTCGTGAGTTGAAAAAGTGTCTCATGAAATCTCATTCGAATAACTTTTTCTTGTTTTGCTTTTCTTCATATCGTAGAAGGTATATGAGCGTTGAGCTATTTCTCTAGTAGCTATGTTAATTTGAACGTTCTATATGTGCATGAGTACACTACTAGGCGACATAGTGTAATCTATTTTTAGATCCGTTTCCGGACTGTTGAAATTGAATAGAAACCGATGTCTCTAAACCCCGTTTAGGAATAGTGCCCTAAACTCTGTTTAGTCATGCAAGATTTAACCGGGGTCTGGGTACCATTTGTTTTAAGAAAAAAACATTTTTGACGATATGTTCCCTTTTTTCCTATAATAATTACAACATGATTGTAATCAAAATTTGTAATCCAAATATGTAATCATAATATGTAATTGTAATTCATAATCATTCAATTATAATTGTAATCATAATGTGAAATTGTAATTGTAATCATAATGTGAAATTGTAATTGTAATCATAATGTGAAATCATAATATGCAATCAAACTATTCTTCTTTAAATGGTTTGTTTTTAAATTTAAAATGTGTGGAAAACTTCGAAAAATTAACATCTATGGCATCTTTTTTATATAACTTAAGATATTATTTAACTTTTGATAAAATAAAAGCTCTTCTTGTAAATAAGACTATAAAGAAAAAGTTTTCTTTATATAAATTTTGTAAGTCATTTAGAAAATTATGAAAATATAAAATTTCAAAATTTACATTTTTTAAATTTGGCGCTATTACTATTGATATTAAAATTCATATTTCAAGTTGCAATATATGTGTGAGAGAGAGAAAATTTTGTAAAGTCAAATTAAAGAAAACTATATCAACTAACATATCTTAAAAGTTTCTAACATTTATGTTAAAGGATTTTGAGAATATATCCAATTCAAATTGTAACGTTCAAAAAAATTTCACTTTGTAAAAATGCATCTAAACTTTGTCGAGTACAAAATAAACACTTGTCTGTTTCAACTTTGTAACAATTGCCACTTTCGGAAGGATCTAAGTGTCTTAGAATAAAATAAACGAAAATACCACTGAATTCAGAGGAATCTAAACATTGTTCCTTGAAAAAATAAAAAGATAAATTAATTGTAATTTTTGACCCAAACGTGGTACTAGAACCTCTTAACTTTGACGTACGTTGAATACTAATTTTGATTGTATACTTGAGTTTTTGTGTTTTGTTAGAGAAGAATGTATAAACATTTGTTTATGTGGCAGTAAGAGCCTCAGTATTGAAAGGGGCTGGAAAATTTCAATAAAACGTAGTAAACTTCCCAAGAAATTAAATTAAATGCTTCTACGTAAGAAACAGCTTTGAAAAATAAAGGATCTGTTAAATGCAAAAATGAAGAATTAAGTCTTAGAGGGAAAAACTAAGAAATTACAAGATGTTTCCTATAAGATGAATTTGCATTCATTTCCATAAAGTTTCACCCACCAAACTCTTAAGTCAAACTTACCGATGATAATGTGAATTTAGAAGAAATGACTTGAAGATTGTAAGTAAGCTTAATGTTAAGAAATTCACAAGTTATCAAATGGTTGGATTGACAGGTTTACATACAGGTATATGAAAAGCTCAACAGTTTATGGGTTGTTATCAGTCAAATCTGGAAGTATGGACTTGAGTCCGGTGAAGAAATGGAAAAGAGAAGTTTCATACTAAAAATAACACAAATGTCAATCAATTTTAAAATCAATAGAATTGGGTTTCTTATACTGGATAAAAGTTACATTTTTAATGGTGGAAAGGAAAAACTTCCCATGGTAGAAAAATGTCTAAACTGTATTTGACAGTTCTCTTTCGTTTTAATGTTAATGGGATGAGTAAAATCACCCTTCTTATAATTGAAAATACTCAAGTTGTTTCAAAAATGTGAAGAGCTTTCGTACTGAGTACGCATTAAATGAAAATGTATTGATGACAATAGATATTTTTTAAGATTTCTTGTGAAAAACAGATAAAAAAAAAAGAAATTAGAATATCAAAACGTTCTTTCACCTAAGCTAAACATCAGTGTACCTTAGCTCACGTAAAATTGAATTTAAAGAATGTGCGCACGTTCTTTCTGAAAAATTCTTACCTACAGACTGCAGCATTTGAACACCCATTTGTAAGTTTTACGCATTGGAAGTTAATTACAAGAAGGAGTTGGAATAAGGAGCTATAGGAGGATTCAGGTACACAGAATATAAACATGCTCGCACAGAGTAAAACTAAATATTTTTGGAGCAAGTATTATTGCCAGTTTTTGGCATGACATATTTCCAAGTTGCATTGAATGTCATTTCAATAAATGTGGGCCCTATGTTTCTGTGTCCGAAGGAGCTACTATTTCAGATGCAGGTAACGAAGCTAAGGTTCTTCGTCTAGCTTCGGATGCTCCATTGGTGTATTCGTAGGTGAGTACTCAGGTGTTTCGACTTCGAAAGTGTAAACAACAGACGACTTCATTAATGAAGGATATTCGCCTAAAGGTGCAAAGGATAATAATAATGACACAGAAATTCACACATCCAATTCAGCTCTAACTATGTTGAGAACTCTGCAAACTCGCAGGAGTGAAGAAAAAAATTTGAGAAATTTGTCTGTAAATCGAAAAAAGCCATATACGCTGCAGAAACAAAAAGCAAAACAATGTAGAATTACAAATTTCTTTCTGAAAGCTAAGATTCTTACGGATATTGACAAATAAAGTCACTTCGTTAATTTATGGTAGTTTTATATACGATTTAGTTTTGGACACTTAAATTTTCATATGGTTCGTATAAAAGAACTTGTGATTTTGGTATGAGTACAGAAATTAGTGGAACATATTAAAATTTGGTAGAAAAAGGAAAATACGTCATACACTCAAGATGACATCGGACCCGCGATCTGTGGGTATCCGTTCCAGCGCCTTGACCGCTTGGTCTGTGAGTATAGCTATAGATGGATCTTTTCTCATATATGTATAATAACCAAACAGGGAGGTTCTTAAGAAGTAAAGGGGCATGTAGAGAGGGAATTCAATACGCCTATAAGTTTATGATATTTTCTCCTCTTTTTATACAGTCCATATTTGAAGCTGTGTTTTAGGTATAAAAAGGAAAAGTACCACATCGATAAACATGATTCCAGCCTAAGCATTTTTCTTTCTAAAACACATATTTTTGTATGAACCAATAAAAGAGCTGTGTATCAAACGTTTAACCATATTGAGCAATTCCTCCATACCCTCTTTAATTCTTGACGACTTTTGCTTTGGTAGTTTTTTTACACACGTCCATATTTGAAGGTTAGTATTTGAACCTGTAACATATTAAATATGGGATAAGAAGCTATGTTTTATACCTAAACATAGCTTCCAAATACATTTCTCTTACACAGTCCATATTTGGAATCTGTGTTTTAGGTATAAAGCGAAAGTACCATTACTAAATTGTCATAATTATAAGTATTTTTCTTTTCTAAACACATATTTTTATATATGAACAAGATTCGTGTATCAAACGCTAACAAAACCTATAATTTCCAATTTCTTTCTTTAATTTTAATTTGATTCGTTTTGTAGCTTCGCGTGAAAAACAATTGTCGTACAGTGTTTTGTTAGTATTTTCGCATTTAATTGCTTGCTCATTCCTATATATATATATATATGGTAAGGTTATATATATATATATATACATTTAATAGATATCCATTGCCTTTGTGCAAATTTGAAGTTTAAAATGGGCATATGCCATTTTAACTGAAATCATTGAAACTGATTTTCAGGAATGTTGAAAACCTGTTTTAATGCATTTTTAGCCTATTATCAAAAGTAATTACACCTAATTTCATTAAAAGTGACTCCTGATTATTCAAATGAAATGATTGAACTGATGATTGAAAATGATTCAAAAAACAAAAAACGAAACATATATCTTAAAGCCTTTTTCCGACATTTGCTCTACATAAACTCACGTGATCGTAAAATTAGTGAAGAACGGCATTCCCGTTTCGTGAGTTTTCTGCATTGTAGGTCTTTCCTTCTGCCAGTCCCCAGAAAAAAACCGCCAAACTATCGGAGTTCCACTCTATACATATTTAAATTTTCTTTGTAGCAGTGTTTATAGTCAAAATGTTAACACTTGGGAAAGAACTAATTCTTCGTTAATTAGTATTGACTCATTAACAAGAGCAGTTTTCATATAAGAATAATTAAACAAAATTCATATAGTACATTTATAGTGTTAAATTATATTAATGTAACTACGTCATCAAATAAATTTTGTGTAATTATTATGTCATTAAATTAGTGCGGTATACGTGTAATAAGCTAAATACTTATTTTATTATTGTTTTGATTTGATATAAATTGCGATAAAACACACGTTTGAACTGATGACAAACGATTATCAAACTACTTTATTATTGAATAGGGAAGTAATTACACCTATTGTTTGTTGGTGTTACCATTAACAGGAAGTAAAAATAATAATACGATGAAATAATTGCTGTTACTGTATAAATTATAAATAAAATCAAGTCAGATCAAGTAACAACGGGAAGAAATAGTTAATAATATACACACAGCCCATAAATACGAAGTTGTTACATTTATCCTCATAAAGGTTAGATATCGGATGAGAAATGAATAGTTTGCTGTTTCTCACGTGATGACCTACGGGGCAGAAAGTTTGAAGGACGTATGCGTTTTCGGCGAAGTTGCTGTTTCTTGGAGTAGTGCTCCAGTTTTAGCGAATCTGACGAATCTTCAAGTTCCATAGGCATAGGTAAATCTTCAAGTTTTACCAATGCAGGAGTGTTTTGGGCTTGTGCAGATATATTCCCTTCTATAGAGGTAATTGACGATGTTAAGTTTAGGTCAGACGCAGCCCGACTGAGCTCTTCTAAAATCGTACTGTTTAGTAGAAAATAAGTACACGTATATTCAGACCGATTTTCTAAAACGCTGCATTTGCGCATCTGTTTGTGTTGTCGGCGTAAATGGCGAGTATTTCAAACGTCCATTTCATATATCGTGTGTGTTTCCAATTTTTGTAGTGACTCGATCCAAGGATTCCCTCGAGAAAGGTAATTCTTTACAAAAACAGTGTTGTCGATTTGAAATTTTGAAGGACGTACACCAGATATAGGCTTGCAAATTTCCTTTACCCTTTCTTGTCTAGCATTTTCTTCCGGAGTCTGTACTTGCGCTATAAAATTTAACCCCCTCTGGGGAGAATTTTATATCTTCATACCTAAATTTGAGTCTAAAAGCGTAAAACCTGGCCACTCAAAACAATTTTTTTCCTGACGGTATGTTCGCTACCAACAAACGTAAAGTGAGTATTTTATTTCCCAGAGAAACTTTTACTGTTGTTTACCCTTTTAGTGGGACTTGGGTTGCGCCCATAGGCGTAAGTAGAAAGTTCATAAAGGGGTTATATAGTGTTTCATCTAGAAAAAAATTAATGCAGGGTGCATGGTCTGGGAAAAGCCATTTTTTTGCGCTCTAAATGCGCAGATACTCATAACTAATATCCGCGGTTACGTCAGCTTTACGTCTTCTAGTCCCTTTAAACAACGTCTTAATTTGTTTAGTTCCTATAGTTGCTTTCTTTAAATTGCTTAGTTTTCGTTTGAAGGTAACCATTTTTTAGGATTTTTTTTTTTTTTTTAGTTCCGAGTTAAGTATATGCGAAAGGCGAGCGGAAGGTGTGCGTGATTATTGCAATCTAATGTCAATGTTGCCAGATGGCAAGATTAAAAAATCTCAACTTCATACAAAATAATAATTAAATTAATATAACTATAAAATTTAGTTAAACAATACCTTATAATAATTTCATTTATTCATATATCTTATACCAGCAGTTCTTCAACTGTGGGCCGCGGGGCTTTATCAGGAGGTCCGCAAGACCCTCCCAGTGTTCCACAAAGATTCGAAAAAATACCGAAACAAGAGCATTTGCTCTTTAATGCTAAGAATAAATTACGAGGGAAGGAAAAATTCTTTCCTTAAATAGTGAAAATTAGTGATGAAACACTAGAAATAAATATGTATGATGCAAATTCTGGGCTTTAAACTTTGAGTTAATTCTTGGGGGTCTGCGAGGGTGAGTGATCTCTGAAGGGGGTTCCCGGTCCAGGAAAGTTAAAGAACCGCTATCCTATACTATATGACAAGTAAGCTTCATAAAATAGGGATGTAAAACATGCTTAGTTTAGAGCTTAAAGACAAACAAATTGATTTTAACAAAAATTTGATCTCAAAAATAGGTGGAACCGCTAACGTTTATCGCAGTAGTCCGTGGTTGAAAGTCTGCAAACCTGGCAACAGTGCTTTGTTTACAAATATTCGTCAGCAATCTGGTTTTGCCAAAACCATCAGTGTTATTACGAAAATGAAATACTGGAGTATAAAATTTTTATAAATCAACAAATTTCATCACGCGTTTTGGATTCTAACGTGGGAATTTGAATCATCATCGGGGAAGGATGGTGCGTTATTTTCCGAGGGTTGGGTGGGACATATGGGCACAAGGGCGGACAAGTTGAAGGGCAGGGCGCTTAATAGGTTCGGCAGGATGTTGCACCCTTCTATTTCGCTTTAGATGAAATACTATGTTATAGGCTCAATGGGGAGTGTACAAAGATATAGCTCACATATTCCTATGTTAAATATACAAAATTTCATTGCAATGGGGGTTACAACCCCATCAACACACCCCTGAGTATATCAGTGGTTGTGCCATAATTTTTAGTTTTGCACTGACGGGTTTCAAACTTGGGGCACCCAGTTCTTGATAACCATGAAGTCCAATAATACCACAGCTGGCACCAGTGTCGAGGAAATATTGCATTGGCTTCCTGTTTACTTTAATATTGACTATGAGTATGTCCTTATGTTTTTCGATTTCCTCTACTTATTATACGTACTCCTCAGATTCAGAAGCTTCGTTCGTAAAGGTGTTGAACCTAAGTGAGATCTAGAATTACGCATGTCTCTGTTGTTTGAACGCATGCTGTCAAATTTGCACCCTTCCTGTTGCTGTCTACCTGATAATGTGACTTCCCTAGATATAGATAATGCTCCTCTTTGCTGGACATACTGAAACATGACATCGATGAAAAATGACTTCGTAGCTTACAGCGGCAGCCAATGGCTTTTTGCATGGCGGCATTTTTTACATTCATGGTGTGATGAAACAGCCGGGACAAGAGTTTCGATTCAACCACTTACCTATGTCTGAAGGTTGACCATTGTAATGTTCACCCGGCTTTATTGAAGAGTAACTATCATAACTTTCATCTGCATTTGCTGAAGATTGAGCATCCCAATTTTCACCTATTTTGTTTTGAATCGATTACACTGGATTATAACAAATATGTTCCTTTTGATATTATTATCATTTCTGGCTCAGTGTTTCGTATTGGTTACAAATTTGTAATTATTTTTTTTTGCAAATTTTGACAGTCCCTTAGTTATAACGACTTTTTATTTTTGATGTTTCAGTCAATGTGGAACAGGACATTCATACAAATTTGGTATATAGTGTTATCTTTGTACACGAGTCGCATCTGATTTACTTTGTGTGATCCGTCTTCGTTTAATAATATAATGGTTGCTACATTCGTCGATTCATAAAGTGATTCGATCGACATACTTTTCTGCAGGTAAATTTGTTTACTTGTTAAAGCGGCATTGTGAACAGTTTCGTTAGGAGTATGGTTCATAGCATTTCACAAATATTTTCATCCACAGTAGCTTGTCCCTAACCGTCCTTTAGATTTATAAGGCGATAATACGTAGATTAACCTCGAAGGTCTGCCACCCAATCTGCACGCGATTGGTTAAATTCCTTGTGACAGTTGCAGAAATTGTGGTGATCGATAATTATATGTTTAGATTTTCGAAAATGTATCGGAAGCTTTGAATGAAGTTCCGTAAAAGTGAGGTATTTTAGGTTTTCGATAACAGTAAGTTTCTGCAATAATTCGTAAATATGGGTGCTAATCCAAGAAAGATAATACGAACATTTTAATTTGTCTTCCGTCAAATTGCGAACCTCAAAATGGTGATTGAGTCGTTTCTTGTACAATTCCCTATTCTCAGATTTGGTAAATTCACGAAATGATAAAATGTTTACATGTAAAGGTTGGGAAGCATCACCAGCATTAGTTATAGAAGATGTTGATCTAGCCACTAACGCCTCAAACCGCAGCCATTGTTCTTCTTTCTGTTGGCGAAATTCTTTCACATGTTGTCCTTCCATTCGAATTATGCGTTCTATTATGAACGCCAATGTTTGTTTAGTACTTCACGTTGAAGTATCGGCGGTAAGCATTTTGAAATTCATGCAGAAAAATACGTGCTTAAAATTGAAATTGACTCACCATATATTCACAATTACAGGAATTAAATGAAGGCTCTATGTATCGGAAAAAATCCGGTCTTCGTCACCAAACTGTTAAGATTTTGTGTTAGCATAAATTGCGTGTGACAAAACACACGTCTAGACGAGAGGGCGAACGATTATCAACTGACTTTATTATTGAATTGGAACACAATTAAACCTGTTGTTGGTGTTGCCATTAATATAAGGTAAAAATAATAATAATACAATAAAGTAAGTACCGTTGCCAAGCAAATTATATGCAAAACATGTCAGAGTAAGTAATAACAGAAAGAAACAGTTAACAACATGTACACACAGCCCACAATACGGAGTTACTACTGTTATCTTGTAACATGTTATCTTTATGTAATATTAACTCACAATCTTAAAAATGGAGGTTAAGAGTCAAAAGTTGAGGCAACCATTTGCAGTGAATAATAATAGTAACGAAACAATACAGAGTTTCACCAGGAGATTCCATAACAAACAGTTATTTCGACATTGGTGTCGTGTTTTTAAACCTTACGCCAGTGTCGAAATAACTGTTTGTTATGCGAATAATAATAAAAAAATGGTAGAATTTATAAAATAAATTTGGTTATAGCGTACTGTTTATCCTTATTTGTCCTAAAAAAGATTTGTTTCAAATAAATTTCAAAATAAGTACTTAAACTGGGATTTGAGAATACTTATAAAATCCGTTTTATATTTACTTGTTCCTAAAGTGAAATAATATAATACGGCGACGTATTTTAAATTCACTGAAATACACAATAATAATAATAATCACATAATACTGCTGAGAAAAATAAATACTCTCTACGGAATTTTGCCAAGCAAAAGTATACCAAGAGAATAAATATAAGTTTAAGCACTGGACTATTTTGTACAAAATATCCATTTTCGAACTTAGAATATAAGACAAACTTTTATTTAGAAAGATATACGATTTTAAATCGAATATATGTTTATAATATTAAATTTTACAAATTGATATCCATTTTGGCAACAGTGGGCAAAGGCTATCAAGTCTACAAACCCATATTTCTCGAGGGGAAGAAAAACTGCTGTAATATTTAAACGTATATAGATATAAATTAACATTTCAATATTATAACAAAAATGCAATATAGGAAAATGAATACCGCTATAATTCTAAAAGATATTTAATGACTTGGTTTTTAAAACTAGAAAGAGAAATAAGCGCTTGTAATCTCTTAGGGAGGGGATTCCACACTCTAGGACACATAGACGTCATGCGTGGCATTCGGAGATTAGTTAGGGAAAAATAAAATACTAATTTGTTTAAATTGCTGGTAAAATAATCATAATTAGGAATTTTCATGGACAGAAGATTAGTGTGGGCGTTGTCATTTAAACTATTAAACATAAATTAAAATTTTATATTAAAACAGCTTTTCTAATGATAATATTAGGATATGACGCTCAATGTTAGTAGTTGGAATCGAAGGAATGAAGAAAATAAGAAGCGAAAGTATCTTGAAGTGATATTATTCTCTGTATGTTTCATTTTGATACGAAATTGCAGATTAATAAACAAATAATATGAATTTGAGAATATTAGGAAATAGTATAAGTTTATTAAAAGTGGCATTGGCAAGTAAATGTGATACTTCTGATTACTCAAATGTTTTTACATATTTTAATTAATTTTGGTTTGCCGTAAGCATCGAACTTACATGAATATTTAGTGAACTTGATTGTATTTTCATGAAATATGATGGCTTGGTTTAATTTAAGTAATATATATTATATTAGAGTTGCATAAAACAATGTGATTTTTCAAAGGTGAACTAGCAAAATAACATGAATATATGAATTTAAAATTATACGTCTAACAAATAAGGAGTTAATTGGGACTTTCCAGTTTATATACAAAATTGTTTAAAATTCTTCGAAAACGGAGGACGTAATTATAATAAGGGCTTGTGAGCTCGAATGAGTAGACCAAAGCAGATGGCAAGTTTGTCAGATATTCCAAAGGAAATGTAGCGGAGTAGGTCTGGAATTTATCAGGTGTTATTGATGGGATAAAACGTGACTTGAAAACCACGATCAAGATGATAACTAATAACAAGATCGTGCTACGCTAGAGCGATGGTGAGTGCCCTTTAAATTATTATTGATCTTCTAAATTACCAATCGCGTTCCGAGTTAGTCTTGTTTCTCCTTAGACATCATATCAGATAGACATAAAAGTATTTGCAGTTTACGAAGACAGAGACGAGGCACAACATACATGTAATAGAAAATAATTTATTCATTAAAATAATTACCGTGGTCATTAACAACGCCTTGTCGTGTTCTCAACTTATATATACACCTCTGATAAAATACCTGGTCATGGCGATAGAAATAGATTTAAGGGCAGAGTACAATTCATCAAATCCAGAGCAGTTTCGTGCACGCAAATGATTTTTGAGCAGCAGAAAAGTGATCATCTGAAGACCAAATATGGAGTAAGAACGTTGGATGGCATAAAATTTCCCAATCAAATCTGTTGACAATGTTTCTGGTCAATGGAGGGAAGTGAGCACGAGCATTACCCTGAAGGAATAGAACTCCTTTTCTGTTGAACAGTGCTGCTACCTTCTTTCACAGTTCCTCATATATATAAGCTTCAGTTAGCCACAGTTCACTGCAGTAGTCATCGTTTGGCCCTGTGCAAGGGTTCATAATGAACAACACCATGTGCTGTCCCCCGTACACACATAACTGCACGTGAATGCAGTGCTTCACTGTGTGTGGAATTGGGTCAGTGGTGAACAGGAAATGTCTAGAACTTTTGAGGGTGCTGCACTGAACCCATTTTTCATCACATGGCAGTAGTGGATAGGCGTAAATTTATATGGGCATATGGACACGGCCCCTTCCATTGTTTTGACATAATTGCAATTTTACATATATTGTCATGTATAAAATCACATATGTCCTGAGCTCCCTAACACACAACATGATGATTTTGGAAGTTTTTACGTTGCTGCGCATGTTAGTACCCTAACCCAAAATAGTCGCCCCTTCATAATGAGAACGCAGTAAAAAGCCAGTAGAGACACATTGCTGCTTTTTGGCTGCAGTTATTTCGCGGGGGATTTACTTTGACAATTTATATCCCTTTCCAATTATATGCAGCTGCCTTCGGACGGTTTTTAATAATAATAATAATAATAATAATAAATTTTTATTCAACCCGATATACAATATTTCGTGATACATAGCTTGAGCAGTATAAAAATTATAGAAATGTAAGAGAAGATCTATATTAAATTATTTTAAGTTTTGAGGTTAGAAATGGAAGAGAATATAAAGCCGAAGCTTGTTACGAGATTCTCTTCCAGAATGCGGTGATGTTGACAAGAGAGAGGGTAAATTTTCATATTTCTGAATTATGCTTATTTTAAAGAGTTCAGTTGTTGTATATCTTTGGCAGAAGGACGTGAAAAACCATTGTAATAACTTAAGAACAGACTGAGCGTCGTTTTTACGAATTAATGAGCAAGAAGTATTATTGTTATTTGGGATTTTTCATGGGAATCTCTCCCTCATTCCAAAGGAAAATTCCAAGGGAAAATTCCCTCATTTGAGAAAATTGAGAAATTTTCAACACTAACAGCGAATGACAGGGCTAGTACCTGCATTTGTTTTCTACTGTCGTGATGAACTTGCAGAGTGTTCTTGTCGAGGTTCACAGGACGACCTCTCCGGGACTTCTCTTTAAGTGATTCACCCCCGTCTTTGAACTTTCAAAACTAATTCCGAATTGTGCATTATTTTACAGCATCTAATACGAATGCCAAGCAAATGCGAGGAGCTGTTTCTTCAGCAATTAAACCGAGTTTATATTGGTATAAGACATCCACTCACAATGTTTTCTGATACCGCCATTAATAGATTGTCTTTATACTACCAAACTGCTGACTCATCTGATTCATATGCATGAGACATCATGGGATTTCAGCTGACAATATACCGCAGGCTTAACCGCCATTTCTCCGTAAATTTAATCTGTACACGAAGTTTTTTTGCTTTCCCGGAAACGGTAAATACTTTTGTGATTGCCTGATATATTATGTAGGGACATATATAAAAAATTTTAGTTTCTCCATTTTATAACGTTTCAGGTATGACATCACATATGCATGAGTCAAGTCAGCGTTAGATAAAAAAGTACAGTCAACGCAATGAATAGATATAGGCGGACCTCTTTCGATTATTAGTGTTTTACCTGGATGAGTTTGGTTATACTATTTGCATTCTATGGCGTAAAGATAGCTAAGCACACGTTGCGCCGGAATCTGCATATTACTAGGTGATCCGGATTTCCGTTATCGTAAATCCGGAATATCGATTGCTAAAATGGAAAAGGAAAGCGTCAGCGAGATCTGCAAATGTGCATTTTCTACATCATAGATAACGATATTATACCTTGATCTTGATCAGGAGCGTTAAAACAAACATAATACGACGCAAATTCAAGATAAAACAAAAATATCGGTTTTTGTTTTAAATCAGTATTTTCTAAACGTTTGGAAACTTACTGTTAATCGAAGGAAATGCTATCGAAGACAAATTAACGTGTTCCAATAAAACAAGATATTTAGTCATTGTTACAGGCATCGTTTTAAATCTAAGCTAAGTAAGAGCGTTGTCGGAAGTGAATTCGAGGCCTCCGTTTTTATTGGAGAATCTATGGAGGATTTTATTTAAAAAGTGCTTGGGATTACAACAGTAACCACGATATTGTGGCAGATATTAATGTGCTTGGTTCTAATTAGGCCCATTTACTTCGGGGTAATTAGCAATAGAATGCGCACATTAGCTTGCGTTTAATGAATACTTTTAAATTTATATTCTAAGTAATAAATAAAATAAGAATATATAATAAATAATAAGAAGAAATAATTTAGTCAAACTATATACAGCTATTAGTAATATATCTGCTAGGATATGATTATAATATTAAAATTGATATTCATGAAATTTGGAAAATATTAACATGATTCGGTGAGAAATAGAGAAGAATAGAAAGGAATAGTTTGTTACGAGACTATTTTCTACTTAGGCAATATACATATTACATATTTCATACTTAATAATTTTCGACCTTCACGTAGAAAGAAGCTCAAACTAGAGCTGTTTTTTGTTTAGGAGAAAAAGAGACGCCGTCCTCATCCTGGATTCGAACCAGGGTCCTTCCGCTTGGCCGGCTGTGGCCTGATCTACTAGACGAACGAGGACAAGAACAAACGCATTTTTCTCCGTATATGAGGATGTAAGATATTATTACCCTTCACAGGGATAACACAATTGCCAAATAATGGTCAACACAAAATTTGGCAATTGTGTTATCCCTGTGAAGAGTAATAATATCTTACAGCATATTTCATGAACCGCAGTTTCCAGTTCAGGTGCCTCGAGTTCACATTATTTTACATACTTAATGAATAGAGTAGGGAACAGTAATTTTATTTTCATTAGTCTATAAAATAAAGATTTTTTATGTAGATTTATAACCTAATTTTGAAAACTGCAATGGTGGGTAGGGTGAAGCATTGAGTAGATGCATGCGTTTAATTTAGATAGGGAAGTGGTAAGAGAGTTTGGGCACTAGATTTGTATTGTTACGTTTGTTTATTTTTCCATTTGTGAAAAAATATTGCCATGCTTTTAGTAAGTGCTTTCGTTATTCAGATTTAGGCAATATCCTCCTCAAATATCAGTAGATAAGAAGAAAAAATGCCAGTTTGGAGGGCCTTGCCACATCTTGTAAATATCGCAGTTTTGACTAGGAAAAATTTTTTTGAAATAATCTAAAAAACTGTTTTTTATAATTAGAGATGGCTATGTATTTAGAGCTTTAATATGAATGCACAAAAATAGATCGCCATGCTTATTGAGAATTCTACACTTTGCGGGTTTCTTTTTAGGAATGTCAATGAATGATCATTTTTAGAGTTCGAAAGAAACATAGTTAAGAGCATTTCTTTCCCGTATTACCTTTGTTTAGATTTTATATAGATGACTTTTGCTATATTATTATTGATATAATAAGAATTGATACAGTTTTTGAGAAGCCAGAATAACCATGATTTCCTTGCATTAAACAAAACATTTTTCTAGAATATCAATAAAATGTGAATGATGTATGTAGGAATAATAAAATTAGAGAACTAGGCAATGCGACAACTGTAAAATTGCGTAATAGACGAACTTAACACCAGAAAAACTTAAAATTCCAGTATGATGTCAATAAAATATATCGTTCAAGAACTCTCGAAAATTTGAGATTTTCAATCCAAACGAATAAAGGGTTTTAATTTTCGCTGTAAAGTATGGAGTTGGCATTCAAATTATTTAAAGTGATAACGTGCTCTAAAATATTTTTCTGTTAGTCTAGCTTCTTCAATATATCTAATGGAATTTTATGTTTCAATAAGCTATCAAGTTTCTCGCTCTAATAGCTATAAAATCCTCAGGCCGGAAGCTTCGGATCTGAACAACGTTTTCAATCAGATATTTATTATTCGCACTCAAGATCTTTTAATATCTTATAGCGCAATTTAGTTGCTCCGCAGCTATTACTACGATTTTGGATTCACTAGCTTGAGTTCGAATCTCAATCATTTTGATAAGGTGTAAAAGTGTTTCACTGTTCGTAGATTAAATTAAGCTCTCGGTTTCTCGTTTCAGGGAAACTCACCGAATAGTCGTGGAATACAAACCTAAAACTATTTTGAAATATATTTCTGCTACTTATATTGCAACGATATTCAGAAAATTCTAAATGGTAAATATCTTTTTGAGGATGAATGCGTTATGTGATAGGGTTAAAGAAATTTAACACTGCAACAGCCAGCTAATTAGTTTAATCATTCATATGCTGTGCTGCACCAGCGCCCCCTGTAACTAAAAGCGGACCAAGTTAGTATAGAGGGCGTCGTGACGTAACAGGAGTTGACCAACATAGTTTCCCGAAGAGAAGTCGATTTTCTTGTACAGTAAGACTGTCGGAACTGTTATATTATTGCTTAATCTGTTTTGAATGATTAAAATAAAAGTATAAAAGAGCGAAATTGTTATCAAGATATTGCATGTGGAAATTACCATGGAAGCACACGTGTATTTTAATGTTAGATTCCCACATGCTTTTGCGTTGTGAAGAAAATGGATTCACCACGTGAAAAGAAAACGTTTCGTAGCACCAGTGAGTTCAAAGGTATGTTCCCTTATATTGTATTCTTAACTACTTTGATTGGCGCATTTAAATGTCGTGAAAAAGAATATTGAATTAAAAAATTTATTAATATTACAGGCGATCTATTAATGCATGCAGATCTGTATAGTCTACTATAGTCTGACAGCTTTATACAAATGAATATTAATAATTTTCGCTAATATAGTTAACAAATAAAATAAACTACTCTATATACTAAATGTCTTGTTCAAAAGTGAATTTAAAATTTTTCATGTTGCGCTATAAAATATAATCGTTTTTGGGCATCATAACCTAATTATTATTAGGGCATTAAATCTTAGCTAACCAACTATTTACTTTCCTATAATAATTGTTGAATATATGAGTTGTAGCTCTGTAACCCCCCCTCATTGAGCCTATAACTCCCTTTATGAACTTTCTGCCTACGCCTATGCATACCACCTCAATTATTTTGTTAATGATGTTGAAACTGCGAAATAGTATTGTAATAATGGCTCCAATAAATGTTATAAATGCTAGTTTTACATATGTACATGTTTTTTAATCAGAGCCCATGTGTTTCAAGGGAGTTGAATATGTTATTTTTTTATATTTTAAAATAGCACGGCTTTTTATGTTCTTTAAACAAGCTAGGCATTTTAGAAATTATTTAACGATTATTTAAATTTGTATTTTACAATATCTCAATTTCAACATAACCTGAAAACAGTCCTTTTTTTCTATTCGTTTGCCCAGGTTTATGTGTTAGACTTCGCTGACAGCTGGATTTTGAGAGAAACTGGGTGTCTTTAAGAGTCATAATGGTTCTGTTGTTAGTGTGTCATATATCTAAGTCTAAAATAAGGAGCATATTCTACTATTCTCCAAAGCTGTACACCGTATATGTCATCGACATGAAATACCTGAATTTTGCCAGATTCTGAGAGACAACGTTCAGTTATGCAGTATTTGAAGAGAGTTATGCGAGAGCGAGCTTGACATCTATAGAAGAGTACACCTTTTATGCAGAATTTAAAGCTATTGATGAACTTCGGGAAAAGTTACAATTATCAAGTTTATCTTCAAAATGGACAGTGATATTTAAAGACTATAAATTGTTAACATTAAACCTAAACTTGTGACCAGTTCCACGATAACAAATTCTACTATAATAGATTCAGTTTTGAATCTTGGTACTATTTTGCTGAAACTGAACTGAAAAAAATAGAATTCGATTTTTTATCGCCAAAAAGTAAAAAAGTTTAACAAATAGTGCAGTATCGTAGATAGCTTTAGCAACTTAGACAGTGATACAATTTCTATATCTGTTATCAATTGCGTAAATACCATTTATATATTATATTGTTAGACAGCTTAATTATAAAAATGCCTGAGAAAATGCACGCCCTCTTTCTTAATAGAACAGGTGGTAAAATTAGAAAAAAAAACCAGTGTGCATATCTGATGTTTAGACATTTAGCAGTTTACTCTTTTCGATTTCTCCAAATGCATATAAATTTATAAGCAATTTTGAAGACCCAATTTCTCCTTATCCTAGCACTATTAAAAGGTTATGTTCTTCATTTTAAATTAACCCCATAGATGAATGTGAACAAAAAAAATTTCTTAAACTATATATGCACTAAATTTAAACAGTTATCGGTGGCACTGCGGAATTCGTCTCCTAGTGCTTCCCTCCTCTTAAAATGAGTCGGAAAGTCACTAAATGTTGTGACGTTAGCACCTCCTTTTTGTAATGACGTAAACAACATGGCGGCAGGTCAGTGTCACAATTGCCATTCATTTGGAAACACTTCCAAAGAAATCCACTAGGGAATGGCTTGTGCAGTAGCACCCAGTTATCTTCCTTTGAACATTTTGCAATTTTACTATTGGATGAAGTGCATTTAAAATCCCAATTTAATTATAAAGATGGAAGCATAGTTGGAAAATGAGTAGATTTTGAAACAGCTGCTATAATAGTGGACATGTTTTTATGGTGCAAAATTTGTTGTCGCCACATAAAAATGTTATTCATATTTTGCCAATTCGTACATTAACTGCCCAAGAACTTCGTGAATTTTTAAAAAAAATTTTGAAACTAGAAACTACTGGTTTTAAAATTATTGATGTCAGCTCAGACAATAATGCAATAAATTGGAAAACCATGTATTTATTTAACATCTTACAAAAGTCAAGTATTGTGCACAGAAATCAAATTGATCAGTCTAGACCAGAGGTTGGCAACATACGGTGGCACGTGAAGTGATTTAAAAAACATCAGAGTGTTTCGCTTCAAATAAACTATTTTATTTGTCTTTGATAAAATCCATTTTCACATCTCTTAAAGAGAAATGTTGTTAGATGTTTGTGAAGGAAGTGTGCAAAACCATAAATTTGAGATCAGACAGATTTCTTGCACCTTGAATAGTCCTTAATTCTATTCCCATCGAAAATTTTACTTTCTTCGTGTCTCAACCTCTCCACTATCACTCACATTTGCTCTTCATAAGAGTAGTGTTTTGAGTAATTAATTTTGCCGAAACGTCTACTATAAAATAGCAAAAGATTAATATTTGTTCACTTCAAAACCTTTGAACTAGAGAATACGGTTTCATACAGCAAAAGGATTGCACTATTTGCATTTTGTATTGTTAAACTGTTGATTGTATGTCAAAATGTACAAGGACATTTTTAAGAAAATTCCTTTTTTTTGGCGCAGAACGCCCCTTGCTGTCTTTGCACCATATATCCAACCAACCTTTTATAAGAAAAGTAATTCTTTTACTGAACTAGGAATATATCAAAAGATCTACCTAAATTGTATTAATAAGTGGAAGGTAACACAGTCATAGTATAATGGATAATAAGCAGCATAATTTGATTAGTGATTCCACTAGCATGCAGAATGATTCTACGGTATTGCTTTGGTACAATATCCCAAAAACGTTGCCGATCCCTGGTCTAGACCAGTGTTTCATGTTATCGATGCTGTACATTTACTTAAATGCGTTTGTAATAATCGGTTGAAAACTTCCTTGGTCAAAACTGCCCAATTTTTTAATTTGAAAAAATTACATGAAACAGAAATTGGAGATCTTGTAAAATATAAACATGGGCTCACCCTAAAAGCTTTGCACACAACCAACTTCGAATGTCAAAATGTAAAATTTGTTTTTAACCCAGCATTTTGCAGGTTTGAGAGAGGTTTATCAAAACATTTCATTATCTAATTTTGAAGGAACTGCACATTTTACAGAAACCATCAGTATATAATGGAAAATGGTGTGGAAACAACCTTTAAAGGTGAACATAAATGCGATAATTATGTGAATCCACTTGCAAACATTTCGGATGACGGGCGAGTGGTCTTTCTTACTAAGTTTTTGATATTGTTAAAGGCTTAGCAAAGGTTACAATGATTCAGGCTCTGCGCTGCCTTTATGCAAACTACTCCTGCAATACTTCGATCGACTAGATATCGTGTAACTGAAGAAAATTTTATATACTTGCTAACTGGTAAATTCCAAATGAACTCCTTAGAGAACCGTTTCAGCAAGTATCGAGCATTGGCTAGATCTGTATATTCTAATTCAGTTCGACAATATAAAGTTGAAAGTAAATTGCATATTCAAATCATTTGCCATTAAGTTTGAAATTGAGTCAATGTGGTATTATTGATATAAAAGTTTTTGATGCTTATAATACAATTTGGAATGTGCCAACTGGTGGATCATGTTTTCCTAAAGTTATTAATATTTATGACACTGACATATGTAATTGGTTGGTTGGTTATATTTTTATGTATGCAAGTACATATGTAATGTAAATTCTTAAATGCCCATATTAAAATATTGCTGGTTATTGTTGCTATTTATATTTACGAAGGGAAAAGTGTTTAGAAGGTAAAGCATACATTATTTTAAAACGTTTAATGTTTCGAATATAAACAAGGAAAATTTAGTTACATTAAAATTCCTGATAGGGATGGTTTATCTTGTCCACACCTAGATATTCTAAATTCTGCGTTATTTAACTATATAATAATACAAAAATTAGTATCAACGTATGAATCTATATTTTTGAAAATACCAAACTAAAGGCTAGCAACTGTAAATTTAACACTTTATATCATTGCTCAGAAGGAATGTTTCCTCAATTTTGATTCATGAGCTGAAGGTCACACATCAGATACCAGTATAAAATGCATTATTTGTGCCAAAAAATGCATTTTTAAAAAATTGCATTTAAAATAAAAATGACTTTGCTGTCTTTCTGCCTGTTGATAAAAAGAAAATGTTTAAGTGTTTAAAAAAATAGCAGTTGTGTATCAGTGGTAGCTCCTCAAGTGAATCCCTGATGTGTCATTTAAAATTATTAATTGAATGGTTTATTTTTTCCAAATGGTTTTGATTTTTTGTGAAATTTAAAATTTGATTAAAAATTGAAGTAAAGTTTTAAAATGAATGATATCAAATCTTATAAGCCAATTTATTTTTTAAAGCATTTATATGCTACTTATATAAATGTATTTGTGAATTCACTAAAAATTATTAAATTATCATTATATTGTGCGAATTTAATAATTTTTAGTTGAATTAAAATGATGACTTTTCTTAAAATAAAAAATTGTTTAATTTAAATATCTCTTATGTGACTTCTCATATATATGTTCTCTTCAATTATTGGTTCATTTTGTACATGTGAATGGTGTAAAATCTTTTCTTTTGTGAGATTAAAATAACTAAAAGAAAAATGCTTTTGTCAATTTATTGTGAAGAAAAATTGCAATTTAAAAAATGCAATGAATTAAGTTTTTATCTTTACTGATTGAAGAAGTGACATTTTTTAATTGTATGTGACTATAAATTTCTAAATAAAATACATCTGTCAATTTTTTATTAAAAACATTCAATTTAAATATAGCAAATAAGCATCTAAATTATAAACAACGTATAAAAATAGTAGTTAATGTACATGCATATATATTTAAACAAAAATATTCGTATTTTCCAACGATTTAAGCACGGAAGAGACATAAGGTCCACTCTAATGACGTCACGAACTGACTTCGCTAGCTTTCAGTTATAGGGGGCGTCGGTTGCACGCGATAATTCCCAAATGAATAAAAGCGAGTAATTGGGCTTCTTTTTTAAAGTGCTTGTGAAGAGTCAACGGAAATTTGATTCTCAATGACTTCCTCTTCCGAATTGCTAAACTATTGTTTGCTTTTCCCTGGAAATTATGAAAAACGGAAGTAAAATTCAGTTAAAAACAATTTTAATATCCGTGTATGTAGGTGTAAAAAACATGAATGAATCAATTTTATATTCAAGTAGTCTACTTTGACTTTCTGTGTTTTTATAAAACTACTTTTATATGCCAGAAAGGTCCCCATTAATACATGAATTATTTTGCAAAATGAGACTTGAGATTCGTCGTTAGATTTACATTACGGGGACTAATAATTTAAATATCAAAGCATACTTATTCCTATCAACATCCGCTGAATGCTATGCCTTAAGCTTTTGCAAGATTTACTGAAGCTATTTCGTAATCTTACGGCTTAAAACAGCGATTATATTAAATCTAAGATAATCCTCAGCATTCATCAAACCCTTATTCGTTTTAATCATTCTTGTATTAATGCACATTATGCAGAGAAGCTGTATATTCTAATGGATATTTACGTCACTTAAATATTGAATATTGATATTTAAAAATCATGAATTAAAGCACTCCCTATTTATTAGGTCTTTACCTACTAACGGTTTTTAAATTCATAGTTCAAGCATCCATTTAATAACTCTATCAGTTTTGCAAAGTCGTGTAAACTTTACTCATGCCGATTTAACTATTAGTGAAATTAGCAATAAGAAAATTGGTTTTACAAGATTATTATTTGTTATATTTGAGAATTTAAAAGAAATTAATTTTGTATACGTTTATACAAGTGTTGGTTATCGCAGAGTATTCATGCATCTTCTAAAGATCCTCAACTTTTTCACAAAATGCTATGGCAATCCTGAGAATCAAGTGGAAACAATCTGCACAGGGCCAATAATACTATACGCTGATATTTTCTTTTGCATGAACTGTAACTTGACAATTCAAAAGAAATTTGAATGGAGTTTGAGAGAAAACTGGGGAAAAGGTGAGAGATAAAAATACCTGTTATCTGGAGATAAGGAAGAAGACGTTCAGAGCCTTAAAAAGTCGAACCGCTTGTTAAAAATGCGAAGTCGTTAAAAAGGCTTTTGGCTCAGATCCAGCATGTTGTGTCAGACAAAAGTTTTTTCGGCCACCTATCAGAGCCGAGATTCTGAACTCGACGAGAAAAGAATTTAACGTTTTTTCGTCGCTAAAAACCTTAAAAGAATTTTAAATTTTAGTATATATCGCATTTGGTGAATTCCTTGTATTTCTCGCTAAAAACTTAATTTAATTTCTGGTCTTATTTATAATTTTCATACCAATTGAGCAACGGTTGCCATTTACCATTAATTATTTTGTATCTATATTGTTCTCCGCAGAAATATTTACAAATGCTAAGGAGAATAATAGTAAAAAATATGAACCAAAGTATTACGAAATCTTTTGGCTTTTCATCCTTTTAAAAGCAATGAGCTAACTAATATTGTTAGCATGTTTGTTAATGTCAGTGATGTTTATTTTTTTATGCTGAAATGAACTCTTTATGCTAATTCAAACAATGCACGTAGTACCTTCGTAGTTATTTCCGTTTCATGTAATACAATTTAAAATAAAATATCTTTCCCTAACTTATGGTGAGACACTGTTTAATATTCAGTTTTCGTGTGATAGCAAGAAAAATAGCAAAATGCAAGAATGTGAATTATGTATTGTTTGCAATATAACACGTTACAAATAAAAAAAAAATTCAAGCGTAATTTAAAGCTTATAATAATGGCCCAAAACTCGATACAAAAGATATAATTGACATTAGTTATTTTATGCTGCATACCGCGATCAGAGGAATTTATTAATTATTGAATAAATAATTATTTTTATTTAAAAGCCATAATATTTATGCTTTATAACATTGAACGTTATGAGATTATGGCAAAACCTCTGCACTACGAACCTTGCCGTTATATTCATCTATCGTACTGTTAACCTGTGTCCGATTCCAATGACATTATAGAACGTGCGTCATTTTGTACCCACCGTGATTCGAGGTTTGCTTGCCTAAACAACAGAGGTTTGGATTATCGGAAAACTGCAGGTCTCGATGTAGGATGATTATAGCTGCCTTTGCATCATAAAACGCAAACAAATAGTATGTCACTTATAAAATTATATGCTACTTATAAAATTATATGCTACTTATAAAATTATATGCTACTTATAAAATTATATGCTATATATAAAATTTTGTGCTGCATAAAAAATTCCATGCTATGTACAAAACCTCAAAAAAATTATATCTTAAATTTAGATTATAATTTTGTAAAGCGATTTTTAAATTCCTTGCTCAGAATTTCTAATGAAATAACCTTCTTGAATTCTTGTTAACATTTAAACAAGAAGCAATGTTCATGGTCACAGAAGAAAGTAACATTTGATAAAATTTCAAAAAACGGTTTTTATTTGAAACTTGGAATGTGGAACCCGATGATTCAATTGACCAAAAGCAAATAATTGGAGCTTTCTCTGATTAATTCACTAGCTTTACATAATAATTTATTATGTATCATTATATCATCTCTCAAATATAAGTTAGTGTATATACAGAAAATCTTCTAAAGTAAAAAAGTGCTGCCCTGAAAAATTGCGATTTAATATTTAACCAGTTATTCCCTGTGACCACAGAATGATTCAATATTTTGTTTTACCATACAAAAATATAGAAAGTTTTCGAACTGAAAAGCCGAACTCTAAAAAAAAGGCTTTGGAAAGCCTTTTGTAGACCTACATAGCAAACATAGCAATATCACATAAAAAAAGTGGTGACTGTAAATTTATTTCTAGCTTCAATCAGACGTATAAAGGCTTATTAACCGACATTCATGAATATTCTTTTTCCATCATTTCTCCATATTTCTCAATATTTCTCCCTAGTTGAAATGTTTTCTGCCAATAAATACTACTGCAGTCACTTTGAAAAGTGAAATTTTCTTGAATAAAAAATTAAATTTAGCTATAGCGAATTTCTGAACATTAAGGTCTTTTTTCTTTTATTTCTTTCCTCTGCTGCTAATCCTATGACTTAATTTGGATTTATTAAATATTACTATAGGTAACTTTTTGAATTACGTACTTAAATAAGCAAATGTAACTTTTCCAGAAAATTTACGTTACAAACATACATATATTAACCTTTACTGCAACGATAATAGCTTTATTAGCACAAAGATAATTAATCTATCACTTAGAAAACAAATTTTAAGACGCAATCTACTTCAAGATAACTTTTGTGAGCTTTATTTTTACCCGCTTTTATATGAAATGTATTTCTCAATACTTAATATAATTAAATCCCATTTATCGTAGAAATATCATCCCATTTAATTAGTTTTAATTTATATTGGTGGTTGTATTTTAATCAAGTAACATATAATAGAAAATTTTCTTAAACTTAATAATAATAATAGGAATTTATTGAACCATATACAATTACCGGTAATTGTATCACTGGTAATTTATTCAACCCATATACAATTATCGGTGGTACACCTGTTCCCATATTATTCTAATTATACAATTGATTATTTTTGAGATTACGAGCATATTATATATATTAATAGTCGTGCAACTAAAAAAAATCAACATGAATGTATGATAGCTATTAAACATTATTATTATTATTATTAAACATCATCATTATTATTAAACATCATATTATTAGCTCATATACATGAATGTATGGTAGCTGCTAAAGACACTTATATTTGTGTACTTAATTTTCTTAGTATTTAATTAATAAATTTATTAGATGTAATATTGTAAATAGCAATTAAAGGTCATATACTCTGGCGTGTATAAATAATTACATTCAATTACTAAATTACAAAAACATAATTGTAAAAGAATTTTACTTGAATTCTAAAATATGAAGGCATGTATTTAAAGCTTAATAACTTTAAAATTACCTGTTGTGCGTTTACTGTTATTATTAGGATTGTTTTTAAAAGTTCCAAATCGCATTAATTTTCGTCTGCCTCGCTTTCCCTTAACATTCAAAACAGGCCATCGCTAATCCTGTGTGGTACTTATATTGATAGATCCAAATGCAGACCTAATCAGATATTAACTACTAAATAGCACTGAAGCACACAGATACATTATTTTGCCTAGGGGCTCCGAAGCGGTATGTGGTATATTAGAACATAAAGCTTTAGTAAATCAGGTCATGCAGGAACAATTAGATTGAAATTACAGTAAATATAGTATTTATGTTCAAAAGCATGGCTAATAACAATACACTTGTTACTTTATTTGTCATATGGAACACACACTGACCAAATATCGTATGTAAATAAATAGAAATGACAGTCGAAGTTTTATAATTTTTATATACATATATATATAATCTAATCTTGATAAGCATGAAGATTTACCATAAGACTGATCACATATTAATTTTACGAGATAGTTGTATAAATGTTTTTACGTTGGAAAAAGTCGAGACATCGTTAGCAAGCGAAATAATTGAATCGTGGGTCAGCTAGCAGTCAATCGCTTCCACCCCTTGAAAGGAGCGATGCCTTCTTTTTAACTAGCTGGTCGGTACGAACGAGAGAATCGAAGCAAAGCGAGTAAGCAAGGAACCGATTGTTTATACCTACTTGAAAAGAGTGATTGCTACTCGCTTAGCTAATTGCATATGGATGACCGAGAGTATCGAAGCGAAGTGGGTCAGTCGGTGACCAGAAGGAACGGTGACATCAAATGAATAAAAATGAGCTAAAGCGATGGCGAATGTATTCCAATCTGTGCCTTTACGCTTACGTAATAAACAATGTTTGCATAATTAATTGTTATCATGTTTCATTAAAACACTGTGATCCTCATTTAAAAAAATCTAAAGTTTGGATTTTTTTTTTCTACTAAGCTTACATAATAAACCAACGAATCAAGATACCGGTTTCACCATGCACGGTTACGCGATGTATCGAGTCAAATTTAAAAACCATCGAGAGCTTTCGAGATGTTCAAATAATCGAGACAATCGACTTAAAAAGCGCTCATCACTAACTAGAATATCGGTCAGTCTTACTCAGAACATCATTCCGATTGGTGTCACTTTCTAGTTAAAGATTTTTTTCCGATCTCTTGAGAGTGAGTCACTAATGGGGAACTTACTGTAGTGAATATGACTACGGAACCGTAGTTTCGGTAACATCCTATTTGGTATGAAAGCAGTTTTCATAATCGCCAATCGCGATTTATCAAAAAATACTAATAACAGCCAATTACGTAGTGTCATAATTTTAACGAAGCTACTCGTATATGCATTAATGGCTAAAGATAACTGACAAGAAAATCCAACGAAATTGCAATGTATTTTGTATTGAAAACCAAAATTGATCATTAAAATTTTGTTTTTTCCTTTTGCTAGGTTTTTAAAATAATTAACTTGTTCTCTGCAATAATTACCTTTAAGTCACGTTCAATCATTAAACGTCTTACACACATTTTGAATCTGAAAATTTTCCAGGGTCAATTTGCCAAATTGTTTTGTAGTTGCGTAAGAAAATTCCAAACAGCATTTTTTTGCGGAATTGAAAATTTAATTAAATATTAGTAAATGGCATAAGGTCACGCATCAATAAAACTAATTGCGACAACAGACAATTACTATTCTTATTCAATGGAAGCATTGGCACATAAAGTACAATTATTTTTAAAATACAAGGTGTCTTAGCAGGGGGGTTACAAACTTCAAGGGGTCATAGTACTCATCAAGGTGAACGATAATATGTCATAGAATCTAAAGTCGCAAACCACCCACAGCGCCAGTTCTAAAATCGTCCAGCATGCACAAATATTTACAACCAGTGAATGAGAAGCGCAGCATGCGTTGTCCTAATCAGCTATGCACTTGATCAGCTGACCTGAGTAGTATCTGGCGCTCTTCACGCACTGGTTGTAAATATTTGTGAATGCTGGACGGTTTTAGAACTGGCGCTGTGAGTGGTTTGCGACCCTAGGTTCTATGACAAATATAATGGTTGTTCACTTTTATAAATACTATGACCTCTTGATTTGTAACGCTGGTGCTGAGAAACCCTATATATTGATAAATATATGTAGGAAAATACAGTATTTTATGGGTATTTTCTTACATTGCTAAAGAACTGCTTACTTTTAAATAAGGATATTCTGTAAGTGTGCATTTGTAGTTTAGAATAACGATACTGGAAGTATGTAAAAAATGTTGAATGACAAATTCTATTCGTAGAAAAATAATTACTAAAAATCGACTGTGCGCGAAATTTATTTCTTCAAGAAATTTAATTGACTTACATATCTTTCGTAGATTCAGAAACAAACTTAACAGAGAAATTCTGAAGGCTAAGCGATCCTTCTATTTCGATATGTGCTCCTCTAACGATTCTAAGAAAATGTATAATTATCTCGGATCTCTTGCTGGTAAAAAACCAAGGCAACAATTGAATGTTATCGAAATCAAGTTTAATGATACTTTGGTTACTGTCCCACTGGACATCTGCAACTTGTTAAATCGCTGCTTCATACAAACTTCCAGTGACATTTATTCTTTTTTCACTCACACTCCCTTTGACTGTTGTAAATATTTATCAAATTCTAATTCTTCATTTTTTATCCCCATTTTCTGAGGAAGAGGTACTATCCTCATTCAAATGCATTAAGGCTCACGGTTCTCCTGGTAGCGATGATTTATATCCTAGTGTCATGATATTCGTTACCAGCTTATTCTCTACGCCATCATCGAACCTATTTAATTTATTTTTAATTAAATCACAAGTTCCTGAATAATTTAAAGTCACCAAGATTATCTCCATTTTTAAAAAAGGTGATCGTACTACTGATCCTTCAAATTATCGCCCAATCTCTATAATTTCAATTTTCCCAAAATATTTGCACATCTTCTCTTTAGAAGGATGATTGATTTCATTTCTAATTTTTCTTTCATTCACCAATCACAGTTCGGATTTCTTGCCAACAAATCCACGGAATTTTCCCTTATAAATTTTCTAAACCCAATGAGGCAAGCATTTAGTTCTCACCTTTTTTCGATTAGTGTATTTTTTGATGTGTATAAGGCATTCGATTCTATTCCACGTGACATTCTTCTTCTTAAACTTCATTTTGGTAATAGC
>QLNU02015003.1:70283627-70308692 GCA_006491805.2 Dysdera silvatica | reverse complement strand
CAACGCTTAATTTATTTATGTTCTGTGGGTGTGTGTTTGTCAATGCATAATTTATTTTATATAACACGTCGATATTTTCCCCCTTATTCGTGGTTTTTCTCAACATGTTTATGTATTTAAATAATTTTTTTCTGAGGGGTTGCCGAAACTTGTCAAGCAGACTTTTAGTCTGCTTTTTTTTCCGGTCATCCGTCAGGTACCTTCCTGACATATTATTTTTTGTATTTATAATCAATGTTTTTCTTGGTTGCCTGTAAAATAATAATAATAATAATAATAATTATTATTATTATTATTATTATTATGTATCGTTTCCATTAAAAGTTTACAGAATAATCTTCACGACGATTAAGCTAACTATTGAATCTATAGTTACAACCACATTTTCCAATTTTCTTTAAATTCAAACTATTCTGAATCTCAGTAACCATGGCTGTGTGAATAAGCATGATTCGGGTAGTAATTTACATAAAGCTACCAGTTTATCATCTCCAGTTATATAGCCCAGGGATGCAAAAATCGAGTAACGTATATTTCATATCTTTTAAGTATTTATTCACTTTTCGATAACAAGTTCACTTTAACAGTGGAATTGCAATCATTTTCGTTTATGTATATTATAGAGCTTTGCAAGATATCCCTCCGCGTCTGTTTATTAAAAACACTTAACGTTTCACTCCGTTCTATGCGGAGCATCCTCAGAAGCAACAGCTGACCAAGTTTTTTTCCCCAAAAATGCAAGACTTTTGCTTGGTTGCTCGGCAGAAGCTGCAACCAACCGAAAGTTGGTTTTTCTGCCGAGCAACTAAGCGAAAGTCTTGCATTTTTGCAGAGGGAAACTTGGTCGGCTATTTCTTCTGAGGATGCTCCGCATAACACGGAGTGAAACGTTAAGTGTTTTTAATGAACGGTGGGGGGCAACTACCCCAAGCTGCAGACCTGCCTGCAGAAACAAGGTTAAACTAGATTAACGCACATGCGTCGCCGAACACACGCCAATGGCGCAAAAATACGTCGCCAATAGCAATTTTTGGAACGTAATTAAATATCAGCTTATTATTTTTACAAAAAAAAAAAAAGATCATATATTCTTAAAAATGAAGGCGGATTCTGCAAAACCCAGCATATCTTAATCCTAAATTCAACCGGCACCCGAGACAGATCTCTTGTGAGTATTTGAAGTAAATTTAATAATTGTGGTAAATATTACGAAAATATATTTCAATGGAAGCTTTTATGTTTTAGAATTTTCACATTCAAAATATGACAACTTAGTGATACGCTGAATTCTTTTTTTGCTTTCCGCAAACTAAAGAACGAGATATGTAATTATAGATTTTTTTAACGTATTTCGGAATTTTGTTTTAGACTTTCAGTTCCAATTAGAAAATATTCTTTTAATAAATTACTTACCTTTAGAAGGAACAAATAATTTGAGCAGTGATTTAGATACCCCTATTTGTGTTTTAAAAACAAAAGAACACATAATTTTTTTATTTTATTTTCATTCATTCTTGTAGAAGAAAAATACAAATTTTGAATCTTCAATTAAATTTTAATTGTTACCATTTTATAGATTTTATCTATTAGTAAAATGAATTGTTTTTATTTTTCAGAAATTTATAAAACTAAAAATACATGAAATTAATAAAATACTCTGTACTAGAAAATATTTTTCTATGAAAGCTGTCAATTAGATAAGGGAGAAGTAATTAATATCGCAGAATTCCTAACCATATTTTTGCTTTGATAAATCGTTTTACTCTAAAGGGAAAAATAATATATATATATATATATATATACACACACATACACGACGAAACATGCTATAACGATGACGATTTTGAAGTCTAAGTAGTATAGCAATACGTATCGAAAATAACGACGCAATTTGACAATCATACATCAGAACCACCTGGGTTCGAGGAGACACTGAAATCACAATGTTTCGCTGAAGTAAAAGTAGTTAGACGCTTAGCTAGGTCAAGTGAACTGAATTTCATTTTCTTTTTTGTAAAACCTCTAATGCTAAATGCATAGAAAATGGTGAATGTATTCAGGGGTGGCTAAAGTGAGAGGAGACCCTGGCCCCCGTTTGGATGAGGGCGTCAAACTGAAGTGAAATTCAACGTTTTTTTAATTGACCCAACATTAGAAAATTTCTCTAAAAAGAGACAAGTTTAGAGAAATTTTTAGAGACATCTTTAGAGAAATTCTTTCAGAGACTTTTGGCCACTTCCATAGGGCATATGGCTCACTGTGCATCTGTGAAAATCTCCTGTTTTCGCCTGAAGGTGGGGTGGGGAAGCGCCAAAAAGTAATCAGTGCCAGCCCGCCCGGGTTCAAAATTAACCTCGAACCACCCCTAGATGAATTTTACTCGTGTATCTTATGTAGGCACGGTTATGGTTTGCGGAGAGCAAAAGTAGTTGTCTAAATATAAGTGAATGGATGAGTTAAAGTGCGCAGTATACGATGGAATGATACACCATTCTATATTAACTAACTACAATAGTAACCAAGAGCGGGGCAGCCGCAAAAAAAAAAGGCGAATAGAGGTTGTGAAATGACGGTAATTACCCTCAGATACCCGAACTATAAGAAGTATGTGCTCATATATTATAATGATATTTCTAACAAATAGAGGCACCGAACCACACCTCATAAGCAGTAGTGGAGAGGACGATTCTTGTATATTAATATGTAACTAAAGGCTAGTCCACACTGGAAGATCACGTCCCGCGATTTTGGCCTCAGATACCGAGTTTAGCAATTATCTATGGATATCCAGTAGACCATCAGGTGGCCCAGAGGCCGTTCTGAGCCCAAATTCGCGGAACGTTGGTCTCCCATCCGAAATGGGAATCCTGAAACAATCGCTATACAACGTTGCGCAACATTGTATAATGTGGACGCTTATGATACCGTAGACATGGAGAGAGCAGTCTACCTCCAAACTCATTGGTAAACAGGATTGGGATAAACACTGGTAAAATGTCGAAAAGGAAATTATTGTGTTTTGCGCAAGCAGTGTTGAACTTACGTATATTCATAGGCGAACGGTTATCTGGGCTTGTGGGGCACGAGCCCCTCCTCCTCCTCAAGTAATTTGAAATGAGTTGTAATTTTGCATGTGTTGTGTAAATAAATTGGAATATATGTACATACTATGTGCTTACTCCCCTTTCCTTCGTTTCCCCCGATAATTTTGAAAACTGCACGTGCCTGTGTATAGGCTAAGCAGGTTCCGATGTGAGACCTCTCCATTTTGCAGGGTCATACTTAGGGAGGGGCCATCTGGGAGACACCCCAGTGCCGCTAAAACAATGCAGTGCAAGCACCACACAATAAGTTTTTAGCGACCCTTGTATACTTTCCCAGAGTGTCTTGGCAATTGACCTTTTGTATGAGACGTTATATTCCCCATGACGCTTATGAAGCTTTTAAACAGTGGTCAAAATAAATATACACGTTATTAGTCAAATGCGTTAGCATCAGTCGACTGTGCACATTGTAATGTCTATTGTAGGGGGCCTTATAGCCAACATAGAGGCCCTTGGTTTCCGGTAAAAATGGACTTATCTCGAAGTTCTGAGAAGCAGAAATTTATAATTACATTGTACTGGTTTTTTCGTGTTTATAATGCGGCAGTAGACCTAAATAAAACTAATAATTATCTCAACATTGAAGTTAAGCAAAAAATGCAAAGTGATTGATCTCTAGCCTTTATTATATCTCTAGCCTTTAGCTTACGGGTGGGATAGGGTATATCCCAACACGTATTTACCTTCCAAAAGAACGGGGCTGGGATAAGCCATATGCCAGTGATTCCAATTCCCCGGCCCCCCCCATTCGAGTTCTTCCCAAGTCAGTGGTCAGTTTAATAGTACAAATGGCTTGAACGCGGGTCGTAATGAAAAGGGTTACGAAATAAAGACCTGTTGTACAAATGGGACATTTTTCTTCCCTTCTTCTTCTTCACCGCTTTGTATGAAAGTTAATAATCTGATATTAGATTATCATTAGGTTTCTTATCTTTCACTAACGTACACCATATGCTCACTAAAGTTATATGACGTTATTTATTGGTACTTAATTGCGGCTACATCTTCCTCCTGACCCCAAGTAGAGGCGCTTTCACGTATCACAAGTTGATTTCTATGGAGGAGGGGAGGGGGGAGAAGTAATGCTCCCTTCCCCGTACAGAACAAAATCTGTTTTCTAGCTCCGTAAGCTAAAGACTAGCTAACTTTGTTTAGAAATGTCTAATTTTAATTCAAATTCACAATCTTCTCTTTACCTTTGGTTTTTGGACCAGTGAAGAGCTTTTATTTTGTAATATTAAACCCTGGTCTGTTCTTTTTATTTTGTGTTACGTTAAAACATTTTTGAGGGCCGCTAAAATCTGTTTCGCTTAAGGTCGCTAACGCAGTAAGCACGCCCCTGCATTTTGAATATCAGAGAGACGTTGAAAGAACCTTGTGTTATTAAAATTTAAACGTTATTTTAATTTTGTTCCTTTTCCGAGAAATTTTTATTACTGCTAAACCTGAACATTGAAGATAATGAACTTTCAAAAAAATCGTGATTTATTGATTGAATATCCCGAGGAAATTCTTTAGGGGATTCATTCTATTCTTTCAGTTTAGAGCCCATAAAAATTTTAAAACCTATATTCTACGAAAGTTATTGCTCTAATATATAAAATGAATATTATTTATTGTATTTATCCTCAATATACTTTAGTATTTTGAACATTTTTTTAATTTAAAAACTAAAAAAATATCATATATTTAGAGTGGCTATATTAATATAATTTTTAAATTTTAAGCATTTTTTATTTGTTTTGAAACCCGCATGTCTAATACTTTTTGCTATCAAAACAATTTATAGAACCTTAAAATACATTACGATTTTAAAAATATACAGTTTTTAAGCATCGAATTTACACGGTTTTTTGAGATCATTATAACCGATTTTCGCTGTATATCTGAATTGCAAGAACGAAGCAATAGGAGAAAGGAGCATTTATGCATTCTGTATTGTAATTCAGAACTCAGTTCTGCGTATTTTATTTCCGTAGCATGTGAGCAGATGCAATATGCCATCAAAATATTTATAGAAGGGTCACCAGAAGGTAATCCATTTTTTCAGATGACGGATTTCCATAAAAATACCACTATCTGTGTTGCTGGAGATTTTCGATGCATTTAAATGTGTGTTTAGCTTTATGAACATGGTGACGAAGGCATTTTGTAGTGGAAAGCTTTTGTGGGGTATGTCATGGCTATGTGAAAGGGCTTTTCAAGATGCCGGTGTTTGAGTATATGGAAGTTATGTAAAAAAAGGAAATAAATATGTAAATTTCATATGAATATATATATAATTGTCTTAATAGAGTACTTACTTTTATGCAGTTTAGCATTTATTATAATTTATAAATTAAAAAAAATAAAATTAACATTATAAATTCTCCGAAATCAATCAAATAAAATTAAATGAATTTATTTAATCGATACTAATACAAACTAGATCCATTTATCAATAATGAAGACGCAACAGTTTAGGGGAGAATTGTATCATTATACTGACAAAGGAATATTGGATAAGACGCAAAATCAACCTGTCACAAAGTCAATAAACCTAAGTAAAACACAGTGTCCCTTTGTTAATCATATTCACAAGATACAAGCCAAATAAAAAACATATCAATCAAAACTATCAAAACAAATAAAAGCTACATCGATCATAAATATCAAAAAAAAAAATAGTAGAGTGACTTAACACATAGTCCTTGAAGAAATGAAAGGAAATAAAACATACAACTTTGTTTTATTTGGAGCTAAAAGTATGTCTTTACTATTTTAAACACTACCAATCCATTTAAAGACTTGTAATAAAAATTACGAAAACTCATTCCGATGGAAATGTGCGCTGCCCATTATTTGGCAATTGCGTTAGCCCTGAGAAGGGTAATAGTATCTTACAGAAAATATTAACAACTCAAGTATTGTATAGGAATTTTCCCAAGCCTAGGTAAATGACCTTCCATAAAATTTACACTCTTACCCAAGACATTACAGGATAAATTACAACATTGGGATTTTCCTAGACACATAACTGTGACTACCACTGGTAAATAAACAAAGAACATAAAGATTAAAGCTACTTAGTTTAGATCCACGGAATATAGTTATAATTAGACTTCAAGCCGTCGATAGTGAAGCCATTTTCTAATTTTCATACATAAGTACTATGCTGATTTTCACGTTTAATTTATTCAAAAAAGTGTAGCTAAGATGATGAACAGAACTGGTTTCTTCGGCTTTATTAGGCGATGTCCACACATTTCTGTCATAAAAAGATTTTTCTAGAGCTCCTATACGAGGAAATTTTGTAGCGGCGAAGACCTTATATAAGCAGTTTATAATTTTTGCATGCCTCGACAGTTTTATGTATGTCATGCAAAAATACATCTATGCCTATTAATCAGTAACCCTTGACATTGTTCAGCTGCCACGCCAAGTTGTCGACCAGCCCTAATTTCTCCGTAGTTCACGTTCTGTGCACGCTTGGTATTCAAAGGTAGGACGAAGCTGCTTCTTTATTAACAATTACATCATTTGAGACATCCGCATGGGGGCAATTCATCACAGAGTTTAATTGGACCTTTCAGCATGGCAGGGTCCCCGGTTGCCTCTTCTATGGTTCAAACTGTATAATAAATATCGCCCTTCTTCGTTATAAGAAACCAATTATAATGGGTCGTAGCTTCGAAATATCAACGTGAACGTTGTGCAAGGAGAGGAGATTTCCCGAATAAATTGTTTGTTGCGTCCTGTCGTTCGCACACTCGCAAGTCCTTTGATCACAGCATCCGGGTGGTTACTGTAGTTACTTCAATTTATTACCATCGAAGAATTAAACTAGTTTATCAAGCAAAGCCTATATTTTTAGCTTGTCTTCGTATGGGAGAAAGATGATAGTTTTAAGAAGTAATCTTTGAATTGTCCCAATACGGATGAGAAGTAAATCATTTCAGTTTAGCATACAATGTTACTTGTAGGTCAATGGAAAACTATAGAAATGGACTTCTGACAATGAATTTTAACGGGTTTACATTACAGATGAAAGTTTGAAAACTTAATTTTATCAAACATGCCCTTAAGGATACCCGGAAGAAAAATTTGACAAAAAAAAATTATTTGTTTAATTTATTTAAATTCGAACTTTTTTTCTTTATAATGATACCAAATTTATTTATCTGAGAGAATTAGAAGTTCGTTAAATATTTTTTGCACTAATAGACGCCTAAAGAAATGTATGCAAGAACATTTAACATTTTTGCGTTTTTCCAGAAAATTGGAAATATGTTTTTGAAATTTATACATATTATGTATTGCGTCTTTTTACATATACAGTAGTAGAAGTTTGTTAATACGGTGAAAAAATTAATTTTTATTATTTTTTTTAGTTGTTAAAATCCCGCGAAATTCAGTGAGTTTTGTTTAAAAAATTAAAAAATATTTTTTATACCTTAATCACTATAATTGATGTACATTATATGTAAAAATGTGCATTTTATATGTGTAGCGAATTCTATAGCAGTAGATGGCATAGTTACTGAGAAAAAGGTACCTCAATTTGATCAATTTAACATCAGCGAAATTGGGCTTTCTGGGTAGCCTTAAAGATGGATTCAAAACCAATAAAATATATGTTTACATCAACATAGTAAAAGTAAACTTAACTTTAGTTAAATATATTTCCAGTATATTGCATTTCGTTCTTAAATGCATGGATAACCTTTTTTTTTATTTTATAAGTAAATCTTTTAAGTAGTGCTTATTTGTGCTTATGGAATTACTAGGATTTCGAGAATTTTAAACCTATGATTTTTGAGAAATACGTTTTACACAGATGATAATAAAAATATTTGATTTTTGAGTTTATAATGTCACAATTGAAAAATTGACAGTTTTGGATGATATTTTACATACATCCTTAACACATGTATTTATATGATTAAATTGATTGTTTTCTGATATTTTCACTAATTATCTAGTTATCAATTGATTTTAATTATTGCAACGTAATATCGGTATGTTGGCCATATTAAGGTAAACATTAACTCAATAGTGTGCATTTTAAATTCTTTTCAGAATACACTCACATAATGGATGGACGGGTAAAAGAAATACCTTCATCTTTCAAGATTTTGGCGTTTTACGATGAAACGATCCACAAATTGCATTACTAAAACATAATATTAGATTTTCACTTCAGAAATCGTCTACATTTTCTGTTTTTTCAATTTTATAAAGGCGGTAATAATTCGCAAATAAAACGTTAAGCAGCATCGAGATCGATTGAAATAAATATAATTATAAATATAACGTATATTCAAAAATTTGCTTGAAAAATTCATAAAATTTCTGTTGATTTAAAATATTTAAAATTAAATAAGAATTTTATTGCAACGAAACTTAATTTTGAAATTATTTTGATGTTTAATAGACAGCGAGGTATTTAAATGTAAGCATGCAGTCAAAACGCGTGTGTATTTGAGGAGTTTAAAATTTTATTGCGGAAAGAAATCAGCATATGATTAAATCAGTGCTTTCTATTATAATTGAGCGAGTGTTTTGAAATAAAAAACGAGCAATTTTTTCAATTATGAATTTGATTCAAAAATTCAGTTTGAATTTTTTATCTATTATTGTATCTGAAAGCGAAGAGAGAGCGAGATAATGACATAAAACTTTTTACGAGATGCGTAGTTTATATTTACATTATTAAGAATTCAAAGTTTTCCCTTTTTTAGAATGTGACTTCGATTTGCTTACGTATAGCGCAGATATAAAAATATGTTAAAATTGCATAAATTACTTAATTCTTTTCTTTGTAAACATTAGTGTGAAATACTACCTAATTATATTTCCACTGGAACAATATGTTAATAAAATATTTTTACAAAAGTTTGATTTTAGTAGCATTTATTAAGAAAGTGTCCATAATATTTGTGAAGTCGGATCAGAAAGAGGCAAACTAAAATCAAATTTTAACTTAATCTAGACCTTGTTAATTATATTACAATATGTTAATATAAATAATGATGTACAATATTATTATAATTTACTTGAATATAATAATATATTTCGTTTATTAATTTAAAAATATAAATTCAGAAAATGTTGGAAAAATAACGTTTTCTGCGAGACATTATATTTGTGGCGAAGCTGAGAGTAGAGACATATATATTCCACTGTTTTTGAAAATGGTGTGAAAATCAAACTTTTCAGTTGGAAGAGTTTTCGAAACCATTTTTTTTCCTTTTGCTTTTTTGCCGCTAGGTCAGATTTAGTCGCGTACCAGTGGTTTTCAACGAGACCCAGGGGGCCCTCTGTAAGGAACCACTTTTCTGAAAGTGGGCCTGCAAATTTCTTTTTCTTGAATTCAGAGGCCTAAGCTTTGAGCTGCATTGAAGGGATTTTTCAGAGCCGAAATTCTTCATTCTAAAACCCAGTTGAATTTCGACTTTGGGCACTCGCTTCCGACCTAAAAATCTAAAAAAAGAAGAACAGTCTATTCTTGTTTTAAATTTTGACCACGAGTCTGTACTTCTTATGTTTGGAAATGAAGTTTTCGGTCGTATTTGGGAAGTTTAATCTCAGCAGCAGACCAGTTTTAAAAGAACATTATTTCCACTATTAAAAATAACTGAAGAATTAATTTAATATTATGGCTTTTATTAATAGGTACTAAAATTAAAAGGCATTTAAATATTTTGATCTCATTCCTCAAATTTAAAGATTAATACAATAACTTCTCTAACTAAATTCGTTTCGATTAACAACAATTTCTAGATAGCGATGATAATTGGCCACTCGTAAAATGCATCATAGGATTACCCACATTCGGATTAACGTCATATTTTGCTGTTTCCACTTATTGATGTTTTTCTTCGCCAAGTGAACATAGTTTACGAGTGAAATTATATTGAAATAATTATTATATTTTGCAATTATAAAATTTTGTATACAATTAATATAACCGTTGCAGTAGAGTAATATATAGATTAACTGAATGTTTAACATTGCGGATTATGCAAAATATGTAAGAAGTAAAGTACTAGAAGTGGATTCAGTGTAATGGTTTACACTAGATCTATTAAAGTGATTTTCCAACGAAGAACTTAGTGTATCTGTTTAAAATGCTTTCCGATGTTCATCGATGAACGAAATGGGCGCTATTACGAAGTTGTTTATTTTGCTATTTAAACAAAGCATGACAAATAAATTATTGTTGAATAGGAATTAATCAAGCTAGTTATTTACATTTCTCTTCACGGATTTTGTACCATCAAAAAATCTTTTAGAAATTTTAACATACTTGTGTTTTAAAGATTTCATAAAAATACGAATAAGTATTATATTAATTTATATACTTTTAAGTAGTAACAAAGTTTCTGTGAAATAGCGTTCATATTCGATTTCACATTGAAAAACTTCATTTGCGAAAACAAATAACTGAACGTGAAAAAAAGAAGAAATGGGAAACGCGTCTATGAAAGTAAAGAGTGTGATGCTTTTATTGGAAATATAGTTCAAATCAAAATGGGTGTGTATGTAAAGTCCGTAGAAAATTCGAAAAATATTAATGAATAACATCTAACACTTATAATCACAACGTTCAAACTACAGCTGTTTCATAAAGCAGGAAAAAAGAAACCATTCCGGGCTAGAGTTCAACCAGCTACCCCCCCCCCATCCCCGTTAGAACCAGGGTACTAGCCAGATGATTTTACGTAGAGCCGTCCCTATTTATGGATATATTTTCCCCTATAAGTTATTTAAGCCGATTTCTCGCCCCTCCCCCTTTACGTCTCTAGCCTGAGACTTTCTTGCTACCCTATAGCTACGGCCTTAGTTAAAACCGGAGAGCCGCATACTAACAAGGGTATTGAGATCGAAATAAAATACAGGGTACCAGGGAGGAAATTTACATACAAAAGGTTAAACACTGGTGCAGATGAAGGACTACTGCTGAAGCGTCTGAAAGCTTGGGTGATCTTTTTCATTGCTATTTTACCAGTGTTTAACCTTTTGTATGTAAAGGGTATTGAGACTTGGGAACGATGCTCCTTTCCACCGTATTTGAAGCGTTTATAGGATACTATTATTACCCTTCGTAGGAATGAAGTAATCCCAACCCCAAATTTTACTTTACATATAAACCCACTGGGGTAAGTTTTTTAAGATTTTTCGTGGAGGAATTAATAAAATATGTATAAAAATATTAAAATATATGTAAATATTAGAATTTTTGAATGAAACTATGTTTGATGAAAATAAAATAGCTGACGTTTGTAAATTAGTCCATATCTTGCACAATTTCGTAATCTAATATGCAAAATATTTCATATTTTTACATCCAAGTGTATGTGTAATTTTCGTCTTCAATTTCTTGCCTAGTTAAGGCAGAAGAAAACAGTGGTCATTCAAGTGTTTTTGGAACACATTTCAAACGACATTTTATCAAATAGTAGTGATTGTACATATAGGCGTAGTTAGATATTTTGCCACCCGGAAAGAGTGATTGTCATTGCCGTAATTGTTGTGCCTGTCATTGTTTTTTAAAGGCTAGTTGCCTTCCCCGAATTGTGATGCCGGGTTGGTCGCCCCCTTTCCCCCTGGCTACGCTACTGATTGTACACTTCACATCATTTGAAAATGAAATGCTACTTAAAATTCAGTGTATGAACATTGAAAATTCATTATAAACTATCTTTCCCATGAAAAAAATATTGAGAATGCGTGATTACGAGAATCGAGATGCTATGCACAGATTATATGCAGCAGTGTTGTTGGATAAATTGTGTTTAAATTTAGAGAGCATCGGGACGATTAGTCCACTCATCTACAACGAGAACAGCTCACGCCTACCCACACCTGTGTTTGTCTGTTGTTTTGGAAACAAACCTTCCTCAGGAGGAGATTTTGTGGTAGACGGTTAGTAGTTTGTTGAGTTAAGCTTTTATTTAGAGCCAAATGAGTTACAGAGAGTTAAATAATAATTTGAAAACTGCAAGTTTTACATTATGCTTAGTCCTTACGCTTGACAACATATTCCGTAAATTGTTAGTAAATCAACCAAAAGAGCTGAATTTTTTATATTTACTCATACATATTTATTCCTTACTTTGGGCAGCATGGGCTCCGTCAGACTCCTTGAGATTTCCCATTGTTGTCGAGGTAGAAAATTTGTAATAAACTTTGTAAATATACTTATATTTCTATCCAAATAAAGTTATTGTGTTGTCCTTACCACCCGAAGATGGATTACTTAATATATCCACTGTTTTTTTTTAGTAAGCAACGTGTTTTGCATTCAGTGTGATGGTGCTGCGTTTAATAGTGATAAAGTTCGTGATAGTGAATTTGTAACTCGAAGTTCGCGAGATACCAAATAAATTAGGATTGATGACGGTGTGTTTAAGCAAGTTTAGTACGTGATGTAATCTATTTGTGGGTATTATGCTGTGAAGAGAGATAGCTGGAGTGAACTATTGTTTCGCAGGAAACAACTGTTGATTTTTTTTTATCAATTTGTATAGAAAGCAGCCATGTTTTGAAAGAAGGGAGGGGGTAATTTCATTATTTTAAAATAAACGGATTTTCTTGGTTAATCGTGTGACTGGAGCTATTTTAGTAATTTTAATTGTGTAAGAGATCGGAACATTATTAGCAATCACTTAATTAATTAGTAATCACCTAATTAATTAATAATAACTTAACGAATTAGTAATCAATTAATTAATTAGTAACCGATTAATTAATTAGTAATCAATTAATTAGTAATCAATTAATTAATTAGTAATCACTTAATCAATTAATCTTAAGAGAGTTTGAGATCATATTGTAATAATATGTAAATCTATTTATATACCGTGTATTCAAGAATTTTGAAATTTACTCACATTTTTCATCTTAAATATTTTCAAATAAATTACGGTTTAGTGTCATCTATCTTTCCGCTTCTAATGTGCTTTACATCAAATAAAAACTCTCTTGCACATGATTTTAAAATAAGGGTTTCAAATAAATTGTTAGCCTTAAGATCAACTTTATGTAATTGTGCAATTTATATTGCTACTAAGTGCATGAATGCTTATAAATGTATTCGAATTCAATATCATTTTTTAAATGTTATTTTGACATTATAAATGGCTTGCCATTTGAGAAATAGAAACAAACATTTGTTTTTGAAAGCTGTTTAATTTGAGTAACACCATGTCTTCAAATATTTATGATTTACCTTGATTAAGTTCCATGTTTCCTAAGTATAAAAGGTCAATAAATAAATAATTAATTAGTATGTTGTTAGACTATTTTAATCAGAAAAAGATGTGAGAATGTTGACGTTAGTCATAATAAAAGAAACCATGTAATTATTTTAAAATGATTCATAAAGATTCGTTTACTACATAGCAATTTTGGTATTCATTAATGAATGATTTAAATTATGTAGTCACATATAATTAACGTTTATCATGAACTATCATGAACTAACGTTTATTATACTTGTGGTATTTGTTATGACGATTTCTGGCAATACACGCAATCTGTCTTTAGTGCCATTATTCTTAGAGATATTACATTTAAAAATATTTTTACAGAACTATTACGCAAGTTTAAAGCTTTGAGTTCGTTTGTGCTGCAGTAATTTTATTAAAGTATAAAACGTCATAAATGAAAAAGTTACCGATTTGAACTGAGAGCGTTTATAATTCATATATCGAAAGATAAATTTTATTTTCATATTATGAAAAAATAAAAGTCTTTTAGAAGTAGAAATGGCATATTTGTTCTTAAGCATATCTTTTTTCATGGAAAGTAATGATGATGAACGCAGTTTGAATTATATGCTGTTAATTTGGTTGTCTTTAAATTAACTTCTCATTACTGTAAAAGAACTTGTATGTAACTTTCCGAAGCTCAATGGTTCTTTGGTAAAATAACCTTTGCCTACTCGAGGGCTTGTCTCTACTTCCTTCATTAGTAGTAACAAGTCTTTGTCAGAACGTCCTAATGACTTCCTGTGCTAGCGTTTAATTGTGTTGGTTTCATGCAAATGAGCAAGAAAGAATAATTAAAGCGACGGGGAACGAGAAGGTTACCAAAAAGAAAGTTCTTAACCGAGTAATGGAGAAATAATTTTACTTTCAAAGAACAAATCTGGCCTTTCATTCTCGTATGAAGAAAATATGAGCTGTTCCCTTTATTGAAGTTTATAGGAGCTGTAAAACGTGTAAAAGGATCTTCTGTCCGTCGTAATTTAACCTAAGGCATTACTTTGACAATAGTCAGTGAACTTCTACTTATGTAAATTTATGCTTATGTGTTCTTTAATAAGAATCAACTTTCTTGCTGGGAAAGATTGAATTAGGTACAACTTTTTAGAATTGTAGTGAAATTATTCAATTTTAAATAGAAATGTGAATGTGCAAAAGAGTTTTGTGCAAACGTGCATCGAACTGCATTCTTTGTTCATGTTTTAAAGGACTTTTAAAGAAAGCTCCCAAAAAATTCTTAACCACTGACTACCACTTTCGAATACATACCTCCTTATAAAAAATATTTGAAAAATATTCCTTAAAGTTTTATAGAGCATTTCTGGGGAGGAAGCTGATATGTTGTCATACATCGTCGATCCATTATATCCCGCAAACTCAAATGATCTCCTTCAAGTACTGAATTTCAAATACATTGAGAATGCAATTTCCTAAGATGATGACAACATTACCTTTTATCCTGCGTTGCAGATGGGAATCTATTTGGACTGGAAAACTTGTTCCCTTGCATCCACTTGAATACTTGCATCGTCAGATAACTGCAAGCTATATGAGGAGTAGGAGGAGGAGGAGGAGGAGGAAGATCTTGGTATCACAATTCGGGAGTCTACTTCCGCATCTTGAAAAGTAGGACACAACAAAGCGGGATGATAATATGTAAGACGGGAACATTTCTGTATCTTCGATTGGATGGCCTATTCTATTTTCTAGTTTCCCTCTATCGTTATCAGCAGCAATCTTCTGTCCCAGTTGCATTCCTAAAGCTGATTCTATGGAATCTGGCCATATATAATTCTTTTCCAGAATATGATTTTGCGTTTCGAGGAATGGACGATATGGGTAAGAAAGGATAAGGTTTAAGCAAGATTCAACCGATGTTAACGGGGGCTTTGTGGAAGGAAGTAAAACAATCTGAAATGCACTGAAGCTATTTTCTTTAAACAAAAAGCAATCCACTTCAAAAGAAAATGCATATTATATGGATATTTATATCCATAGATTTTTAAGTTATAAAAATATTTGTTTATTTCTTGAAAATACTTTCTTGCACACTCTCCTTCTGCAGTATTAGTTTAAAGAGTTAAAAACATCGTATTGGAGATGTACTTCATCTTATTTTTTTGCTATTTCTTAATATGCGTTGTACAGTATTGTGGGAATATCATCAAAAAGCATTTTTCGGAAGAGTTTCAATTCTTTTATTTGGTTAATCTGGCACAAATTATAAAAACAAGTAATAAAAGTAAGTTGAAAATATTAATTACGTCAAAAGTAAAAAATGTGTGAATGATAAAAGTTAAACGACCAAGAAAATATTATACACAATAAATTTGTATGGGAGAAATCGGGAAAATTGTTACTAAAACCAGTATGTCTATGCAAGTCTAGTCAGCGTATATTGACGGAGAGTTTTTCCAATTAAATAAGAAAACGGGCTATATTCAAGTTAAGATTTTAATGGATTGACAAAATATATATACGTCTTACAAGAAAAGTTTTTTTTTTTCAAATTCAATTTTGTGTTTGTGTGTGTGTGATTTTAATATATTATGAATATATGAATAATATTCAAGTATTATGCAAAGTTTTGCAAAATAGGCTCACACAAAAAGCTATCATAAAATTTGAACAATCTATGGTAATCAAGCAGATGGATTTTATGAGGAAACCAGTGAGTTCTATATATTCTTGGGGAGTCAAAAATTAACCCAATCCTCTTGTTAAAAATTCGTAATGGAAAATGGAATATTTTGGAAAAAGGCGAAATCTAAAGATAAGGTGTCATATTGGGTATAAATAACTTATGTAGTGAAGAACATCGTCGTCGTACTGAAACAGGAATTTGTTTCAGAAATATGAAAGTACACACAGAGCATCGGAAATAAATTGAAAGGTATCTTTCGTATTAGCAAAAATTTGATTGCGTTAAGTTTTTGATAGACTGAAGGCTAGGGGACCAGATATAATATAACAAGTTTGAAGGAATATGTCTATTGAATTTTATGTCTACCATAACTTTATGAAGTGATAGACTCGTTGTCATCCCCGACATATAATATTCCTTCAGGTTATTTATTTTGAGCAAAACCATTTTTCTGTCAAAATATGTGGAAACATCTTTGCGACGTCTGTATAGTAGTTTTCAATAACTAGCGAAGTTTAAGTTTAGAACAATTTTTTTTCGATATAGGATTAAAACTGCATTTTTCTTTCTTGTCAACTAGCAAAATTATACTACCATCGAATATAAAGAATTTCAGCGCTAGATATAATTTGATTGCTGCTTTTTTTACGTGTTCAACATGCAATTGTAAGAAAATATAATATCCCATACAAAAACACCCTAATAGTTACTAATATATTTGAGCAACGCATATTAAACCCAGATATATTAGAAGACAATAGCTTTTAAACAGTGCTGCATCAATTTTTATGGCCATAAAATAAAAAATTGTTGACGTGATTGTAATAATTGTAATAATTAATATTAATTTTAAAAATTATAATAATAATAATAATTGTAATAATTATAATAATTCATCTAACTCCTGTGTTATAACAGAATGAAATAACACAGTTGTTTTATTCTGTTATATGATAAGAATTATATGAATTAAAAATGTTGATTAGTAAAAATATTTGAGACTAGAGTTAATAATGTTTTGCTTTTCGAACTTTGTCCAATGTCGTTATTTCTTGCAAACAAGTTATTATGATATTACGCAACGTAAGATTCTTTTATGGACATGCATTATTTTACATTTTTCATAAAAATTACGTTATCGAAGAGCCCGAGTAAGTTTCTTTCGATTAGTTATTATACTTGGAGTAACAGGTGAATATAAGATGAAACAAGCTTGTATTTTAACAATCAGATACGTCAATGTTTCAACGTAAGATAATATTTAATATTCTACAGCAGTGGATCGAAATGATCACATAGATCTTTTTAAAGTATTTTCTGTTTTTTAATTTTGCGATTTGCTGGAACACATTAATAAAAATTCAAGGCTAAAATTTAAAAAGATAAATAAAAATAAGCACAAAATTATAATTTGTTTCCAAATGAAAAATTTGTTTCTGAAATATTTGTAGAAATTCCTTGGTTTTCGCTAAAAATAAATATAGCTAAATATAGTTAGAGTTTCTTGTCGTAAAGTTCCATTCGATTTACCTTCAATATCGGCCATTTACGCTCCATTTCACGTAATTAGAAACGGAGCGTTTATAAGCCGGGATTTTTAGGTAGTTCTACTTTTTTTAAGTTCCAAATTTTTTAACTAAAAGAATATTTTTATTTTTAAAGCGAAACTGAAATAAGTTTGGGCAATATTTATATTGCATTGAATTTTCGAAATATTTGAAAAGTAGTTTTTTAGTGAAATAATTATCGTGTTTAAATAAAATGTGCATATCTATTTTCTCATTACAGAATAGCATATTTTTGTAACTAGAGTTTAATATTCTAAATGCAATATCATCATGCTTAAGTATTAAGAAATAGTTGTCACTGATTTAAAAAATAATATTACAAAATTAAATTGGAAAAAACTTTTGCGAAATGTTTACATTATAATTAACGGTTTTACTTACTTATATAAATCGAACACTACGCAGATTAAATCAAACAACAATATCAATCAACGTTTATTGGCGTAGTGATACCAACGCCGATGGTATGGCGTGATTAGATGGTGAAACCTCTTTCGAACGTTTCACCATCTAATCACGCCATACCATCGGCGCTGGTATCACTACGCCAATAAACGTTGATTAATATTGTTGTTTAATTTTACTTCTATTTAAGGTGCAAATATGGATATAAAAGTGTAGACCACATAGTATTCATTAAGTAGACAGAACTTCTACTAATCCTTCGGGGTTGTTCTGTTCACTTAACGAATACTTTTACATATTAATAATAACACATTTATATATATAGTGACGACCATGTGTAAAACGGGTGCATGGGGACATAGATAGACAAAGAGGACGGTAAATTATCACTGATATGAAATGTAGACGTATTTCGAATGGATTCGTATCTAGTTGAACATGGTTTTGGTGTGGTTATTCAGTTATGAAGTATTTGACTATATTGTTTTCAAATCATATTCAAATGTATTTCACCAAAGAAATCATTTACGGCTAACTGTGTGTGTGATATAAAATCTGACGTTGAAAAGTCACTATCTGTTAATTTTATATATTTTTATTCATTTAGTTTATCTTCAAGACCAAAATTATAAGTATTTGGAAAGGATCCAGGGAAAAAGCCGGCAAGAAAGCAAGCTTAACAAATCCGGGACTCCCCAAACCACCCATTATTAATTAAGCCCATACATCGCATTAACGATAAACATAATTGTTGACAAATTAAAAAACTATGTGAAAGTGTATTGAATACAATTGAACATCATTAAAACGAACACGGTTAAGACGAATTATTATTAATACAAACCGTTTCCTGAAGTCCCGTCAAACTGTATATGAATTAGAATGTTATTTTGCCCTTTAACACGAACACGGCTAAAAAAATACTGGTTACGACAAACTGATTATCAATGACTCTTGGAAAATTTCCTCCGCTTAACATCAACAAAACGCTCTTTATAAGATCAGAGCTTCGCACTGAGAATTACAACAAACTGTAGTTGCCAGATTAAACATGCAGGAATGGCGACTTTTATATACAACTTCATATAAAACATTTCCTGTTGGCGTTTACATATTATAAGAAGCGAAAACTATGCCTCAACGGACAACATCATAACGTGCAATGTTTCAACTAATGCTCAAATAGTCGAGGCCGTTAACGGCATTCAAACCCTTGTCAAATAGTAATCACTATTTTTGGGATATTGACGAAGACATTGACAACCATGCCAACGGCGCCGATCTGAGTACATTTAGGGGAAGAGGTTTGAGAAAAACATCGCTTTTTCTTCAAGCGTATTAAGTATTTTAGTGAATGTACAAGATACTAAAATGCTACAAAAATAATTGATACTGCTTGACAATTAGTAATGAGCTAAAAAGTACTTTATTTTAAATGTAACTAAAGCTTTTGAAAATAAATGCATAGCAGAATCACAAAATCAATTTTTTAAAAAAACTGCTGAGGAGGGAGGCTCAATTACTTCGGTCCTACACGTGGGCACCCATAAGCTCTGTCCCTTCATGTTTAACCCTTCCTGCTAGTGTGATGGAGGCTTTCACTGCGTTGCAAAAAAATGCGTCGTTTTATGATATAAGAGGCAGACATTTGTAGAAACGCTAGAAACTGCTGACAAACTTGATAATTTTTGTTCGATATTGTCCAGGCTGAAAGCTAAAACAATCTACAATTGCTAAATTTTTTAAGTGCACCACTACAGTTTAATACTTTTTTCATGGCACAATATGTAATCCAGAACAAATAAGCCATAATATGCACATAAAATGAAGCAAGGGGATTTCGAATCTATTAACTACAGCTAATCTCCACGTTAAAGGCAAATATATACTATGACTTTTGTTACAGAACTTGTATTCTGTAATAAAATAACACTGATAAATAAAATAAAGCACAATAAATTATAATAATAGATATATGTAATAGCAAAATGCGGATATAATAGCCAGAGATGGGATAAATAACGCAGTAATACGATCCCCCATCCTTTACGGATAATAAGAATTACTGTTAATACGAACATTCTGTTCTTTTGGTGTTAGTTTCAACAAGGTTAGACTGTATTAGATTAATAATTCCTTACTACCAAAAATTGTTTTTTTCTTTTATATTAAATATAATTTTGAGTAACTTTTTATTGAATTAACCCGCGAGCAGGCGTGGGGGATGTTTCACATCCCACAACTTACAATATGTTAAAAGAACAGTCCACCCTTGCTTCTGAAACTGGCCAAACTCTTTCCTGTTGCCTTCAAAGTCACAATCTTTGGGGTAGGGTAACAAAGTGGAAATTCCACTTATTGTTCCCTGTAAAATTGGACGTTTTTAATGAAATAATGCTATATAAATTGGGTGTAAAGCACCTCGTTCGCGTTCTCGCTTTCCTCTAATCCGCGCGCATGCTAGCCGGTTAAGAAGGAAATGGTATGGATAAGGTTTGGAAAACAGGATAAATGAGTGCTTGTGTTGCGTGAATAACTGCACGCAGAAAAGGCACTGTACCCTGATAAATTAATAGGAAGTAATTCAAACATATACTCGTACTAACCGATGTTTAACATTATAGATTCTTGTTTATCCAAGAAATATATTGCATACAATTCAGCTTTCCAAACTCGTTTTATTTTTGTAATGTAATGAACTAAAAAAATTCCACCTATCTTAACCTTTCTTTATGACATGCTATTTTGTAAAAAAAAAACTATTCATCCTAAAATTACTTTACTTTGTAGAGTGAAATTTTCCAGAAAAATTTAATAAATAGTGGAAGCAATAATGCAAATTACACAAACTTCAGTAAAATTATCACCATGCAATTTTTTAAATTATTTAAAACTAAATTTCTTCCTTAAGGCAATTTTTTGTAAGTTAATAATTTCTAGTTTAATTTGTGCATTTCCAGTTGTTGGCTTAATTATAGTAGCAAAGTTCCTGAAATAAACGCTCCAGAAATAATAACTCATTTTTTGAAATAGAGACAAGATTTTAATTGAACAAGTTCATTATTAAACCACTTCCTTTCAGTAAGATATACTATGTTGAGCATTTCTATGTTTTACAGCGTTAGAATATTGCAGTTTTAATTTTTTATTTTTAACATTTGCCCTTAAATGTAAGACATAAGCACATATATAATCCGCTGTATATGTGAGAATGTAACCATAACATGTGCGTGTAAATGCATATTAAAATGCTTATATGTATTCATAGTTTCGTTTACGAGATTAAACTCACGTAGAAGAGTAGTAATTTCTATGATAAACAAAACAAAATAAAAAGAATGATCCTCAGAACAATGAAAATTAAAAAAGTTCTATCTATTTTTGCGTATGTCATTGAATGCGCAAATTACAATTGATTCCATTCCTTTTCCATCGGTAATTTGTTAATAATTATCATTTTGTGGAGATCGGGCCTCCATTAACCACGATTAAATAACAGCCTTCTGACAGTAATTTTGAGCTTCTTACGCTCTCATTTGTCAAACAGCGTGAGCGCGTATAATTTTGCAGTAATTTCGGGATCGAGTGGACACACACATTTGGATTTTAATATTTGAAAAGCGTTTCAAAATTAATCAAAACTGATAAATTTTCAATCATCTTAAGCAATTTTGGTGCATGAAGATCACACTCTTATTTTATATAAATGAACCATTTATCTCTGATTTCTATTTTTGCGCGGAACACATTGCAATTAATTCTTGGAGTTTTAATTGGATTCAACCTAGGTTTAGAAATTCTCTCTCTTGCATCTGTAAAAAGTTATTTTATACATTGTTATTATATTAATGTAAATCTATTTCTGATCTCTGGCCTTCTCAAACATGTATCATCCTAGATGGTTTAATCGATTATGCGGGCATTGACGCATTTTAGCTCAAATTAAATTTCTTTTTAGGCACTAAAATGTAGAAGAAAAAATCATTGAATACATGGCTAAACTCGAACGAGTAGCATTTAGAATGCTGCTTTGATATTATGTTATATGAACGATGTACCGAAGCTAACCGTATTCCTTTAGGTTTGTATATATAGCATTAAATCCATTCGGGTACGTTTGAAAAACTTCGTCGATTATAAATTGATTGAATTTGTTTCTACGTGCTTACCACTTTAATTAACTTACACTAAAACTTACCAATTCATTGAGTTCTATCTGGGGTATTACTAATTGTGTTCTGAACTTTAACGAAAAGAGTCTTCATGCTTGGCAGCAAGTTACAACAAGAGGAAATGTTTGTGGACTCAGGTAAAACTTCTGTATACACAAATGAAAATATACATGAAAATATACACATGAAAATATACACAAATGAAAATATACACAAATGAAAATATACAGAAAATATACACAAATGAAAATATACATGAAAATATACACAAATGTGGAAAATATACATGAAAATATACACAAATGAAAATATACATGACTGAAAATATACATGAAAATATACACAAATGAAAATATACATGAAAATATACATGAAAATATACACAAATGAAAATATACATGAAAATATACATGAAAATATACATGAAAATATACACAAATAAAACACGAAGGCATAATCAGTGGTCAACTATTCAATTTGTAAAAGATGGTGTACGAATGAATATTAACACTTTATACCACTCCCTTTTTTTTAAGTATACCTGAAAATTTATAGTGACAATTTATAAAGCTGCTGAATAATACGTGAAACTCCCTACCCTCTCTACTTGTTTTCGATGAACTTTTCTGCAATCAACTATACTTGCAGCTTCTACGTCAAGCTATACTTGCAGCTTCTACGTCACACAACGTCTATTGACGATAGGTCTAGTGATGTAGATTGCTTATATAAGAAATTAGTACCCCGCCGACATATGTTCAAAATTTGACCTATGCAAGCTGTTTATTATTTATTGGGAGAAGAGATTATCTACTTTTACTATAAAATGTATCGCCATGAGCTCCAGGACGTTTCCGACATAGTGACGAGCTGATAACTTCCCCGTAGTCTGCCCTTGATTGTTATATTGTTCATCGATTTTCAAACCATTCTACGTATTGTTCGGGCTAAGATATATTTTAACATGGCATTGAAATTTCCGTATTCGCCTTGTCTTGTTCATAATTGTACTCGGGTGTGACGGCCTCAAACCATGAACGAGATTTATCGCTGACCATTACACTAGGTCATTTATTTTGGTCAGGTAACCCGGGAATGGTACCACTCTGAATACTGACTAAAAGAGGCAGGAGAAAGTGGTGGGCCACGTAGTGGTTGTCACGCATGTTATCCTACTTATTTTAGTTGAGTGGAAATTGTTCAGCATGTGAAGGGTTAACTGATAATCGCTATCAGTGCTTATTTGCTTTCAAATAATCTGGTAGAAAGTGTTGTTGGAATATAACAACGGAATGAGCAATCGGCTTGTTGAGTAGCTATTCTACTTTCGCAATTTTCGGACATGTGGATATAAACGTCGTTGATGAACCATTTTTGGAAATAACCATAAATAACTGTATTGCATGTGCTGACACATCATTACACTTTGAATCAACCTCTCAAAGCCCACGAATCTGCCTTTTCCCCAAAATCAACTTATTGACAATGAACTTTATAAGAACAAATTTTAAGCAGTTCGCATTTTATAATCTTTTTGAATAAACAGTTTTGACCCACACGCATATCTATGCGACTATATTTGAGAAATCCTTCAGAACTCCAAGATAATAGTGTAAGAACTCCTGACTAAAAGCAGAGATTAGACCCTAATTGAACCTGAAAAAGTAAAATCCGTTTCAAAATTTTATAGAGAAAATAAAAATAGAGATTGATGACATTACGCAAATAATTCGTGATTCCCCACGTTTACCTTGGTCACCTGATATTAACCTGTTAACCGGGGAATAAAATTTTGTGAAACTCGTTTTACTGGGGACCGGGGAATAAAATTTTATGAAACTCGTTTCACACTGGGGACTTTTTTTCACAGTGATAAGTAATGTCATCACACCATCACGCTAGGATTAAATATATAAGAACTACATAAAACGTAATGCGTTCAACATAATACGGTTAATTTTAATGACGAAAAATGTCGTCATTCGCATTTTGGTAGTCTTCCGGGCATGACGAAAAATGTCGTCATACCCAGTTAACAGGTTAATGAAAAGCAGCATTATAAAGGATTTTCACAGATGCATTAAAATAAGCTGAAGTGCATTCAAAAGAAACAGCTTTATGCTGTGATAGGTGACGATTTTTTACATCAAAGTCCAAGTTCTAATTAGAGCTATTTAAGTAGAAAAAAGTAGATATCGTCCTGGATCAGAACCGAATTGGGGACCCTCAGTATGAACAGGAGTGCCTTAACAGTTCGGTCACTAAGGCCAGGATCGATGCTTTCCTCGTATATAAGGTTTCTTATGATAGTATTACCTTTTTCGAGGTTAACACAATTGTCAAATGGTTAAAACACAAAGCCACTGGGCTATGTATTTTTGTAATACTTTTGTGATGAATTGAGATAGATGAAGATTTTGATCCTATGAAGTTTATATTCGGTGCAAATATATTGTTTCTGTATCTATAAAAAAAGTCTTTAACCAGTCTATACTAAGAGTCTTATTTATGGATCGATATGGCGATATGGAATCTGACTAAAACAGCAATATGGAAATGCAAGGTAGATAACCATCATATCTATGGTTGGTAAATAACATGATGGTGTCTTTTAAATCTTTAGGCAGAAGAGAATGTTATAATTTATGACTTGCAATACCAAAGGAACCTTTCTAGTTTTTCTGATAAATTATGCATCCTTTTAACAATGCTCATTTGCGCAATTTGGGGTATTGCACGGTAGGTTTGGTATTAATAAAATGAGAATTATTTTTTTTCTGCTGTTATCGATCAGTACGCGGTTAGTCGAAGGAGTATAGCGAGTTTCTTTCTTAAACATAATTATGGAGGGCAGTTTTGCGTAAATGAAAGCAGCAACAATTATTCATTTTGGCTGTAATGAACATCTTTAATTACAGGAAC
>QLNU02015003.1:70267037-70281005 GCA_006491805.2 Dysdera silvatica | reverse complement strand
AATAAATAAATTTATACAAATCGAACACTACACGGATTAAATTAGAAACAATTTTTATCGATGTATTTTGGGCGTAGTAATAGTAACGCCGATGTTATGGCGTGGTTAGGTGGTGAAACGTTCGTAAACAAAATGTTTCTATTCTTTACGAACATTTTCAAACTTACGTTTATTACTCAGAATTGGGTGCTAGTTTAGTTTTTTGTCTAAACGAACTGAAATTTTATAATTTAGTAAAATAAGAGTTGCATAGCAGAACAGAATAAAGTTTGCTTTTTGAAACCATCGTAATTGTGTTTAAATGCGAATGATATATAGATAACGTGTTACAGATTACGGTGTTTATTTAAGTGATTCAGCATTCGATCTGTTACTGGAATTAAAGACTTTTAATGATTTTCTGAAATAAAGAGGACGAAATTATTATTATTTATTTATCGTTTTTGCTTTTAAATGTGGATTACAAACTTATGATAGCTTTCATGGAATATTTTAAGCTAGTTTTTCTCTGTGAGGTACTGAAACTTTTCAATAAAACTTATCAACATGCTGCAAAATTTAATTAAAATATTACAGTTATTCCGAATTTTTGTATTCTTATAATTTCAGAAATTTTAATATCGTTAACAGGATTATTTTAACAGAGAAATTATTTACACCGGTTGTCCCAAAACAACTGTCAGTAGCACTAGTTTTTCCGGAATAAAACTATCTGTAAACCTATTCGCCATGTAGTTCAACTATCTGCTAACCACAGAGAGCGCTGAGAGTAGCTTAGATAACGAAATTTCGGTGCTACGCACGTTTTAAAAAAGTATAGAAATTTTAACCATACAGATATATTTTACGTGTAATTTGACAACAATCACTCTATATCCTTGTCAGTATCATTACATTTCTATTCTTTCTCAAAGTACCGGCCTGTACTTTTGACACCCAAGTGCATCCTTTTTCGCTATTTGGTAAGCATGGTCTTTTATTATTTTTCGGATATGCTTTCAAAGAAAGACTGCACCGCAATCTGGAGCTCAACATTAATTTCAAATTTCTGGCCAGCTTTAAAGCCCGGGAAGAGCCGGAAATCACATGGGGCGAGGTCTGGGCTGTAGGGTGGTTGTAGAAGTAGCTGGATTTTTTTCCAGTTGAAAATGTTTTCATAAATTTCGACGCGTGAGGTCGCGCATCATCATGATGAAACACCCACGGCATCATCAACTCGGGTCGTTTTCTGGCAAAAGAACGTGATTACCAAATGGTCAAAACGGATTCGCTTTTTTGTCAAAAGTTCAGGCGGGTACTTTGAGAAGGAGCAAAAATGTAATGGTACTGACAGCTATAGCGAATAATTGTTGTCAAATGACTCGGAAAATAGATCTGTATGGTAAAAATTTCTGTACTTTTTTTAAACGTTCATAGGATCGAAAATGCATTACCTAAAGTACCTCGCAGCCCGCTCTATCGTTAGCTAATGAATCGGACTACCCGCCTACATCTCCAACAGGCCACCTGCTAGCGTTGTTTGGAAAAACTAGCGATACTGGAAGTTGTTTTGGGACAACTAGCGATACTGGCAATTTTTTTGGGACAACTAGTGATACTGGTAGTTCTTTTGGGACAACTGATATAAAATACCTCTAACAAAGAAATTATTTAAAGCACCTTTAAGAGAGAAATTATTTAAAATACCTTTAACAGAGAAATATCTGTGGTTATGATATATATCTAGTAGTTATAACATATGGAATTTTTTAAAATTAATATGAAAGTTTACCATTACATTTGACTTCATAGTGGGGGAAAACATAGAGGGAATATACACATTGAAAGGAATTCGGTTTTATAAGAAAGTGAATATAATATTACTCTTTTAATTAGCTAAATTAAAATTTTATTATTCATCATGCATTGCCATCTTATCACCAGGTGTGAAATTTAAAAACGGGATTCGATAGCAAAAAGTTTGGAAATTTAAATGGAGTTATGAAATATCCATTTAATAAAAGTCGGGACAAATTTAAATAAAACGATTTCAAAGGTAAGGGGATAAACGTAAAAGATAATGAATAAATGGATGGATTCTTTTATAATATTTGCCTTGGCGATAAGCTGAAATTTTTCTTTTGTTAGTGTATAACGGATATCATAACGCCATTTATGACGAATGAAATTTCTTAGAAGCATTTTTGAAGTTGCTTTTGGGTTACTTTTGGTCTTAAATTTATTTTGCATACGGGTACTTTGGATATTCTGCCCGAAATGAAATTTCGCAACATAGTTTCAGATCTAAGGGCATGATTTCTACAATTGCATCTGATTCCGTAGGAGTTTTTGGCAGTATGGATCATCGTTACGAAAACGGAAAATTTCAGTCTCAGACTTGAATTGATTATTATTATTATTATATTTACATGATTCTTGTTTGGCGCAACATAATCCTTGCTATCTTTGTGCTCTAACAATTCAACCAACCAACCAACCAACGTCAGTTGCATTACTTGTAAACTATGTGAGAATTTTGCGCCAATCGGGTATTAAAAATTTTCAAACGAAGAAAAGCGATCTATTTAATTAATATAAAAAGTTTTAACACAAATATGCTATTATGTACTAGTTAACAGGATTAGTTACAGGATTTTTTACGATCATAATGTCTATTAAGTAATGGTAGAGGACATGAGAATACCCTGTTACGTACATTTTCCTGCTAAACTTAAAATTCGTTAATACCGTTGCGTTATTATTTACACAAATACTTTTTCTGAATTACTTTAAATGGTTTAATAGATATTTAAAATTTGGTTATTATTTTTGTTTTACCGTTTGTAAATTACTTTTTAATTTTATGTACATATATGTATGATAATGCGCATGTTTTTTTAAATAATATAATCGTCTTCGATTCTGGAACGTAAAATTTGGAACAAACTAACCAACCTTGCCAAAATTCTATTTCCCCTCCCCCTGTTTAATACTGATAGATATTTGAATGTGAAATCATGTATATTTTCAGGGAACCTAAATGAAAATCGTTTTAAAATGTGATCAAAGAGAACAGGCTTTCTAGATAACCTTCTACAATTAAATAAATAAATAAATAAATAAATTAGTTAATTAATTAACTAACTAAGAACCTTGCTTGCAGTGACAATGAGTTCTAGTTTAGCGCGTGATTATACCGTGTTCGACTCCCAACTGTTCCAAAAAAAGAAAAATGCTTACCGATACTCGGTGTGGTCTGGGGGTTGGTTCCGTATTACTTAAGGGGTTCGAATTCCTTTCCTCGGTGCAACAAGACTTTTGATGTCTTTTAGCCGTAAAACGAACCCAAGCAAACTATAAGTGCCCAGATGAGAGCTCACAATAATTTTTATCCGTGAAGACTTTTATTGCTGTTTATGCTTGCAGAAACCTCTTGAAGAGAAAAATAGCTATTTTCCTATAAAGTTTTTTTTTATAATAAATAAGTTTGAGAATTTTGAGTATGGAAATCAAGCGAGAGGTTGCTTTAAGTCCATTCAGATATCGTCTAAACTAAATTTTCCCGTGTTTTTCCACAGCAACAATGCCCAGCGGTGGATTGGCGATATTACGGTTGTATGCCAGCCGGAAAAAATGAGTTTTACTCTAATGGTGCTCGACGTTTCGTTCTCTTCCCTACTCATTTGCAATTCGGGATTCCCTCTAAGGAACAGAGTTTAGGACTCGAAACTTGTCAATTTCTGTCTGTATTCAGTAATGTAGTCATCGAGTTGTGATTATACTAATTCATAGAACATTGTGTGAATTGATTCATAAAGTAGTGATACTAATTAAACAGAGTCATAAAATACTGGTTATATTGATTCATTAAATACTGATAATACTGCAGGACGGAATATTGCAATAGATATAAATATGTCAGGTTAGTTGTTCGGTTTTTTAAAGTAGTAAGCACTAAACAGTTTTATCAGTGTATTTTCAAATATATATATATGTCTTTTCTAGCTTTTTGTTCTTAGTAATGGAAATTGAAGAATAAGACCCGATGGTTTCACTATTTATAGTACTGATTATGTTGCTGTATTCTCTATACGTTTTAAAGCACCTTTCCCTCGAGAGATGACCAGATCGCAGAAAATAAAGCGTTCGTAAGCGATTTTATCTTGCTTTTTAACGAAAGAAAATATTTACTTAGAAAATATTTTATTCCATCTTTACTTTCCTAACAAATGTTTGAACCCAAAAAGAAATCTCGTTTATCTCATCACCTGGCGTATTTTTTTCTACAAATAAAGAACTAGAAGCAATTTATTTACTAGGAAGCATTTGAAGTAGACTCTAAACGAATATGTTCGAAAGAAAGAAGCAATTGCCATAGCGGTGGTCTTTTGCTGTCACAAATAAATTAGATTTCATTTTCGCACACCCCCCCCCTAAACCAATTTTCGAAATGCTACGTTCTTTACAAGTTTACTGTTTTGCTTCATTGTGACTGATACAAAGGAATTTGGAAATCGCGTACGTAAGGCCAAACGTATACAATTGTAAATATGTGTGCATGTACGTTGAATCAGTTAAACTAACCGAAATTTAAATTTAATTTTGCATGAAATTTGAAAAAAAATTGAGAGAGAGAGAGAGGGAAATAAACGTGAGAAAACAAGCGATTAATAAAGTAAATAACTCAAAAGCATCCAGTATGACCTTCAATAAACATCCTTAAATTTGCATTACAAAATATTTGATACAAAATAAAACCATACAACGTTATTGATTTATTTTATCAATTAGGGTAATAAAAATATGGATCAATGTGAATGAAATACAGAGTAGCGATCTGTTGCGCAAACGCTGCTTAAACAAAATATTAAAAAAAATTGCCTAAAGATTGCGGCTTGTGTTACTTTTCATTCATGACTATGTTCAGAAGAAGACAGATGTGTCTCTATTGAATCAATTATCAACGATTTAATAAATTTTATAACTGCGTTAATTTTGTGTGCATTTTTTTAATTAATGTTACTTAATTTTAAAATTATAAAATATGAATACCGCTGCTGGAAGTTAAAAATTAATCACAATTTTTTCCATAAATAATGCTTTCCTTTTTAAATATATTTCGTAATACTATTACTGTTATGTTGTTATAGATTTATGACTATTATGATAGCTTTTGAAAATGCAGTGAACTGCAGCATGGAGATATATCGTATTTTATAAAAAGAGAAAAGGTAAAAAGGTAAAAAGAGAAGAATTTTGAGGAGAAGATGGATGTTGTACCACACAATTATTGGTGTAATATTTATATGTGAATAAACGCCTTTATTAATCAAATACTTAGTATTTCTTTGACAAATTTGTCAATTTTGAAACGAGTGGTTAAACGTTTGATAAGCAACTTTCACAAATTCATCTTATGGTGAATTACCTGGGTGAAGTTCGGTAGAAAATAACGCACAACGCAAAAAGGAATTGTTCTCGAAGGAAGAAAGCCACAGTGATATGTAAAATTTTATGAAAATTTGACAAGTGTGAACGAAATTGATTCTAAAAACTTAACTTAATTTTAAATTAACCTTATTTAATATAGGGAAATTTTCATTTCCATGGTGCTATCAGATTTAGAGTAAATTTTTTAGAAATTGTTGGGAATTTCCTGTTAATTGTTTTGCATTTAATTTTCGCTTTACTGTTTTCAATACAAATGTTTCTTTTTATTTAATAACACTCTTTCTTAACTATATCAAAAAAGTTATAATAATAAAGAAATTTAACTGTGTGACTATAAAAATAGTGACAATTATTTTTTGTTGTTAAAAATATATAGAGTTTTGATAATTCATATTTTTGTTTACATTTTTTTCCAAATTCCTTAAGAAAATACTTATATTTACCATTATCAGAACTCTTAAAAGGCCCTTTGAAAAATTAGTAACTAGTTAATTTCACTGTTTTTAAAATTTGTTGCATTGAAACTGAACTTTATATGCTTGTTTGGAGATTTGGTTGAAAACTTCAGTCTATTAATGTATCTCCAACGAAATCGAAATATTCTAGAAAGTGCTTTTATAGTATTTTAGAAAAACCTGCATTTTACGCCTCGTTTATTTTTATAAGTCTTTCCCGCTGTTGTAATGCATATTTTATCTGCTATACAGAGCTTTGGCACTCTTTGCAAAAACAGCGACAAAGTCCAACGCAGCATGTTTTTGCATCCGTATTTCGATCGAACAAAATAGAATCCTCCGAACGGTCCAAGAAAGGACAAACTGAGTTTCACGTTACAAAGATCAGAAAACTAGCTTTGACAAGTCCCGTTTTCTGTCTTATCTAGAAATATTACGTCGTTTTCGGGTACGAATGACTCTGGTTAGCCCGTCTATTCAAGATAATACGTGGTAATGGCTTAGAAGGCAGCTGATGGAAAAGGATTTTCTCTTCTCGTTTTTTTTTTATCCAAGATTTTAAAATTTTTCTTGTTAGATTTCCTTATAGCAGTTGAATTTCAATTGTTTGGCAAAAGGGGTGTTTTCTTTCATTAGTCAATTCGACAGGTTTATAAGTTAACTTTTTGAATATAAAATAAAACACATTATCACAGTTTAAATAAATACGATGGTTTATAGCTATTTCGGAAGCGCGTTTAGGCTTCCTTCTTCAGAACCCTAGTTACACTAATGTGACACACGTGCTAGAAAAACTATCGATGCCAAATTGTTAGTCATAAATTAGTTCGGGTAAACCAGTTGTGGGTCCGTAGCCGCGTCTTTTGCTATGGGACGAATGAAGTTTCTCCAAATAGAGGACATGGAATTGAACGGAAGCTGATCGTTAACAGTAGAAGAGGAATGCGAAAGAATATGGAAGGCTTCAAAGAAATTGAGGTCGGCTGGTGAAGAAACTTTCTCTATTAGATTAGCCTTATTAAAAGGAAATTTATTTTTCGCGCAGTGAGTCGCATATCTTTATTGTAACATTTTAAAATTAAGATATTTGCAATTGCGATGAAATACTGTGTGAAATATTTTTTTCAAAATAGAGTATTTCATAGAAAATAGGAAAATACTAGAAATCCATTATACATTTGTAACAAAACAATACTATAAATGATTTTTACAGCATAGCATATATAAACGCAATCAGTTATTCATTTGTTTCTGGTTTGTAAAGATTTTAAATTGGGAACAAAGGAGTAATTCCCAAAAGATCGCATCATACAACACTGTGTAGCAAGAGACTTATAAAGAAATTGTTTGCCTTCGCCGAATTTGCGATCAGAGAACTAAACTTACACTCTGAAATTATCACATGTCTCCAGTGAAGAAAGTCATTAAGCAAAAACAAAAGCTTAGCAAGTGAATTCCCTGTAATAGCAATACCAAAACAATTCTCATTTTCACTTCTTTCACATTAACACTTTTGTTTTCAGTCCAACGAATTTAAGTACAAAAACAAGAGACGCTGAAATCTTTGGGATTTAACCTAACGAATGGGGAAGTTACTGCTAGAGAAGCACAAAGACCGCTTTACGAATGTACCTCATGAAGAAATCAAATTATGAACTTCACTTGCTGAGCACGTGGCGCCAGTAGGACTATTTCTGCGGAAACCTAGAAAATTCTCCATTTGGATAGAATAGAAGACAAAAACAAGTGAAACAACTCTTTCTTACGCTTCACTTACGACCACAACAACAATTAAATGGAATATTTAAACACGAAAGACGCACTTCTTGCTCGCGTGAACGCCAACTATTAAAACTCGGGAAGTGCATTCGTTTCTGGAGGCTACACGAAATTTTCAACATTCCGGTAATGAAAGAGCGGGGAAATATCATTAAGCTGATGTACTTCATTTACACGTGTTCATTATTCGCCCATGTACGCCAAATTAAAATGCTTTTGCGTCCTAATCAAACCGAGGATACCGAGCGTAGACATGCTGATCACCACCGCTAAATAAATAGAGAAAAACGGGAAATTTTTTCAGCAAATCTCTGAGCTTCAATTTTCATAGCTCTTAATTCTCAGATCTTGAATCATGTCCAATATTTTAAGAGAGTATAAATATGAGAGGGTTTGTGCCGTAAAACGAGACAAATTAATAATTAGCATTTGGCATTCTTTAACAGCTTGAAGGAAATGAAAAAATTCCCTTTGCTTTGATTCGTGCCCAAGTTTTATATTCGCAATGGCTCTCCCTTTTTACACTTTGTAACAAAACTCGAGAATTTTAATAGGTTTAATTAGAAACAGAAGTTGAAGGGGAAAGAAGTTAAAACAATATGCTCTCACAACTTCTATTTATTCTAGTAATAAATTGTCAGAATTAATAAAAATGCAAATATTACAAGTAAAAGATTCAGATTTGGCAGAATAAAACAATTAAAAGGGTAATAAACGCAATAATAAGAGAAGTGTCTTTCTAAATTCTAAAATCACGTGTCTCTTTTCATTAGCATTGATAATTCATTTACATATTCCGGATTCTTCTAAATATGCTCTTTCAATATTTCAAAAAATAATTGTTAAGTGGCTCACAATATATGGAGGTTTATCTCTTTTGTATGCGGACAGCCTAATCGAATTATTGCCGGCTAACATTGTTTTAACTTAGGCGCGTATAACTTTGGGGATTGGGATGCTTATTAAGAATTGTAAGTTCGAGTTAAGTCAATATCTGTAAAGGATTGTGATGCTTTTGATTTCATAACAAAAGACATCGTTGGTAATCTCGCAGAAAATAACGAGCTTGGCTTTCTTCAAAGAGTAGTTATCCAATATTTCGTTCGTTGTAGAGTTCGAAAAATTCCATTCTACGAATTTAACCTTCAATAATTCAGGGTTGTCATGTTTTATCTATCCTCATAACGATCCACTGGAGAAAGCCACTCCAGTAAATTTGATACCAAATCAGGTATCAGAGATTCAAACGTTTGTTTGTTCTGACAATCAAGTATTTTTTTATTCCCCTGTTTAGTAAAAATTTAGCCACTTGCTTTGCTCAATTATACGAAAATTTAGATAAATTTTCCTTGAACCTGTTTTTTTTTTTACTTACTCTTTCATTTCTGAATGCAATAATAAAAGTTTAAATATAAGTTTTGTGATTCATAAATAGGTTTTACATAGTGGGGTGGTTAATATATATGTATATTCGGTAATTCTTAAATAAATCAAAAGTGATGAAATTCAATTTGAGTTTTGATAAAATTCTGAAAGAAATAATTACAATTTAATGACAATGCAGTTGGCGATCAGTGATGATACAAGCGAGCATATAAAAAAATAATTTGACATCGGGAGCGCGATCTCTGTTTTTCTGAATAATTATTGAAATACTCCTTCCACGAAAGAAAATATTTACTCCAGACCACAAACAGGGCCTTTATGATTGAAGTTCCACACTGAAATGGCCATAAAAGGAAAATTATTGGATAAATGTTATCAAACTTGCTAATAGCTTACAGGAGGTCATGGAATTTTATTTTCCGCAAAACAAAAGAAAGTCACCACCAGCGGGAAATGGAGCTGTATGCAATATTCTAAAACATTTTTAATCGTTTCTAAAACTTGATACAAAGCACGTTGAATGTGTACAAAAGGTTGCTGGTATCTAACTGGAAGGAGACCCACACGCTGAACGTATGTGACGATGTGTGGAACCGGCCAGGCCAGTAACCTAGTGTCCTACCCCGCCTTCAAGTGGTGCAGGCTGAGCTTTCTATTTATGTGGCAAATTAATATTTGCTACACGGATAGAAAGGCGGAAGGGGAGGGCTAATTCACCAACCCGTCTAGCCAGCGTGGTGAAATTATGGCTAATTCCTCCATTATGTTGACACACCAGAAACCATGGCCCCTAGTCTCCAGGTGCTGGAGTGCTCCTGATCAAGGCAGCGGTCAGTGTGGCATGAAAGCAGGGGGTGCTAAGAATCACTGGAATGGCCCAGGCTGCCGTTTGTTATTGACCTTGGCTACGTTTAATGGACGATCCCTTGCTTCTGAAGCAAAACTTCAGGAATTGGAAGAGGAACTAGACAAGATCAAATGGGACATTGTAGGACTCAGTGAAATTAGAAGAAAAGGTGAAGAGTTGGTGGAACTGAAAAGCGGACATTTGTTTTACTATAGAGGAACGGAAACTGGAAGAACAAGTGGTGTTGGCTTCTTAATCAACAAAAGAATTAAAGACTGTCTTCTGGAAGTTGAAAGTACATCAGATCGAGCAGCGAGGCTTGTTGTTCAACTAACCCAGCGATACCAACTTCAAATAGTACAGGTATATGCACCAACATCAAGCCATACCGACGAAGAGGTTGAAGAATTTTATGAAGAAATCAAAGAGTTACACACCAAAGGGAAACAACATATCAAGCTCATCATGGGGGATTTCAATGCAAGAATTGGACAACAGGAACAAGGAGAGACATCGGTTGGTAAATACGGATATGGGGAAAGGAATGAACGTGGCGATCAACTCATCGAATTTGCAGAAGCTGAAAACCTTAGCATCATGAATTCATTTTTTAAGAAGAAACCGCAAAGAAAATGGACATGGAAACACCCAAATGGGGGAACTAGTGAAATTGACTATATCCTGGCAAACAAGAAATCAATTATTGAAGATTGCAGTGTACTGAACAGATTTAATACTGGAAGTGATCATCGAATGGTGAGATGTAAAGTGCACTTAAATACTAAATTAGAACGACAGAAGCTCATTAGGAAACAAGTAAGTAAGAGGGTGGATCTAATGAAACTGAAAGTAAATACCGAGGCATTCAAGTTGGAATTAAAAAATCGCTTTTCTGCACTGGAAGGACTTATTGATGAAAGTGATATCTCAGAAGCAAATGAAAACATTGTTAAGACAATAGTTGAAACTGCTGGGGAAATTGGTGGTGTAACCTGTAAAAAGCACAATAGCAAATTATCTGAGAAGACGAAACAGCTCATGAAAAGGCGAAGAGATATGAAGGTGGACAATCGAAATACCAGTTCCAGGATTGAGTACATAGAACTTTGTAAAACTCTGCGCAAAAGCATGAAAGAAGACATAAGAAAATTCAACTGTGAGCTAGTAAGGAAAGCCATTGAAAATAACAAGAGCCTTAGGGTTGTTAAAGGAAGTTTATCTGTTGGGAAGAAACACATCATTGCATTAAAAGGAGAGGATGGCACCGTAACAAGAAATAGGGAAGAAATACTTAGAAGAGTTGAAGAATTCTACAAAAAACTATATGAAAGTAACAGTGGATTAAACGAAGACACTGAAATAGTCGAAGGAACAGCTCCTAAAATCTTAAAAGAAGAAGTTTCATTTGCAATAAAAAATATGAAGAAAGGAAGAGCCCCTGGTGATGATGGTATTACATTAGATATCCTAAAAGAAGCTGGAGAATATGTAGAAGACATACTTGCAAAATTCTTTACCAAATGTCTTAACAGCGGTAACATACCAAACCAATGGGATTCTGCAACAGTAATTCTTTTGCATAAAAAAGGTGATAAAGAGGATTTGAAAAATTACCGACCAATTAGCTTGTTACCTGCTATTTATAAAATCTTCACAAAAGTTCTAACACATCGCCTGCAGAAAAAATTAGATGCAGCTCAACCAAGAGAACAAGCTGGATTTCGAAGTGGATTCAGTACAGTGGACCATATTCAAGTATTAAGAGAATTAATTGAAAGAACACATGAATATGAACTTCCATTGTGTGTTGCATTTATTGACTATGAGAAGGCCTTTGACTCTATAAAAACATCAGCAGTCATCAACTCTTTAAGATCAACAGACATTGAGGATGTGTACATTGACATGGTGAAACGTGTGTATAAAAATGCAAGTGCAAAATTTCGGTTACATAAAGATACCAAAACTATCAAACTTGGCAAAGGGGTGAGGCAGGGAGATACCATTTCTCCAAAACTTTTTACTTCTGCTTTACAGATGATTTTTCAGCTGATAAATTGGAATAACAAGGGAATAAAAATAAATGGTGAATATTTAAATCATCTGCGGTTTGCTGATGACATTGTTATTTTTTCAACGGACCCATTAGAACTCCAAGACATGGTACAAGAGCTCTCAACTAGAAGTGAAGAAGTTGGACTCAAGATGAACCTACAAAAAACTAAGATCATGTTCAATAATTTTGTAGAGGAAACAAAAATACAAGTTGACAACACTGAGCTAGAAATTGCTGATTCATATATTTACCTTGGCCAGCTGATTTCAATGGATGGCAACATTATGAAAGAACTCAACAGACGTATTAAACTTGGCTGGAGTGCATTTGGAAGAAACAGTTTTATCCTGAAGGGGAAATTGCCTTTATGTCTAAAAAGAAAAGTCTTCAACCAGTGTGTATTGCCAGTCCTCTCTTATGGATCAGAGACATGGAGTCTAACAGTTGGAGCAATACGAAAGTTACAGACAACGCAAAGGAGCATGGAGAGGTGCATGCTTGGAATAACTAGGAGAGATCGAAAAAGAAACACTTGGGTGAGAGAGCAAACTAGAGTAGAGGACATCATTGTTAAAGTAAAAGGACTGAAATGGCGATGGGCTGGGCATATTGCAAGAAGAACTGATCAACGATGGACAACAGAAATTCTGAACTGGATTCCAAGAGACCACCGAAGACCTAGAAAACGTCCTCAAACTAGATGGGTGGATGAAATAAGAAAAGAGGTTGGGGTGACGTGGAAACGAATGGCCCAGGATAGACTTGTGTGGAAAGCATTTGGAGAGACCTTCATCCAGCAGTGGATAGATAATGGTTGAATATGATGATGATGATATATATATACATATATATGCCCCTATGAATAAAAAGCAATTCTGTCTCGCAAGGCATGTTAATATATACATGGGGTCATCTTCCTTTTTAACGGCTATCCCCCCCTTTGACCTACACCCTACAGATAGTTGATACGGGTCAGGATCGATTTTCTCCCTTAACCCTCTGACTTCTCAATTTTTTTTATCAAAGTCGCTTCAAAAATTGCATATATTTTTATTACATATTTCAAATCTATATGTATTTGAGAGTTAAAATATGTAGCACATTTTTGTAAACAAGATTTTTTTAATATAAATTTCGTGCATAAGAACAGGCTTTCATAAAAATCAATTTTAAGAGTAATCATATAAAGACAAAAATTCTCTAAATTAATTTTAATTTAAATTAGGATTTACTTTACAGAATACAAATGTAATGTATGTATACTGATAAAAGTATTCAATATTCGCACAAATTGCACTAGAAATTAAGTTTAGTCCGGTAAATTTCAAAAGAAGGATCCAGACAATGTCCTACTTCACATTCTTTGCACCAAGTTCGTGTATCTTTTCGAATTTTTTTGTCAGTTGCAGATTTTTTTTGGGACCAACAAACAGAGCGCACTGTCTTCGGAGGCTCTCCTTTTATGGGATTAGGAATATGTGGCTTGCAAAATGACGAGCTGTTAATCTCAAAGGGTCAATAGTTGAACTAGGTCTTACACGTGTACCACATGTATCACCATGTGAATACTTTTGGATACTTTGCTCAATCATTTGCGTACGAAAATCCGGAAATTTTAATTTTTGCAATCGGTTGTCCTTCTTGTGAAGTATATAAGCATGCAACAGAGATTGATACAAGAATTGTCTTAAAATTTTTATGTAATACTTTTCTTGCCTGAGAGTGGGATAATATGACATTTCTTGGTCACATTAATCGACAGCGTCCATTGTGTTATTGTAATCACAAACAACAACTGTTTTCAATTCAATTTTGATTGATTTGCATTTCACCAAACAAGAACTTGTATCGTGAAGAGTCCTCATGAGACAAACATTCTTTTGTTCTCCCATTTCAGGTCCATAAATTTACCACTTTGATATGCAAGAACTTTACCTTTGGAGATTTTCCCCAAAACACGACTCAAAATCAAAATATTTTAGAAAACGCATTATCAACGGTTAAACGGGGAAAAA